>CM033474.1:193364639-193847254 GCA_019447015.1 Hymenochirus boettgeri | reverse complement strand
GAATGGACCTAGCACTCCCCAGGAAAGGAATGGACTTTGCACTCCCCTGGAAAGTAATGGACCTAGCACTCCCCAGAAAGGAATAGGCCTAGCACTCCCCAGAAAGAGATGGGCCTAGAACTCCCCAGGAAAGGAATGGACCTAGCACTCCCCTGGAAAAGAATGGGCCTAGCACTACTAGGAAAGGAATGGACCTAGCACTCCCCAGGAAAGGAATGGACCTAGCACTCCCCAGGAAAGAATGGACCTAGCACTCCCCAGGAAAGGAATGGACTTTGCACTCCCCTGGAAAGTAATGGACCTAGCACTCCCTAGAAAGGAATAGGTCTAGCACTCCCCAGAAAGGGATGGGCCTAGCACTCCCCAGGAAAGGAATGGACCTAGCACTCCCCAGAAAGGAATGGGCCTAGCTCTCCCCAGAAAGGAATGGGCTGTCTCAGTTCAATGTAAAAATTAGTAGTGTACAGCCCATAATATAATATAAGGATATAATGGGGACCTGGGGTACTCCTCGTAACATAATATAAATTATTATGTAACACTGTATATTTTTTTATATATATAAAATAAGTATGTAAAATATTTGTTTTATTATTATTATTTTATTATTATAATTTTATAAAAAAAATTCTTAAAAGGATCACAGGTGTTGTAGGATCCCTTTGGTTAAATGGAAGTAATGGATATATATGAATGTGTTTTTTAACAAACTATACTACAGGTAATTGTATGCCAAGAAATTTACAGTAATAATTATTCAACATAATTAGTCTGTAACTACATATAAAGTAACATATTCAAAGCTGTATTGAACAAGCAGAAGACAAGGATTTAAAACATCGATAATTTAAATAAACTGTAAAGTAATTAGACAGACACATCTGCGTAAGCTAAATTAATCTAATTCTCCTTTGCTTTGTTAGTTTAATTAGGAGGCTTCACCCTAGTGAGGGTTTGAGTCCATATCATGGGAAAAGACCATAGGGGCAAGAACTTCTAGAGATTACACAAGCTCATATTAAAGGGGTTTATTATGTGTTGAAACTATAGTGACAAAGGTTGTTGTTATTATTAGTAATAATAATAATAACAACCTTAAAGATGGAGGGAATGGAACGGGCCTTAAGGAACTATAAAAACTGTAACAAATATTGTAAGAAAAAGCAATTAAGCTACCTAAAGTAAATAATGAAGTTAGGATTGCTGAACAAAGCAAGGCTAAGCTAAACATTTTTTTAAGTAGATTAATAATAAGAAGATGAGGACTGAAAATGTGGGGCCCTTAATTAATGGAGATAAGTTATTTAAAGAGGTAAAGTATAGTAGCAATAATGGTCTAAAGGATTCAAGTGCACTTTGGTTTACTGGGGAGTGGGGATATGGTTCAGCAACAGCTACTGTAAATAAGGTTGATATCAATAAAGCTTTTACAAAAACAGAGGCCAAAGACAACCCCTCAAAAAAGGCCCCACTCCAAAAAGGCACTTACACTATGGGTCAAAATATACAAAAAACGTTTATTGGCATCCAATTGTAGCAACAAATCCCCCCCCAACATGTAGTACATGTAATATACAATACTATCTCATAAATAACCCCTATACCTAAGTTTGTACATATACATATAAACCTAAAAACAGGTTACTGGGCATCCCCAGAACCCAATGACTAAATCCGGCTCCATGCAGTAGCAAACATCCAGTTACTATAGGCCAAATTCATACTGTGTAGTGGAAAAGTACCAATGGTCGAGGTATTCCCTTCCTAATCAAAATGGCAAGCCATACAATGTGTAACTCGGGACTCACGTGAGAAGCCAGGACCCCTAACGGGACGGACCACACTCTTCACCCGATACTCCGATGATCAATCGCTGCTTTGCCTTGCTCCTTACAGCACTCGTGGTCTACTTTCCTCCGGTCACTGTATGAGCTCCTTTCTGGATGCCGGTAGCCTCACCATATTCCTAACCTACGAGCGTTTCACCAACTGCGCTGTAGGTGAAACGCGACCTAATAAGTAGTAAACAGCAGGGATTTAGGATCTTTTCAAACTAACTTTATTGGTTTTTATGAGGAAGTGAGTAGGAAATTGAAATTGTAGTTTATTTTAAGTGTAATTGATGGATGGTATGTTTTAACCTGGGACACAGAAATATATATATATATATAATATGTGATAATAAACATATCACAAGTCAAAAACTTAAAACCGCATTTTAATAAGATAAAGACACTGACATTATATTCTCATCCTTTTGTGTCCTTTATTTTTATTTTATAACTTTATTTTTATTTAAAAAAATGCATTTTCATATACATAAACATAATGATTTTCATGAACATAATCATCTTGACATATAATCTTAGTACAACAAAGAACAAAGGCAGTTATTTGATAGCATTGTTTATAAATTTAAAGTAGTTTAATATTCTTGGTTGGTTGCTCCGCTGGCATATATTTTGACTCTTTATCGTTATATATCATTATCATATCATTATCAAATGTAATGTTTCATAGTCTGTTTTTTTTAACATTCAGTTAAAAACGCGCTTTTTAACTGAACTGAACTGAACTAAACACTTTTTCATGGGTTATATGAAGGCATAATGATGTCATGTATTCCACTGGCTAGTATGCATTCTAGCGGCCACTTTTAAAAATAGTTTTTACCTATTTTAATCATTCTTGTCTTCTAAAATTCACAGAGACAAGCGTTTTTTTTTTTTTGTAATTGATTTAGGTTTTGTTTTTATTAATTAAGATATATATTTATATAAATATATATACTGTAATATATATATATATATATATATATATATATACTAACAAAAGTGTGCCGTTGGTGCACAATGGAAATTATGTGTGTGTATGTTTTGCTATGTGTGGATATAGTGGTTATAGAATCTTTACAAAGGTATATTTTAAACTGTTACTCAGACAGTTACCAGCTTCCAGAGGATAATCCTACAGGTCTGAGAGTAGACCCAGGAAATGCTAGGTTAATACATATTAGTATTCACAACAGCAAGTGGTGATGGTACCTCATATATTATAACAGAAGGTACCTTACAGCATCATGTTATTATAATAGCATTGTCCTAATAATCTAACATATAAACAAACATTTCTCATTCCCAGTTTGCCTAAAGAAATGAATTTATCCTTTATATGCTTATTTATACAGATCTAATAAAAAAAATTGCTTCAGAGCAATTTTTTATAACTGATAACTGCTTTTTATTTCAGTATTACAGTAAATCCTTGGTATACCTGCCTGGCTTTACCTCTAAGCAAAAGGCTAAGGACTTGCAAGCGAGCACCTTCATCCCAACCATTAATAGTGGCTGCCAATTCAAATTGTTCTAGCCAATCAGTACACTACCTAGTTACCCCATCAAATGGATTAGGTTTAAAAATAGGTTTGGCAATTCGGACTGGTAGAGCTATGGAGTCTAATTGGGGAATTTCATCTGCAGGAACAAGGACAGGAGGATTTAAATCAATACTATCAGTAGAAGCCTCCATAGCTTAATGGCAGCTGCATCAAAAACATTTTTTTTTTAGGGGGTAGAGATACCCTTTAAATTGGTTAACCAGATCAAATTAAAGTTTGGAAGAAGTTTACATTCTAAAGTTTTAAGTGCCAGTCCCTCTTGTTCTTCTCACAGTTTTCAGCCAGTCACAGCCAATGACATACTATGGCATTCACCAGTCATGAAAGCAGAAAGGAGCAGAAGAGGGACAGGTGTACTTTAAATAGGTTCATTGGACCTTAAATATTCTTTAAAAAGGTTTGCTTGTTTATCTTGCCTGAAATGTATTGCTATTTCTAATGAAAGAATATGTTGCTTGGGAAGTTTCTCATTCATCCAGGTCATGGTATATTTGTGGTATTCAGGACATACGTTTGAAGACTCATTTTAACATCTTGAACAAAGAATAGGTTTGGTTTAAAAGATGTGTTGTTTTTCCTAAGACTTTAGACCTTCATGACACTTATTTAAAACTATTGTATGCGTCTTAATTTTTTTTTCACTTCAGTTCCCTTTTAAAAGTTTATGGTGGCATCCAAGCTTTCAACAATATTACGTAGCAGCATCATTACGTGCTATAGCACACTGGTCATATCCACAAAAATTAGCAAAAATGTTCTGATATGGGGCAGAAGTGGTCTCCAAAAACAAAAACAATAGACCAGTAACAAAGCTCTATTACACTCTACACAATGTACTAGCTTTGTATGGAAAAATGTAATTAAGAGAAACGGTTCCCCTCCACCCTAATAACC
Source organism: Hymenochirus boettgeri (assembly GCA_019447015.1). Taxonomy (NCBI): domain Eukaryota; kingdom Metazoa; phylum Chordata; class Amphibia; order Anura; family Pipidae; genus Hymenochirus; species Hymenochirus boettgeri. The sequence goes on along the minus strand of CM033474.1, from coordinate 193,842,963 downwards.
TAGCTAACCCTGATTTTCCCCCAGGCAGATAAGGTCCACAAGCTACTCAGTTCAAACACAAAGGGATGACCTGAGTTAGAGACTTACTACACAAACTAACAGGAGAGTTACCAACCTTCCAAGATTTATGTCTCGCCAACTTTAATATCTGCAAGCATTTTATACAGAAGACTTACCATAAGACAAACTTAACCTCACTTAACCCAATTGGAACACATATTTTATGCAGGTCCCTTTCAAAAAGGTCTCATATCTTCTATTTACCATGCACTACAGGAACTAACGGTCTCACAGACGGGCAAATATGTTAAAATGGGAGAGGGACCTGGAGAGACTAATCCCAGAATCAATCTGCACTGAGATTTGGACAGCTGCAAATTCCACTCCCATCTGCTTGTTGTCTGCTTGTTGTATAAAGAAAATCTTTATAAAATTATCTTCAGATGGTTCCATACACCTCAACTATTATATCATTTTCCCCAGAAGCATCCTACATATAATGTGGTCTTGTTCTCAAATAAAATTCTCGACACTGGTCCATCAAATCTTACAAAAACTTTGGGTAAATCACTAGACCCATTATATTTTCTACTAGGAGCTCCATTCCCAGACATTTCAGTACTGCTTCAGAAGTTAGCAATGCACATACTGACTGCAGCAAGATGCAAGATACTCAGAAACTGAAAATCAACACCCCCTCCTACCAAATCAGCTCTCCTCAACAGACTAGCAGATGTGAGACGGATGGAGTTCCTTACAGCGCTGATGTATAATAAACTCTCAAAATTTGATAAAATATGGAGACCATATGATACAGCAATTTTATTACTTGAGGAGACCATTCACCCAAACCAAATCTGATTTATGCTGGCATCCCTCTCAAATGCACTCACATTCTAAATAGCTAGCACACTAATAAAAACCTTTTTCCAAATACTATATTTTTGTGGGGTTGGAGGGCACTCCAGATGGGGTGGAGGAAGGGGATTAAATGATAACAATAGTGATTTTTGTTTGATTGTTTGACTAGGAGAGATCTACACCATATTATATTATACTAGACATTAAGCCCGCTACAATAACGGGCGCTAGAAGCACAGAGTGTCCCCTTAGTGTCCCAAGGCCCTAGTCCTCCTCCATGTCCCAAGGCCAGAGTAACTTCTAAGTGTCCCAAGGCCAGAGTCCCCCCTCTGTCCAAGGCCAGGGGTCCCCTCTGTCCCAAATCCAGAGGCCCCCCTTTGTCCCAAATCCAGGGCTCCCCCTCTGTACCAAGTCCCCCATCTGTACCAAATCCAGGCCCCCCCTCTGTCCCAAATCCAAGGGCCCCCCGTCTGTCCCGAATCCAGACCCCCATCTGACCTGAATCCAGCCCCCCCCTCTGTCCCAAATCCAGGGACCCCTCTGTCCCAAATCCAGGGGCCCTTGTCCCAAGCAACCTTACCTGCAGTCTGTTTAATTGCTGTTCTCCCTCCGTGTGTTTCCTGTGTTTCTCCCTCTAGTGATGAGTCAATAGGAACTGCAGACACTCTCTCTCTAGTGGTGAGTCAATAGGAAATGCAGAGACTCTCCCTCTAGTGGTGAGTCAATTGGAACTGCAGAGACTCTCCCTCTAGTGGTGAGTCAATAGGAACTGCAGAGACTCTCCCTCTAGTGGTGAGTCCATAGGAACTGCAGTGACACACACAGGGCCGCACACTTAGGGTTTTATTATATAGGATAATATTGAATTACATTATACTGTGTAAACTTATAATACAGTATACAATATACAATGTACCAGCAACTATAATCATGATAAAATATACAAATACGAGCATGGTCTAGGAGGAATAAGGAAATAGGTCTTGATTCTTACCCTGGAGCATAACACAAGGGCCTGGAGGTGGCAATGGAGCATATACACTGGCTTATAACTTTACATTACTCAGCTAATCCCAGTGTGATGTGGGGACTCCCTGTCTGCTGTAACCGCTTCAAATCACAGGTACTTAACTTAATAACAATATAAGGCTATATAATGTATACAATATTATTACTGAATTTAATCTAACCGCAGGTACCTAATATTAGATTAAACATGATCAAAATGGTCTTAAAATATAAAAATTTGAGAAGGCAGTGAGATAATTATTCTCTTAACAAGATAAAGATCAAGACAGAGGTGAAGAATACTTCATTATGTACTGATGGAATTTAAGTAATGTCAAACAAACATTTAGCATTTCAAATAGTTTACAAATGGATTTGATCTTATGATATGTTGTATTTGTGTCTATAGGTTCTCTATCTCATAATAAAAATAAAAGAAAAATTTGTTAAAAAAAAAATTATGGTGGCAATTTCACACACAAAATCCTCCCCACATTAAATTAGTTCATTACAATATTGCCCATTTAAAAAAAAATGTCCTTGTGTGTTGGAGAAGAAGTTTAGTAATGCCCTTCATAGAATAAATTGCACTGGATGTGACATATTATACTTTGGTCATTTTCAGCAATTAACTGAATTCTGTTTTCTGGTGTGGCACATATCATAATGCAAGCAACAGAATTACTGTCTTTCAATTTTATCCACGTCTAATTGTGAATCGCTGAGAAGATGTAGGATTTAGATACAAAGGGAAGGGAGCCCTTGTAAAATGTGAATTAATACACACAGTTGAGCTTGCCATCATTTTTAAGTTAATGTTTTGGACACACTAATTGCTTGCTCCACCCCACATACATTTATTGGTTTATATCAGATTTGATTGGGGAGAAAAATCAACAAACGATAAAGGACATGTTACCATAAACCTTTCATACACTTAACTTTGCACCTTTTACTGTTTGGAACTTGATATATACTGCCCTAGTATTTCCTAACAAATAAGTTACGTGGCTTTTCATTGAATGTATATAATTTAAATTTCTTACCTTTGAATGTGAATGGATTTTATATCAATTTCTGAATAAAACCTTGTTGTAAAAGCTCCATGTAGTAAATTCTTTAAAAGATTCAGAGAGCTACAAATTCTCTTTAATGCCAAAAATATTTAGTGAACACTTTTAAGCTATTTATCTTTGGTTATTTTCCATTTCTTCACAATGTGTTTTGTTCACCTACCCTCTATGCATGTAATCCTATAGGAAGCCTCTAACTGTGAATGTTTCAAAAGAAAACAGTAGTAAACAGGATGAAATAACAGCACTGATCATATGAATCCCCTGTCTAGGGAAAAATACAAAAAATATAGTTGGAAGAATGTCAGGTATGTTATTCATCTATTACAATGTAGCCTTAGAAAGAGAAATCCTCAAACAAAGCTTATATTTCTTTACAAAAAATAGACAATATTTATGTACCATTTTGTATATGCTACAAACTGAGGGAGAACTTAACCCCAGTAATTACTGCACATGGAAAATAAACTGCAGAATAAAGAGGCATCTTTATTTTCCAGCCAACATGCATTGCAGTCTTCATACAGGAATCAATACTGAATAGGAAGCTGAGTTTACTGCATCTTTTTTTTCACCCCCTTTTTGTTCCTAGCAATATCTAACTTTTCAAATGTACCTGTTCTTATCTCTGTCACGTTACTGAACTCATGATACTTTTAGAAAGATAGAATCGATGAGGTTACAGGTTTAAATCAACATACTTGGAATTTTATATTATATAAACTGCAAAGATTACTTTTTTTGTATGAAATGCAAAGAAATCTTCAATTGTGGGTAACTGGAGTGTTTGCAAACTCAGTGTTCTGTGTCTGAGATAGGCAGGAATCCTGTGCTGTAACATAATTGTCTGTCCCTTTCTAGGGGACAGAACAGGCTGCAGCTTTTTTGTTGTTTAGAAGTGTACTGTGTACACTTAAAGGGGAACTGTGGTACAAAAATGACTTTAGGAAAATTGATAGGAATTGCTATCCTGAGAATTTTTGCAATTTATTGTCATTGATTATTTTGCATAGTTTTAAAGATATTTACATTTTTGTGTGTGATATGGCAGCAGCATTACCAGGTCCCCTGCACTTCCTGCTTCCTGCTCTGAAACCATGTCAGTGGATGACAGTCAACCTGCCCTGTGTCTCCTCCTCTCCCCTTACTCCTCTTGCAAGCCCCCACGGCCCCTCCCACTTATGGACCCTATGGCCATTTTCAGGCCCCCTTGGCCCCATCCCTTACAGCCCCATGTAGCCCTGCCCACTCGCGAGTGATTTAGCCTAGCCCACTCGCGGTTGTCTTAGCTTCGCCCACTCAGGTGTCTTAGCCCTGCCCACCCGTGGATGTTTTATCCCCGCCCACTTGCGGGTGCCATGGCCCCGCCTACTCATGGGTGCTGTGGGCCACTCAGACCCCCCCTCTACAGAAAACTATGTGAAAACAGCCTTTTCAGTCAGAGTGAGAACTCTGCCTGAAAAGGCTGTTTCCACATAGTGAGAGAGAAGGGCTGTACATTCCCTTACCTTTTCTGCAGCAGCAGGTCCTTCACACAGCAGGGAGGGGGAGGGACTTCCTATCTCCCTCACACACTGAGGGAGTCTGAGGCTGTGCTCGCCAAGGCGAGGTGGAAGAGCAGGGGGAGGAATGTCACATGTCAGCCTCTCACCCATTAACTTTCTGGTCAGTAATATCTTGGACTGTGGAGCACGTAGAGAGGTGGTTGATTGCTCATTTTAAAGGTAGAAAACTGGTCTTTCATTTAAACTCAACTTCTTTGGAGACCACAGTTCCCCTTTAACTCTGCAAAACAAAGAGATGGATTTTGGGAGATGCCCACGGGTTAATATCATACAGTAAATCAACCAACAGCCACAACAAAGGGAGATTTGAGACACAGATTGTTGTAGCTTTATGAATGTGGTTTGTCTAATGGGACAAGTTATTTAGGACCATTTAAAACATATCTAGACCTTTTGCATAGCAATTCTGACATTTAACAGAATGTGAAATGGTTTTGGAGCATATATTCTCTATCTACTTCTCAATTCATTTTTATGTGGGGAGAAATAAAGGGGAAATTCAATATCCATAGTTATTGGAAATTAGTGTAAAACCCATACGTGATGTAATATCGTGTTAGTGTGGGTTTTACACAGTGAGTGTAAATAAAATAAGTGTACTTTTAGAAAGATAGAATCGATGAGGTTACAGGTTTAAATCATACTTGGAATTTTAATTTTCTTTCTGCCTGTCCATGCTGGCTGGGAATTAAACTGCAAAAATAATCTTTTTTATATGAAATGCAAAGAAATCTTCAATTGTGGGTAACTGGAGTGTTTGTGTCTGAGAGAGGCAGGTATCCTGTGCTGTAATATAATTGTCTGTCCCATTCCAGGGGACAGAACAGGCTGCAGCTTTCTTGTTGTTTAGAAGTGTATTGTGTACACTTAACTCTGCAAAATAAAGAGATGGATTTTGGGATATGTCCACGGGTTAATTTTTATAAATCAACCAACAGCCACAACAATGGGAGATTTGAGATTTGGTTATGGAGAATATCTTCTCTATCTACATCCCAATTCATATTTATGTGGGGAGAAATAAAGGGGAAATTCAGCATCCATTGTTATTGGAAATGAGTGTAAAACCCATGCTACGTCATGTAATATCGTGTTAGTGCAGGGGAGGACTGGCACAGTGGGCTGAGGGGCAAATGGTCTCCAATGAAGAATTTGGGCTGTCACAAAAGCTATTAGTAAATAAATGCTTGAAAGGCATATTAGTAAATAAATGCTTGAAAGGCACAGCGCATGCCTCTAGCTCTAAGATGGGCAAGGAACAGGAAACTCCTCCTCCTTCAGATTGGTTACCAGTCAGCCCTCCAGTTCATTAGCAGTGTTAGTCAACCCTACATTAGCCAGTGTTGTGAGCCTTCAGGATCATTAGTCATTGTTGTCAGTCCATCAGATTGTAAGCCAGTGTAAGTCAGCCCTCTAGTTCATTAGGCAGTGTCATCAGCCCTCCATTTCATTACCCAGTGTTGTCAGCCCTTCTAATGGAGACATGGGAAGTCCTGCCTCATTTAATTTGTCATCAAAAATTATTGAACAGTTAGGAGTTCCATTGACAGATTCCCTCTTACCCCACTGTTCCCATCCTATTACTTTATTACATTTGTCACTCATATCTTTGTGCCAAAGTCTTTTTTGTATTATATTTCATATTAAATGTTTGAAAAATACAAAGCATGCTACTAATGATGCAGCACTGTGCAATAAACAAAAATCTCACATTTAGAGGTAAGCAAAAAAATAAAATTATTTTTAAACACGGTTGAGACAGAAGGAGACAGAAACTTAAGGGATGACTATGATCTTTTCCTACATGTTCTGTTGGTTATTTAATTATAAAATAAAGCATAACTTTTTGCCCTTACCCTTTTTGTTGATAGTTGTCTCTCTGGGTAGATCTGCTCTTCTGCATTTCCCTGTGAGGCTACAACGCTTTTCTCGGTTCCTGGCGAACTGATTCACTGAGGAGAAATCAGTGCTTAATTGGTGAGAACTTGAGTTTTGCAGAAAAGCAGGAAATATTGGAATTATGATACATGTTTGTATTAGACTGATAAATAGAAATGTTGTGCTCCTTTATCACACACACAGAACTTAGCAAAAAAAGTTTTTCATGTGAGATGGAGACTAGAGATGGACTAGAACTGGAACCCGAACTATTCGAATGGACTTGGACTTTATGAACTATCCCAGATCCGGATTTCTCGGACTTTCGATATTCTCCGTATCGAATGTTCGAACGTAAGAGGTGCAAATATGCGAGTAAAATGTCTGTTATACCAATACGGGAGTAAAGATCGAATTATCGAATCCGCGAGTAAAATGTTTATTATAACAATATGCGAGTAAATATCAAATTATCAAATCCGCGAGTAAAATGTCTATTATACCTATACATGAGTAAATATCGAATGATCAAATCTGCGAGTCGTTCATGGGATAATTATCAAATGTTCAAACACGAGAGCACAAAAGTAGCACACGTGAGAGTAAAATCGATTTTTTTTTAAGTTCTGGATATTCGAACATGTTCCCCAGACCATTTCCCAGGTCCCAGAGCCATTAACATTAAGTTACCATTGATATTTTAATTGTATTTCAATTAATTTAATTGTATTTCAAACTTTCGAACTAGTTGCCTCCAATTAACTTTAATGGCTCCGTTTTCGAACTTTCGAACTTTCCATATAGTTCGAAAACGGACCGAACTTTCGAAATTCGACCATCTCTAATGTAGACATGGGAAGTCCTGCCTCATTTAATTTGTCATCAAACATTATTGAACAGTTAGGATTTCCATTGACAGGTTCCCTATTACACCACTGTTCCCATCCTATTACTTTATTACATTTGTCACTCATATCTTTGTGCCAAAGACTTTTTTGTATTATATTTCATATTAAATGTTTGAAAAATACAAAGCATGCTACTAATGATGGGTTTACAGCCATGTTATTCTATCATTAAATTGGTACTCTGCTACACAACCAATTAGTTTTACAGCACAGTCCATATGATTGCAATGGAGCAATAGCAGTTTGAATATACTATGTAAAATGTGATTGGTTTTTCTTTCCTTTGGTCACACTTATTATCTAACCTTCTTGAAGAGACAGTGAAACTGTTTTTCTTGACACTGGTTGGACTATTCAGTAAAAGGAGGAGGTGCATGCTCAAATGAAAGGACACCAGATAAAAAATGTCACAAAGATTGTGTTAGTAGTGTCATCTTTCAACATGTTATTACATGTCAAGACACTATTCAACTGTATCAAACCTTTTACCTTCATCAGCAATATCAAAAATAAACCTGCCTACTGGAGACAACCTCATTAACTACTAATTTACTAAGATGACAAAAAAAAGGATGATATGACTAAACATTCACTATTACATACATCATTACCAAGCACTAACCCACTAACAGTAACACGAATCCCACATGTGCATGCTCAGACTATATTTCTAGCTTTAGCAGTATAGCCATTTTCATTCAGTAAACACGAGTGCATCTCTTTATATTTGCAAATGCAGCAAGTATGTAGAAAAATAACCTTTACACAACATAAATCTTGCTGACACAACGAAAAATAGAAAGAAAGCATCATGCAAGTAAAAAAAAAGTAATATTCACGCATGTTGTACTGGCTCTGTATTATGAACAAGCTACACGGTGACTAGTACACAACATAATTAAGAAACATTTTCACACATGGACAACTGAGTTGTGTCATTATCAAAGGAATAACAATGCAGAGATAGGAAGATCTAATTATCCAAACATAAAAGAAAACAGATGTACATCAATGCCCATACTATATAAAAAGAAGGAAAACAATATAAAAAACAACATTATCAGAATGTTACACAAAAAGGGGGAAAAAACCTTTAAAGAACTGCTTTTTTATAGACTCATTATGATGTATCCCGTGGGATCTTTTATAAAAGCACAAAGAAGGAACACTGGCAACACCTAAGGGTATAAATTCAATTATACCTTATTCTGTATGTCATGTTTAACTTTACATTAGCATGCATGCTGTACACCTAATATAACCCAATATCAGCTCTTGCCTGAATGATTTAAAATAAAGGCTTCAGCTTCTAATATTATAAAAGTTTTTTTATGGTCGTTTAATTTTGTACCAGCTGTCTGACCATATTTCATCAAACAGAGACTCTCGCTTTTCCTGTCTGGTTGTTCATATCTGTCTGGTTGTTTAAGATTAGTACAAACCTATTAGCTGGCCAACAAAATGTGTGTGTATGTGAGGGGAGGGGTTTACAAATGAAATAAAAATGTAAATAAGTCACAAAACTAGTCAAAATATTGTTAAACCTCTAGCACACGCCTCTTTAAAAAATAACTAGGCTAAGCAGAACTCTTTTGCATTAAGTAAGCATTACGCTCCCTTTTCTTTTACATTATATATAGATCCCCCCACCTTAAGCTAGGTACACACCTACCGATTTTTCCTCCTGACCGACCGTTCAATACTTTCGACCGGTCGGCCAGGAGGAAGGACTGTCGGTCACGGCAAAAGCAGCCGCGCCCGATAGTTACCACGACCGCGTCCTCTATGGACCGCACGATCGGTTGAGGTTTTCCACCATGTCCCATCGTCCTTTCGTCCGATTCAGATGAACGGTTGATCGGACATGGGCACATTCGGATGCGATAATTTCGGTCCGATCGACCGATACACTGACCTATCGGTCGATCGAACCGAAATATCTCATCGTGTGTACCCAGCTTTAGGGGACCTTGTTTGTGTGTTTGTTATATTTTCACTACTGGCCACCACTAACAGTAAAACAGTTTTTCCATAAAAAATTGTTGAAGCTTGTATTTCCTTGCACAAATAAAAGACAGTATTGGAGTATAAGAAACCTTAGACCTCTGAGTCACCTCCAACAAAACCAAGTTTGTCCAAGAAAACTAATCAGATACATGTTCAGGGGGTCAGAACAGAAACTTTGAATGGGTCAGGTTTGAGCTTTGAACTTGTGCAGAACAAATCAAAATTATTATTTGTGATTTTTTTTTGCTTGAATGAGAAACTATCAATTTCAACCTTTTTGCTTCATCAACGTTTCCTGGGCTCTTTTGCTTGCAGTGGAAAGACATTTTTAGATTTAAATATATATTTTCAAAAGGATCTGTTTTTTTCTGTAAATTGACTTCAAAGGACATCTATTTTTTGACACAAAAAATATATTAATATATGGGATAATGTGATAATTATTTCAAAAAATGTTGTGCCCCATTAATGTTTTTGGCACATATACCGTATTCTGTTTTATTCTGAGTATGAATTATGCACTATTTATTAATTATTCACTTAATTTAATTCAGAATTTTGTGGAATATGCCCATGATATATTTTTGTATTCAATATGGAATTCTTTAGACACTGTTTAGATTTTTCCTGTTAATACCTCACCTTTAATACATCACCTTTAACATGGTATATATAAAATGGAGATGTGGGTTGGGTATCTTATCCTCCTCTGATGAAGTGACAATAGCTACGAAACACGTCAGGGTACTTGTTTGAGTGTAATTTTCCCTCACTTATGCCGCTGATGATTTTACAATAAAGTTGGGTGTTGATGCACATGGTAGATGCCCACATGTGTTTTTTTTAAGAGGTGTTGTCCCATTTATATAGCCTGCCTTCCCTTGTCTCGATTGATTAAATTAGTGAATGGAACATAGAAAAAATAATTAATTACAGAGACCGATATTTTCTTAAGTGCAAAAATAGGAGCAACAGTGAAACGTTTATAAATTTATAAATATAAATCCCTTGGCTACATAGCTGAGCCATTATTATATAGTCTATGATGTACACCCTATTGTAAATTATAAGGATATTAGAAGTCACAGAGGAGTTCCGTGACCATACAAAAGCTTTTACAGAGGGCACGGAACTCTGAGGTACCTTCTAATATCCTCATCATTTTTAGTAGGGGGTACATTTTTTAATATAATTCACCCCAGTACAGCTTGTCTAACACCATCACCCCCCCTGCCATCACAAACCACTAAGCACAAAAAGCATACCTTTACTGGCTTCCTTCTTCCTCATCCTCATCAAGCACAAACCTTCCCTATTAAGAGTAGGGATGGCCGGTTCGCGGATCCGAACCCGGGTCCGCCGCGGATTTATCCCGTTCGCGAACACGTTTTTTTCCGGATTTTCCGGATTTTCGCCTTCCAACTTCCGATTCGCGGATTTTTCGTATTTTCGAAAATTACGAGTTTTCACGTATTTTCGAAAATTTTCGAAAATACGGGAATTACTTGTATTTTCGAAAATACAAGGATTTCTCTTAATTCTATCTACATACGTATTTCGAAAATTTTCGAAATTACGAGGATTACTTGTATTTCGAAAATACATATTTTTGAAAATACATGAAAACTCGTAATTTAAAAAATTCCCGAAAATACGTGAAAACTCGAATTTGAAATTTCGAATCGAAATATAGTTTTCAAGGGATTTAATTTAAGGTCGTCGATTTTCGAATTTTGATTTTCCCGAAAATTCGCGGATCCTCGAGCGGACCGGATTTTGCGAAGTTCGGACAATCTCTAATTAAGAGAAAACAATGGCAGGGTTTATATGTTATATACTATACTATATAGTATCGCTCCGGAATTAAAGTAGAGATGGGTGAAACTCACTAGTTTAGTTCTGTTTTCGGTTTCCTTGATCTCAGGAAAATCCCAAAGATCCCAAAATCTGAAACCGGAACGAATTTTCAATAATTTTCGAATGTACGGGGCTATTTTCTATAATTTTTTGAAAATAGCCTCGATCGTTCGAAAATTATCAAAAATACAATCAGAGACCATTTTCGAGTTTCCGATCGTACTTTCGAAGATTTTCAAATGTTCAAGGCTATTTTCAAAAATTACCGAAAATAGCCTCTAATGTTCGATTTTTAAAAATATGATCGGAAACTCGAAAATGGTCTCCAATTGTATTTCCGATAATTTACAACCGTTCGAGGGTTCCGTGTTGGATCTAGGTTAGTGTCAAACCCGGATCCTATCTCTAATTATAAGATTATTATTTACAGGTTGGCCCCATTGACTTCCATGAAAGGGGTGGATTCTAAGGAAACATTACACTGCTGCTCCCATTCTAATAGTGCCCACTTATGTAATAATATAAGGATATTCAAGGCTGAAGGTCAAGGATTTCTGAGGTCACTTAATGTCCTTATACAATCTTATATTTAGTGAAGCACAATTTCTTATAATACTTAAAGTTTTTCTTTTTGGTATTTATGTTTATAGCTTTTCAACATTTTCTTTTTAATTTGTGTTAGAGAAAATTGTATTTTTAAATTAAAATGCATAAAACACGATACATTGTGTTGCGATACATTGTGTTGCGTGTCCTAGAAATGGACTAACTGGTCTTTGGTATGTGAGCCTGACTGTGTTGCCGTTGCTATTAGCTGGCATTAAAAAATGCCAAAATAGTGTGCTGCTATCGGCATATAACATTGATTGCAGTGGCTGCATTGTTCCACATTATTCATACAATCAATATTACATTGTTTAGTTTGACTTTAACTCCACAACAGGAGCATGGCACTTCTTGGTGCATCGCCCTGATGGTGACTGGAGATTAAAGAGGTTACAGGAAGATTCTCACAGAGCTGCAGGTGCTCTGAGCAAAACTCCTGGAAGAGATTCACCACAGGCTGTGCGGCTCCCTCACATAAGTAGTTAACACCAGCTATCAGTTCAGCAATGCAGTGATTTTTATAAGGCTATATTCCACTATTGCTCCCATTCTAAATACATTGTCTTGTGTATTATAGAAAAATAATGGAAATAAAAAATATTATAATATTCATGATGTGTAAATGACCTAAGATTTCCATTAGAAGTTGTGTTTAAAACATTTCAAACATTTGTGTTCGGTTGTAGCACTTTCAATTGTGATCCAAACAAAAAGTAAAATTGATGATATAAAGTTTTTTTTTTAATTTTATTTGATATAAAGACATTTAAAATCCGTAATTATAACAGTATCCTGTTATAATCACCTGGAACTGATCTGCCATTTACTTTTGATTCTTTCTGAGATGCTAAGAAAATTTATTTGTCGGGGGGATATTTTCAACATTTTTACAAGCAAACCATTAGCATATAGTGTACCAGATAGATATTGATTATGGAAATAAAGATAAACAGCTTAACTACTGGAATGTCATTGAAATGTTAATTGAATTGCGATCTGATGAATGACATATCCATACAGTTCTTATACTCATCAAACTGCAAATTCTTTAATGACCATTAAGGTCCTATAAAAAGATGTGTCATGGAGCTGAGATGTAGTTCTATGGTTTTTGATATGAATTAGAGAGTTTCTGCATTCAGGTGCAACTACAGACTTTGCCTTTCAAAACGGCCATTTTGCAATCAAAATGTTTTTTAATGTAGAAGCAGTAGAGCATTGAACAGAATTGACAGTGTGGCTGTCATGCACATAAAACAGCTGCTCCAGTCTAACAAATGGACAATTCATTAGAGAAACATCTGTTTGCGGGCTGAAACAACCATTTGCATGGTATACGACAGCTTTATGTTCATCTTCTCTGATAGCAAAAACTATCAGGGAGATTCAATAAAAGTTCTTATCATTTAAAATGGTGCTAATTTTGCCCCAACCAATCAGATCTTATTTAACATTTGAAAGCTAGCATCTGATTGGTTGGGGCAAAATTAGCACCATTTTTAACAATAAGAACTTTTATTGAATCTCCCTGTATATTTTCTAGAATACACTGAATATACTGACGTTTTGTTAAAAAAAACAAAAAAAAACAGGACTGTTTTGATTTTGGAAATTTAGATCTTTATACTATTTATTTGTATTTTTGTTTTTTAGGGTAAAGAACCTGCCATGTTCCAAATGGTGATTAATTGTCCGATCTTCGTATAGGAAATCAAAAAGGTATAAACTTTAAATTTTGACTCTTTCCCGACCACGCGCGCCCTATCTTAGACGCATGCGCGCCAATACAAAAGATAGGGATCCCGATCGGGCACGGGATCAGGACAGTTGTTCAGTGAAGAAGCGGATGCGAGTGGAGCATGGTAAGTTCCAGGTCCCCCAAGCGTAATATTATTCACAGGGAGGTGAGAACGTTTATTCTCACCTCCCTGTGAATAATAGAAACGAATGGCAAATAGTTGTTTTTATGGGTTTAGTTTTCCTTTAACTTTAGTTTTTAGTTTTTGTTTTGTCTTTTGCAGTGGTCAAACAATCTGCAACATGGTTGCGTAACTATTCTAAGGATACAATCTAACTAGCCTGAAATTACACTGGGTAGCGTGGGATTGAGGCTCATTTAAGCAGTATTGCTTGTTACTGCATCTTCCCCTATATGTTTTATTACCAGTAACTTTTAATTTTAAAATTGTAGAAACTATAATATGTAGATATAAAATAATAATGTAGCTAATGTACACAATGAAATAAAATATGTATTACATTCTACTGGCATTCCTACACTAGACTTTAAAATAGGTTTATTTTCATGTGTGCAATATATACTGTCAAAAATATTTTGCCATCTCATCTTACTCTATAAATGAATACACATGTATTGCTGCAAGTCTTTAATCCAGTACTTGTATTGCTCAGCCCAATTATTATCCTCCCTCTCACAACTGACTTCTCCTTTCATCTGACATGACTTTCTGACAAGTCAAGCATGCTTATTAATCATGAGGAGTCAGCTACAGGAGGGAGAATTTCAAACTAAACAATTCACATATTTCAACTGTTACTATTTTAGCCACAAAGCAGAATAGTTTATAAGTTTAATAAGGCACTTGATTGACAGCTGTAATGTAAGATAATGCATATCTAAAGAAATAGTGAACAGACCAAAAAAATGTGATAGAAGAATTATAGATTTCATTAATGGGTAATTGAAAAAAAAAAAAAAATCAGTATAGATGGCCTTTAAAGATAACCACTTTGAAACAGTGCTTTCATAAGAGACCTGTCTGTTTGTTAACATATGTCTCTGATTTGCACAATCAATGGATCTTTTCAAGGTGAAACAGGTCTGCTTTGTCATTTCATTCTAAGGTGAGCAGTAGAGAACTTATTTGGAAATCCTATTTTGGTTTGTGCTTTTGTAACTATGCCATTCAATCTTATTAGGTTGTCTTTTATCTCTTTCCTTAGTGGGAAAAATATTGCTGAGGCAAAAAGAGATATCAGCCATTGAATAACCAGCCTAATGCAATAATTATCCATGATACTATGGGAAAATAGATTGACAGACTTAATTATAAGTACTCATATTTAGTTAAGAGCATGTCCACCCCTAGAGCAAAAATCTACCTCCCCTTATCTCCCTGCAGTCCCTTAAGCCTATAATATTTGCCTTTCAATGCATCACACACAGATGCCTGCTTTTTTCTGGAATGTGAAAGTCAGTCACTGCCTCCACGATAGTGGAGGTGCACTCTATCCAACTATCCTCGTGGGTTCCTCCCTTGGGAACCAGCAGTGTCACATTTATTGTGAACCACACATCACAAGTCACAAGGTTTCGGGGGGATACCCCCTTCTTCAGGTGAAGAAGGGGGTATCCCCCTGAAACATTGTGACGTGTGATGTATGGTTCACAATAAATTGACTTATTATTTGGAGTGCGACCCTCAGTTTCTTTTTTCCTGTGACACTGCCTCCTTTGTACTGTGCACCTACTCTGTTAAAGCTCTCACAGCATCTTGTCTTGGTAGTGAATGGAAAGGACTATGGGCTTTAGGGACCACAGAGAGGTAAGCAACTATAACAATCTCAGTTTGGTGAGGAAGGTAAGTATACATTTTGGGGCCAAATTTATTAACCCAAGGTATCAATATGTTAAAATAACGGCGGTTATCATAAAAGTGCAGCCATACATTTATGACTGTTCAGCCGTACAATACTATGTGGTAGGGCACTATTGCAATGGTATTGTATAGGCAACCGCACAAGTACCATCGCTATTATAAATGTACGATACTATGTGTTAGTGCACTATTGCAATAGTATTGTATAGGCAATCACACAACTACCATCACTATTATAGAGGTACAATACTATGTGGTAGTGCAAAAACCCTTTTTAGTGCACTATTGCAATGGTATTGTATAGGCAATCACACAAGTACCATCACTATTATAGAGGTACAATACTATGTGGTAGTGCACTATTGCAATGGTTATGTATAGGCCATCACACAAACCATCACTAATAGAGGTACAATACTATGTGGTAGTGCACTATTGCATGGTATTGTATAGGCAATCACACAAGTACCATCACTATTATAGAGGTACAATACTATGTTGTAGTGCACTATTGCAATGGTAATGTATAGGCAATTGTACGATTACCATCACTATTTAGAGTACAAAACTATGTGGTAGTGCACTATTGCAATGTATTGTATAGGCAATCACACAGTACCATCACTATTATAGAGGTACAATACTATGTGGTAGTGCACTATTGCAATGGTATTGTATAGGCAATCACACAAGTACCATCACTATTATAGAGGTACAATACTATGTGGTAGTGCACTATTGCAATGGTATTGTATAGGCAATTGTACGATTACCATCACTATTATAAATGTACGATCTTAATTTTAAGATCGCTGTTGTAAAAATGAATGTCGTGGTATTGCTATATGGACATTTATTCTGGGGGTGGATACGCCATTTAAATAGCACAGGCTGACAAACAATTAATCCCTGTTTTTTTAACTACATAGGTGTGCTCATGAGTGGCACTGGCACAGGTCTGTAGGAAGTACATTAGATGTTGCCCAGTATGACAAAGTACGAAATATAGAAGGCATTAAAATAGCACCTTATAACAGTTGCCTTTATAGCCCAGATAATAATTAATTTTAGTATAAGTATATAGATTTAAAACGTGATTAAATCTGAAAACAGTATGTGTCTCTTATTACTATCCTTGATATTGTTTTTAGAATTGATCAATATAAAGTCCTTTTAACTTTAAGGTGTTAAAATTGCAGATGATTTTCCCAGAATATGTTGCTGTATGGGTTATTTCAGTAAGCATAATATTCATAATGCACCTTGAAATGTATGCATCCAATTTACTTCTTACTGTAGCTGCTGACATATTGATATATTGAACCAAAACAAATACAATACTGAAATGATGCCAATGGCATAATTTAATTTTGCAATAGCATTGTACACATACTGTGGCCAAATAATTCTTTTAGGAAAATCTAACAAAGGATAAGAAGCTACATCAACAACTGTGAGCAGGAAATATAACTGTTACCAAATAACTATTACGGCACTGCTGTGAAATTGTATCCTGTTTTTCCCATAATTTACTTGTTATAAAGACATATTAGTTTATTTTTACCAATGTGAGTCATGTGTTGTTACAGTGTTTCTAGAGACAAGTAAGCATCCAAATAGACTAATAAATAGTAATAAAATTGAAGGTATTTAACTTGCTTTTCAACAGAAAATTATTTAACTTTGGGTAGAAAAAAAGTAATATCATTCTTTCTAAAATCGTTTCTATCTAATATTAAAAAAACAAAATGGTACTCTTTTAAATACAAAGAAAATATTAGACTATGCCAGTAACTTTTAGTTAGAACTTAGCCCTAAGGTCCAAAAAATTGTAAGGAACTACGATATGTGCTTCTCACTCTCACACCTTAAAACTACAAAAGTGTGTTGGTTTTGCCACTGGTAAATTGCATCCTCCCGTTATCTCACTGTACTTCTTTAAAGATTTTGGCCATTTGTAAATGTTCCCCACACCTTTCCCCAACATTCATTGCTATTTGTTCACATTTTATATACTGTATTTTCAGCCTTAAAAAAGAATGATAGAATTTTCTAAATTTTTCCTCCACTTCACTTCAGTGTGTTTCACCAAATTCCCTAGTACATTTTGGTTAAACTGTCAAAACTAAACTGTGGATCACGTCGAACTTGCATTTAAATGAATGTTTAATAAAATTAGGAAATTAAGTTTACCATCATTAGTCCTCTGAAAACATGGTAATGTTGATTACATACAATTGGGGAGAATAAATTAGGAAATGTCCAATTTAGCTCTTGAATGGGCACACCATTTTCAAAGTGTTTATAAATGTTTTATGTCACCTTGAAGTGAATTCCTTTGGAAACATATTTTCAAATGCTTCAGTAATACAATATCTTTCTATTTTGCATCTTCAGCAGAATGCCTTTCTGCTCTGTTGAAGCTGTAAATTTAAGGAACTTAAATTCCTTTACAGTATCAAGTGTGTGTTTTACTTTTTCCAGAGTAATAGTGGTTATACATTACACAGGCTGCCACCCTGTCTATAACCAAGTTCTGAGTACCATTTCTACAGATTGAGATATATTTATATATAATATTAAGAAATATTTTTCCCTCTATTTAGTCTATAAAGGAGAATCCTCAATTATTAATTACAAGACATACTGTAAATCATTAATTTTCCTGTAACAAGGCAACATTGGTCAACTTGAAAGCTAAGAGACAACCAAACTTTTTTCTAGTTGATTCACCATCCAAGAATGGACTAGTAGGAAATTACTACATCTGTGTAAGGTAAGTTAAGGATCTCTGGTGGTGTGGGTTTTGTGCTACATAGTAGTGCAACACTTAACTAAAGGGTTATTCCTTTGGGTGCCCCATTTCCTAAAAGTTTTGCCTTAGGACCCACAAAATGAGTGTAAACCCCACCCTAACTAGTTATTACATCAAGTAGCATGTTTTTGCAGTCATTTTGGTTAAAGTGCCCTTTATTGCATTTCCCCATAATGTTTTAAAAGGTGTGTGTGTATGTGTGTGTGTGTGTGTGTGTGTGTGTGTGTATGCTTCAATGGTTCATAATATATTATGTATCAAATACATAAGGGTCATGCAATAAGAGGTGCAAAGCTTGTAGCAGCAACCAAATATTAGCTTTTTACTGTGTTACATCTATTCAGGTTAATAATACAGGCATAGTTTGCATACTTGCACCTAATATTGCATCAGCCTATACACTGTATATTTTTTAACTTCAATTTAGAAATATATTTTAGAACCACCAAATATAATATAACATAGTGTAACAAATGCTAAAGCTCACAATGTTAGGGTATAAATATGTTTAACATGATCATATTTCTTCCATTTCAGGGAACCATATTAACAAATCAGTGATGACTTTTTACCCTTCTAATGCACATAGAATATTAAAATATAATGTCTGATTTATTGACTTAAAATGCTCTGAAAACTCTCCATCGTGTAACTGCACAAGTCCATATGTGTCTGTTTATAGCTCCCAGTCAGTGGTTTTATTTTGAGTTGATATGGCAAAACAGGGGATAAAATGGATTATTATCAGATGATGACTTTGTTAATAACAATATCCATCAACACATTATATCCATAATTTCTCCCTACTTTTCTATTTATAAAAACAGAAATAAAGACAAGGGATAACACAACTCCCACACACTAAACAAACCGTTTAGAAGTTAAACCTATATATCCGTAGACACGGGTTTCTGCTTTTTAAAATTGGGTACTTGAAGAACCATACATTTAAAATATCAAAATATTTGTAGTTGCTTAATACGGCGAGCCCCACACTGGAAATTCTCAGTGATGTCTTTTGTCACTCTATAAAAAAGGGGTTGTAGCTAGAGACCTGAAAAGGGCTTTGGACTGTTCTTAGAGTTACTCGTGGCTCTTCTAAGATTCAAATAAGTGCTTTTAAGGGCCATAGCAACAACCTTTAAATACTGCCCTGTAGTGGTATTTAACAACAAGACTGCTTAATGGTTATGATAGAAGTTAGGAGGTGCAAGCAGGTGAAGTAGAAAAAACACAAATAAATAATATTTTTAAATAATATTAATTAAAAGTTATTAACAATTCTAGCAGAGCAAGAAAATACCTTCAAGTACAACCATATAGATGTAATATATCAAAAAATTACAATCAAGATAATTAAAGATGGCCGAATCTGCCAGGTTTCGTTCCGTTTCCAGGTTTTTGGATCTCAGGAAAATCCCAAAGATCTGAAAACGGAACTTAAATTCGGGACTTAGGAGCACATTTTTAATGTTTACGATTGGAAACTATTGTACTTCGAGAAATTTTGAAAACAGCTCGAACGTTCGATAAAAATTGAAAAAAATCCATTCCGAAGTCCCAAAATCCAAAAGATCCGTCCAGTTTTGGTTGGAATATTAGGATTTCGGAACCGAGGGATACCACCTCTAAATATAATTAGTTAAAACATGACAACATTAGGCAAGGTAGTGAAGCTTTACAAGAATGGATATCTTTGGGAACATTTCAGGTAGAAAAATATACTAAATAAAAACAAGATAGTCAAGAACACAAAGATATAAATCTCTTAAACAAAATGAAATGAAAAGGGGTAATTAAATGTAACAGTAATGCTACATATTCTTCATAGTGAAATTGGACATCTTGTTAATCAATCTAGAATCAAAGTAAATATTCATATTATTTTAAAGGGTATGTCCACCCTTCTTTTTAATTTTTTATATAGTGTAGGGCTTAGCTCCCCAGCCCCAACCGCTTGACGGGATGCCAATCGGCACCCCCAATATTAAGGAGCACAAACGGCGCATAATGCGCCACCTGCAGGCGAAACTGCGGACGCAGTTTCGCATTGATCTGACCACCTCTCAGCTCCAAAAGAGGTGGTCAGACCTCAAGCGGCAGCTTCGTGCCTACGTCCAGGACATCCAGCGGAATGTCCAAGGCAAGTATCACATTTATATATAAAATTTTATCTGTGATTGAGTTGTATAAAACACCACCTTTTGCACCACTAATCAGGCGGTTCTGTGGCAGATCTTTCTGACAAGCTCTGTCTAAGTATAACCACTATATGAAGTTACTGCACTTTTTTTTACTTTTATAGCACTTGTGATTGTGATTGGCGATAGCGCTTCGCAAACCGCCACAAACGATTGCGGGGCCTTTAGTGATTTTCTCCATAAGGACTCAAAGTGCATTTGTTAGTGTTAATTAGTGTTAGCAAATTTTAATGTAACAGTTAATGTTAGTAGATGTTAGTTAAAGGACAAGTACACACGAAAAACATATTTATAATACAGATTTTGAAAGCTCTTTTTTCATAAACAACTCAAAGTATATATTTTTAATGTTAGTAAGGGCTAGGCCACACTAGCGCCTTTTTTGCGCGTTTGCGCACGTGTTTCGCGTTCGCGCCCGCGATTTTCGCTAAAATGGAAATCACAGGAACGTGAAAATTCCCACGATTTCCGATGCGCATGCAATTGCGCGTCCATTTGCGTTTTGGTAACGCATGTGTTTACCATTTTTGGTGCGTTAACGCATGCGTTTCCATAACTCGAAAAGGCGAAAATGCATGCGCAAAACGTGAATGTGAAATGCACAAGAATCGCACACACAATCGCGTGCGATAACGCTCGCGATTTGTTGTGCGCGATTCCTGTGCGTTGCAGTGTGGCCTCACCCTAAGGGTGAGCACAGGAAGGGTGAGGCCACACTGCAACGCACAGGAATCATGCACCAAATCGCGAGCGTTATTGCATGGGATTGTGTGCGCGATTCTTGTGCGTTTTGCGCGTGCGTTTTCTTCGCCTTTTTGTGTTATGGAAACGCATGTGTTACCAAAATGTGAATGGACGCGCTATCGCATGCGCATCGGAAATCGCGGGAATTTCCGCGTTCCCGCGATTTCCATTTTAGCATGAATGCAAAACACGTGCGCAAACGCGATAAAAATGCGCTAGTGTGGCCTAGCCCTTAATGTTAGTTAGTGTTAGTATTAGTAAATTTAACTGTTAGTTAATGTTAGTAAATGTTAGTGCACACGAAAAATATTCACAATATTTACATTATTTTTTATTATTATTATTTTTTATTATTATTTATAATTAAAATTTACTTTTTTAATATATAAATTTGCAGATGAGGAATCGATTTCTGCTAGTGATGCAGAGGAAGGAGGGTCACCTCCACCAGCACCCCCACCAAGGCCCCAGGTGCAGCCTCCTGTTTCCCCTTCACCACCACCGCCAGCACCGCCAGCACCAGCATGCCAGGAGGGACCAGCACCGCCAGCACCAGCACGCAAGCAGGGACCAGCACGCCAGCGCCGGCTGCAAAATATTGATCTGCGTCTGAGGTGCATGGAGAGCAGGCAGAGGCGCATGGAGGGGCGCTTGCTCTCCATGCACAAAGACATTCTGTGCATTAAGCGCAAACTTTTTAAAAATAAATAGGTGCGTGTTTTGTTTTGTTTTTTAGCACCATGTTGCACCGTGTTTGTTTGTTATTGTTATTATTATTGTTTATATTTTTTTTTTTTATTATTTTATTATTATTATTATTATTATTATTATATTAAATTAAATATATAAGCAACTAAGAAACAGGTGCTTACGTTTACTAAAAAAGTTAAACTAAACAAATCTCTGTGTTATTTTTACAAATGACATTGACTACAAACATAATTATTTAGGCTTTTCCCATACCCCATTGGCTTCTCTCCCTCAGAGTATGCTTCGTGCAAGGGAAAGGGGGAGGGGATAGGGTTTGTAGGAACAGCACCATTGAGTAGCAGAGATTCACTTCAGTTTGACAACATTATTGTGGAGCCAGGCAGGCTTGGCCCCTCCGGACAGACCCCATACCCCATTGGCTTCTCTCCTCAGAGAATGCTTCGTGCAAGGGAAAGCTGGGAAGGAGATACGGTTTGTAGGAACAGCCCCATTGAGTAGCAGTAGATTCACTTGAGTTGACAACATTATTGCGGAGCCAGGCAGGCAAACAACTGACAGCAAACAAACAGAAACAGCAACAACTGACACAACTGACAGCAAACAGCAGTCAGACAGCTGTTACACAAACACACAGACGTGACACACAGATACAGAAACAAACAAAAAAACAGGACACCTAGACACTAAAAGGTCTAACACAAAAATTGTCCAAAGGACTTATAGGGGGGTTAGTCCTTAAAAGGACTGTTGGGTCTCAAGTGTGTGAATACAGGGGTGGTTAACTACAAAATCTAAACCACCACACTGAAATCACACACAGAAAGCTCAAAAAGTGCAAAAATCTCTCTCCAACTTACACTGTCAGGTCTCCACTAAACCACTGACTAAATGGCGCTGGTCGCATTGTTTTTACCCAGGGGCTGGCAATGCTCCAAATGAGATTTTATTATTATTATTTTTTATTATTATTTATAATTAAAATTTACTTTTTTAATATATAAATTTGCAGATGAGGAATCGATTTCTGCTAGTGATGCAGAGGAAGGAGGGTCACCTCCACCAGCACCCCCACCAAGGCCCCAGGTGCAGCCTCCTGTTTCCCCTTCACCACCACCGCCAGCACCGCCAGCACCAGCATGCCAGGAGGGACCAGCACCGCCAGCACCAGCACGCAAGCAGGGACCAGCACGCCAGCGCCGGCTGCAAAATATTGATCTGCGTCTGAGGTGCATGGAGAGCAGGCAGAGGCGCATGGAGGGGCGCTTGCTCTCCATGCACAAAGACATTCTGTGCATTAAGCGCAAACTTTTTAAAAATAAATAGGTGCTGTTTTTTGTTTTTGTTTTTTAGCACCATGTTGCACCGTGTTTGTTTGTTATTGTTATTATTATTGTTTATATTTTTTTTTTTATTATTTTATTATTATTATTATTATTATTATTATTATTAATATAAATATATAAGCAACTAAGAAACAGGTGCTTACGTTTACTAAAAAAGTTAAACTAAACAAATCTCTGTGTTTTATTTTTACAAATGACATTGACTACAAACATAATTATTTAGGCTTTTCCCATACCCCATTGGCTTCTCTCCCTCAGAGTATGCTTCGTGCAAGGGAAAGCGGGGAAGGGGATAGGGTTTGTAGGAACAGCACCATTGAGTAGCAGTAGATTCACTTCAGTTTGACAACATTATTGTGGAGCCAGGCAGGCTTGGCCCCTCCGGACAGACCCCATACCCCATTGGCTTCTCTCCCTCAGAGAATGCTTCGTGCAAGGGAAAGCTGGGAAGGAGATACGGTTTGTAGGAACAGCACCATTGAGTAGCAGTAGATTCACTTGAGTTTGACAACATTATTGCGGAGCCAGGCAGGCAAACAACTGACAGCAAACAAACAGAAACAGCAACAACTGACACAACTGACAGCAAACAGCAGATCAGACAGCTGTTACACAAACACACAGACGCTGACACACAGATACAGAAACAAACAAAAAAACAGGACACCTAGACCACTAAAAGGTCTAACACAAAAATTGTCCAAAGGACTTATAGGGGGGTTAGTCCTTAAAAGGACTGTTGGGTCTCAAGATGTGTGAATACAGGGGTGGTTAACTACAAAATCTAAACCACCACACTGAAATCCACACACAGAAAGCTCAAAAAGTGCAAAAATCTCTCTCCAACTCCTACACTGTCAGGTCTCCACTAAACACACTGACTAAATGGCGCTGGTCGCATTGCTTTTTATACCCAGGGGGCTGGCAATGCTCAAATTAGCTGCTATTGGGTGATTTTGTACATGTGGGCACCTTTTTTTTTTTTAAATTCAGTGGTTTTTCGAATGTTTGATCGTGTCCGGGAAATATTGAAAGTCCGCGTCTGAGATAGTTCGAGAAGTCAGGTCCGTTCGAACTCAAACAGTTCGTCTCGAACTCGGGTTCAAGTTCGAGTTCTATGCCATCCCTAATCGTGAGCTCTTAGTATATAATGCCACACATTTTTGTTACCTGTAGGTATGATATCTACTGTGCATGCTTGATGAACTCAGCTGTGATTTCAAAGTTGCTATACCTTTCTGTTGCGGCTGAGAGCATTATTTAAAAATTGCATTTAATAGAAGACCCTATAGAAATGAAAACAGAAATGACTTCTGTCATTGTAACCTGCTAACGGCAGAGACATCTATTCCTCTGGTGAACAAAAAGATAGTTTCTTAGAAGCATTTGGGATCCTTTCATAATATACACAAAGGGTAACTAGGATCAGTGCTGCTGCAGTATGCATTTAATAATATAGTACATTTTCTTCATTGATAACAGTTTAGTAAATGCTTTACAAGATTCCAATAACATTAAACATATTGATGAATATTACAAAACTAATTATATGAATCTCACCTTTCATGTTAATGCACCATCTGTCATTTATACAGTATAATACCCACAATACCTTCATGCACATTTTTAACCTCTGCGTGTCCTAGAGTTGTGTGTGCACTTTATCCAAGATAGATTTGAGAATGAAAGCCAATCTTCTAAAATGCATTTGTGGCTAATAGATTTGTCACCAATTATTTGAGGACATATGTTACAGGAGTTCCATGACCAAATAGATTTTCCTGTTCGGAATCCATCTATTCATCTTGCTAAAAGGTTATGAAATAGCTTTTTGGGTATTTTATTATCACTGAGCTGTAAAATTTAATGACAGAGCCAAAAGTATCTGAGTTTTTCCTCTTCAGGGAAAAGGACAATATGTAAGATTTAGAGGCCAACTAAAAAGTCATTTAGAAGGATGAGAAAGTCATGTTTAAAAATGAAATGGCGTCACTTAAGTGTTAGAAGAACATCTCCACATTAAAATGCTGCTCTTTCAAGCTATAAACAAATGTCTTACCATTAGATATCAGCACTTTTATATTTAGTAGAATAGACTTTTTAATAAAAATGGATGCTGTGTTTTACTTGTATTGAAGCGTATTACATGGTCTGCATTCCTAATCAAGTTCTCTATCTACTTTGTGCATGTATTTACATAAATATATATATTTTTTGGTTGGAAAGTTTTTAAAAAGAATGGTAGTAATGACTAACAATGTAGAGTTTTAAGGACAAAGCAAAGGAAAAGCATTAACAATCCAAAACAAGCCTCTTACTCAAAATGTTAAATATGGAACTCCTAAGACTACATTATTTAAAATGATTTCTATTCATCTTTTCTGCAAGGAAAACTGCAGCTATAACAGTGCAGGTGCTAATGTTAAACCTTATAGAATATAAAAGAAAAAAGCAAATACGTAAATTCCTTCTACCAATCACATAATTTCACATGACAGCACAATTAAAACAATTAGATTTCCAAAGAAGTAGTTACAAAGGTCATTACACATATAAATATATCACCCAGCAAGCATCACTGAAGCCACAACTGTCAGTAATAAAGGGATAGGTGGAGGAGGGTTAAAATATATCAAACATGCAATGATGACTAAAGCTTCAAGTTGATTTAATTACATCATCATTAACCAACTTTATGCCAGTTACAGTTTCTCACTCTATTTTTCATTCTGGGTGGATGTGTCTGTTCAAACCCAATTGGCATGCCACTTGCCAGGCAATCTAGTCTTGTACTATAGGAGACTTTCCTTAGTAATATGTGATGCAGTACTTTACATTAAGTTCAATTAATATGTTCTTCTTTTGTTCTCCTATATTATACTATACACACTCTACTCCAAACTTTGCCCAACCCTGCAGTTCAATTTAAACTACTTTAAACAGCTATGCTTGTGAAGGTTCTCATTCATCCATGTCATGGTATATCTGTTGAATTTAGTTAGATCAACTGGACTTAAAGTTTAGTTCTAAACTTTAGGTCCAGTTGATTTAGCTGAATAAAACATATTTAACCAGCTATGCTAATTATATGACTTCCTGTTTGTTAACGTTCCATTTAACAAATGGAACATTTCTTAGTGCTGGGACTTAATAAAGGACTCTTAAAACCAATTATAGCAATGTGGGATTCTTTTTTATACATTATTAATTAATATAATAGTTAATATAACTTTTCTCTTATATCTTTCAATTTGAACAACACTCGTGTCTGTGCTATCCAATTAATAAATTATGCAATGCTAAACATCAATATTAAGTAATAATATAGATATTATAAGGAATTCTCTTTCCAAAAGCTTTTTGGCCATCTTGGGTACAGTAGAATAAAGTAGAGCAGCGCATTGGGTTAAAAAACGACATCAAAGAGAGAACAGCTGCAAATGAAGTCTAGAAAACTGTTAAATGTATCAACTGTTAAAATCTCACAAAGCAATTAATTTCATATCTTTATTGACTTTATCATAAAAACACCTTCTGATAATGAAATTGTTTGACTAGTTACAAGTGATGGCATAAAAATTTAAATTTGCAAACTTAAATGATCTGTATATATTAAAGGAGTATGAAAGCTAAAATAAATATAATAACAAACAAGTTTGAATTATTTTTTCTTAAATTCCTGACAATCAGCAACATTATGAAGGAATTGTGTTAAATTCTACAAGTTTCTAAATTTTACTAGGCTTGTAGCCTTTCTTACATCACCATTCAATGCTAATACGTTTTCTCTGTGTTTAGACCTGGAAGACGGTAGTCAGTAGTGACCTTGATAATTGTTAAAATAATTAATAATACAATTGTGCTTGTGAAGGTTCTCATTCATCCAGGTCATGGTATATCTGTTGTATTCAATTAGATCAACTGGACTTGAAATGTAGTTCTTGAAGACGTTTCGCTAGTCATCCGACTGGCTTTCTCAATTCAGAATGACTTGTACAAGAATCTGTGGCAATTATGTACCCTGGAAAATCCCATTAGCATATCACAGCCAGGTGTTAAGGGTGTGATTAGATATGGCTAAGAGGTGTTATAGGAACGCCCAGAGTAAGGTGTTAAAACAGCATGTACATGGCGACAGTTGGTGTCGAACCCCCCCCACCTCTATTTAGGCTTGGTTTCTTTATTTTCACAATAAATGGCCTCCTTAACACCTCTCTTGAACCAGTCACGTTCGTTCGCCAGTATGTTAACATTACAATCTTCAAAGGTATGTCCTTTATCCTTAAGATGCAGATACACGGCTGAGTCCTGACCCGAGGAATTGCTCTTCTGTGCTGGGCCATACGTTGATGCAGTTGCTGTTTGGTCTCCCCCACATACAAATCAAGCATTCTTCACTGCACTGCACTGCATATATGATGTCGCTTTTCTTGTGTTTTGGTATTGGGTCTTCGGATGTACCAATTGCTGCCTCAGTGTTGTGTTCGGTTTAAAGCAACAGGATACGATGTTTTTTGAAAATTCTTCTTAATTTCTCGGAGACCCCTGCTACATAGGGTGACCATGTTCTTCCTCCTGTCTTGCTTTTCCCCTTCCTGTTGGTATTCTGTTCTTTTTCTTCCTTCTACTTCTTTTGACAAAGGCCCTCTGGATATCCACAAGTTTTAAGGGCTCCTCTGAGATGTTTCATTTCTTTAGCCTTCGCCTCTGTGCTAGTGGGGATGTTCTCGGCTCTGTGTTGCAGGTTCTGATGACCCCCAGCTTGTGATCTAAAGGGTGGTGGGAGTCAAACATCAAATACTGATCTGTGTGTGTTGGTTTTCTGTAAACCTCTACTTCCAGTTTACCATTTTCCTTAACTTCTACCAAGCAGTCCAAGAAAGCCAGTTTGTGTTTTTGTACCTCTTCCCTTGTGAATTTAATGTTTTGGTCCACCGCATTAATGTGTTCTGTGAAAGCTTGTACTTCCTTCTGGTGGATTTAAACCCAGGTGTCATCAACATATCTGAACCAGTGGCTGGGTGCTATGCCCTTAAAGGTATTAAGCCTGTTTTTCTACCTCCTCCATGTAAAGGTGGGCCACAATAGGTGAAACTGGAGATCCCATAGCACATCCAGGTTTTTGCTTATAGAACTTATCCCTGTATTTGAAATAGGTGGTATTCAGGCACAAGTCCAAGGAACACACCTGTTCTGGGTTGAGATCAGTTCTGCTGGTAAGAGTGCTGTCTTGGCCCAGCCGTTTTCTCACCATGTCAACAGCCTCCTTGGTGGGTATACAAGTGACATGTACAATGCTGTTTTAACACCTTACTCTGGGCGTTCCTATAACACCTCTTAGCCACTATCTAATCACACCCTTAACACCTGGCTGTGATATGCTAATTGGGATTTCCAGGGTACATAATTGCCACAGAGTTCTTGTACAAGCATTCTGAATTGAAAAGCCAGTCGGATGACTAGCGAAACGTCTTCAAGAACTACATTTCAAGTCCAGTTGATCTAATTGAATACAACAGATAATAATACAATTGTGATCATTGGTTTTTTCATTATTTTCTGCAGGGAAAGTATTTCAGATACCAAGTGTTCTGGTGTAAATATAGCACAAAAATAGACTACACAAAACACTTACAGGGAGATTCAATAAAAGTTCTTATTTAAAATGGTGCTAATTTTGCCCCACCAATCAGATCTTTTTTAACATTTGAAAGCTAACATCTGGTTTGTTGGGGCAAAATTAACACCATTTTAAACGATAAGAACTTTTATTGAATAACCCTGCTTATCTTTTTAAAGGGGAACAGTGGTCACAATATAACTCTATTAAAAAGAACACACTCCTACCTTTAAAATACCCCTAGGATCATGCATTTAGCTGCAGTCTATCCAAACTTACAGCAAAAGGAATAGTAATACTTCTTGCTTACACAGTGAGCTTGGACATTAACAGCATCATAAGCCATAAGCTGGGACAGACTTAGGTGCATCATAAGCCATTTCCACCAATTTTCTTTCCATTTTTTAAAGTTAGCCACATACCTTTAAAGAATAAAATTAACTCTCCCATAGGCAGAGGAAAGCACAGATACTTTTTGCAAGACTGCAGCTAGTTTCAGGAAAATAAAAAGGGGGTGAGGCTTTTCAGACTGCTTATATAACACATGCCTGTCACAGAGACATTACAAGCCTATAACTTTGGAGTAACATCATTTTAGGATCGTAATGGAGGGCACTTGTATGGAGACCGCAGTTACCAGTTTTCTGCCTGAAGTTTTTATATATATATGAAATTGTCTTTTGTATATGATCTGCTGATTAAAAATGAATATAGAGGTATGCTATGTAATTACTCAACATTTTGTTGTCTGCTTGTTTTACACAAAAAGTGTAGAATAATCTTTGTCCAAATAAGCTATGCATAATAACCAACAAATGTAGAAGACTTCCATTTTTAGATTAAAAAACTGAGGCTCTATAGTTGAATTATAAAAGAAATATATAGGCCCTTTATCTAGTATTTTATATTGCTTATTTCCTTTTTTTATGAAGATATATACACCAAAGTATAGTTAAAATATACAGTTTTTTCAATTGATGCTGATCTGAAGTATATTTTATTGCATACATCAAAATATATATGGATGCAATGTGCATATTTTGAAAATGAATGTACAGTGTATAGTGTATATATCATGGACTTAAAAGGAATTATTGTAGTCAGCCACTTGATACCATTGCCCCATTTTCTTACATCTAGGGTAATAACAGTGACAGGATTAACGAGATTGATGTGCCCTGAGGTGTATTGCAGGTAAGAGGTGCTGATTAATCAGCTATGACATTTTAGTTTTATGAAGTGCTCTTTACTGTCATGTTGAATTTTTTACTGAGGGCATTCAGACATTTCTTATGACTCTTGCCAAGAAAGCCATAACAGCATCATTGTAGAATCTAATGACAAAGACATTGACAGTTTGCATTATTTTAGTAAATCATAGTACAAACAAAACATTTAAGAGGAACTCAGACAATGATCTAAATGTAAGCAATCAGAAAAGGAAAGTGTGTGACATTGATTTTGTCAGTAAAAACCATCTGCTTTAGTGTCAGTACAGTAGGACACTTTTTGACCATGAACATTAATAAAGGTTACATGAAAGTATATAATTAAGGGTCTAGGTCAAAAGAATTTCAAATTCAAAATGACAACTTCCATAACAAACAAGCTTTTATGGCTGATAGGCTTGCAAAAAGTTTTTGTTTGTTTGGGGAATAAATAATAAAACAAGTTGAATAAAATTGCTCAAGTAAAAAGAAAGCTGCGCTTAATAACAGTTGATTTTCATCCATAAAGACATTCAGGGCGATGCACCAATGGGCGCACCTCTCCTGTTTTGGAGTTTAAGTCACGCTAACCGATGTTATATCGGTTAGTGTCACTTAAACTCCTTCCTAGTGGCGGCTGCATGGCTAACGCTAAAGTTAAACTCGCAGCCGCCACAAGCGATGTTATATGCCGAAATCAGCATTCTATTGCAGAATAGAAAAGAATAGTGCCGGAATAGAAAAGTGCCAGGAAGCGAGCGCTGCTATCGGCATTAAACATTGCCAGGCTGTTTGCGCCGGGTTGGCGATAGCGGTGCTCAGTGCATAGCCCTGAATGTGTAGCCACAAATTGGATATAAGATTTTTCTAAAGCATTTTAATACCACGGAAATTGCAGCTTTGTAAAAATGAATTTTTTAATACAAATTACAGAAATGAGAGTTTTGACATACAAAGAATTTAAAAAAAATAACAGCAAGATTCTATTAAAGTTCTTATCTTTAAATTTGGTGCTAATCATGCACCAACCGACCAGATCTGATTGGTTGGGGCAAACAATAAGAACTTTTATTGAATCTCCCTGCAGGAGTTTTAGCAAAGAATTTGAAAGGATTTCCTCTCACATCTTCATCTTTAATGTTATAGTAACTGAACAGTTAATTTTAATATAAGTGTCTTTTATACTCACTGCTCAGAGGGCAAATTATAAACCTTTTTTTTAAGGTTAAACACTTGTGAGAGTCTAATCTAAATCTGTTCATAAAAAAGTAGGAAAAGAACAATATTGTCAATAACTATAGACAGAAAGCAAGATTATAAATAATTCACTCAAAGCACATCTTAATTAACAGTACTTGGAAAGAGTGACACTACTGTACCTATGTAACTAAGTACTGTATTTGAAGTTTATAAGTTACTATCTTGGTGTATATTGCCCATGCTTGACTGAATAAAATAGTGTTTTACTTATTTTTAAATTTTCATTCATTCCTGAGATACAGTTACAGCTTGCCAAAATTGGGAAAAAATAGTATCAGTGAGAAAGAGAGAACTTTTCTATCCAGCCTTAGATTTTGCTTTTGAAACTACCATTCCAGAAACCATTACTGACAAATATGATAACAGAAGTGAAAATAAATGCATAATGTGTTTTTACCTTTCAGCACGAAATACCCTGCTTGCCATAAATATAATATATTGCATTGCCAACACCGCAAGTAGGCCAATTGAAAAATATGAGGATATAATTGGATAGGACATAAATTGGTGGATTTTGGGCTGGTAGTGGCTCAGAAACTAAGAAAGGTTCCACAAGTGCATTTTACTCATTTTACTCACACACTCTATATTATTTAACAATTTAACAATGGAGTATTTTACAATTGGTCACTCTTTTTGTCTCAAATAATATACATATGTATTACATCGCCCCCACTGAGTTAAGTCGAACAAGAGCAATTAAAATTTTAAAGTATATTAATTACTTATTTTACTTAAATCAACAGCATCCTTGACCCCAATACTATGCTAGTAAATAGAGTACATGAAGGAGCAAAAGCTATATATATATATATATATATATATATATATATATACACAAATATGATAATATGATATTACACCGCACTCCAAGTATCTTGCTCAAGTAACTTTATTATGTGGGTAACTGTACATCAGGCGACGTTTAGGGAACTGTGTGTCCCCTTTATCAAGCCACTCCCAGATACCCACCCACAAGTAACATATTCATGAACACTTTAAAGACAGTGACCATCTGAAATGAAAAATAAAGAGGAAATAGACAACGAGATACACCAAAGTGAGACATAATGATCTCAAAGACCCTCAGCAAGAGTTCCCTATCACCCCATCGTTTAGGTCTGGGAACACAAGACCAAAGAACAAAGATCAGATCAGATCTAAGCAGCTGCACCCATTTACCTGGAAGAGTGGGAGTGCGGTATCTTCATTATCTTTATAAAGGAGCCTTTTTATCTGCTCCTCGGTTGAGGGATTCTATTCATGTCCCAGCATTGCCTTCCCTAGGTCCATGAGGGATCAGGAAAGTTTCTCATACTCGGAGGAAGGGTCGCAATGCATCATGGGTAGTCTTGTGGGATTGTGGGACTTCCTGGTTATACTGCCCGGGACTTTGGGAAAGAGACAATGGGAGCCGCTGATGCCTGGATGCCTGTACTTTAAACAACAAAGGATCCCCAGAGGGCTCAGCATCCATCTTAAACCAACTTTATTTGTGGAGAACGAGGAATTCAAACAAAAGTATGTACAGATCCTTAATAAATATTCTAGGGATATCATGACTCTTAACATAGAATTCCTAACTAAGGAAATATCGTCCATAGATATAAAGTTGTCCCAAATTGATGCAGAGCTATCTATGTCTTTATCTACAGCGGATTTTGATACACTTAGAGCTGATTTAGATGCTAGACTAGAGGAATACCGTAAGGTTGGGGAGGAGATTAAAAAGAAGAAATTTACAAGGAATCTTATTGATCATGAAAGAGGGACTATTTACAAGACTATTTACAAGGCCAATAAATGAATTGGGTAAAAGAACCAGACATGTATGCCAGCAACGAAGGTAATCACTTGCACTGAAGTTCAAATGGATACCTTTAGTATCCAGGCATCAGTGCTAACCTAGTGAACAAAATATACATTCCCTGGGGCAACAAGACCATACTTGCTTCTCTCTTTATTTAGTATTATCTATTCCAGGGACTCATGTGAGCTAACAGAGCTTATATACCTTCTTTACCTTCTTTTTATCTGGACTGCCTAAAAGGGGCGGAGAATAAATTTACACAGGGAGCAAAGCATACAACAGGGCTTTGGTCGCACTGCCCTTAATTAAATACAAAGACAAGGATATGCTGCTCAAATCTTTATTCAAATATACTTTCAGGTGTGGTGCAATGGAGAAGGTAAAGAAGGCATATAAGCTCTGTAAGATAAAGAATAAAGAGAGAAGCAGGTATGGTCTTGTTGCCCCAGGGAACGCATATTTTGTTCACTAGGTTAGGACTGATGCCTGGATACTGCCTTGGAGTGGCGCATCAGCTTCCACATGTTTGTACAAACAATGTAACTAAAGGTATCCATTTGAACTTCAGAGCAGGTGATTACCCTTCATTGCTTGCATGCATATCTAATTCTTTTACCCAATTCTATAATTTATATATTATTATATTATATTATAATTATTATAATTATATGTGTAGTTAAGTGCTGGAGTCTTTTTTGTAATGTATAAATTGCTTGGCCTCCATTGCACCGCACCTGAAAGTATTTTTGAATAAAGTTTTGAGCAGCATATACATATATAGAATATATATAATATTATTTTTAGATTGTATTTCAAACTATTTAAACTTTATTTCCTGAAGTCTGCACATGTACTCGTTTCAGCCCACAGAGGGCCTTCATCAGGATGTACTGTATATGAAATATGAAGTAATAGTTTGCAATTTAAAATATAGCCAATCAGTCAATAATTACTAATCTTTTTAATTTAATTAAATCAAATCTAATAAAATGCATTAAATGTGTTTGGGAAATTAGATATGTATTACATATATTCTGTATTCTACAGAAGAAAGATATTTTTTTGAGTTTCTTGCTTGCTTCAATTTGTTTTATAGCTGTCAAATGTTTTACATAGCAGGGTTCACCTCCTATGATCTGACATAATTGATTTCTTATACTCAGCAATTTTCTTTGCACTTTCACCTTTTCCTTGTTCATTTTAGAAAGGCCACAATGCAAACTTTCAGCAATCAGAATGGAAAACTACTTTACTGTTTCCAAAGCATGTCATCTACAATCCTATACATCCCAGTTCACCATTGGATTTATATATATACAGTATATAGACATTCATATCCATATGAACACACTCACGGGGCAACTTTGATAAGTGCTTTATTTAGTAAACTGTTTATAGGGTAACCCTTTTGAAATAAAAAATAACAAAAGTGGTATAAAGTTGATACCTTTATTGGCTAACTAAGATAATCATAGCAAGCTTTCAGAACATTCTAGTTCCTTTTTCAAGCTGAATACAATGAAGCTGTGGTGTTCTCTGATAAATACATATAACATATAGCTCATAGTTCAAATAACCAGAAAAAAGGAATATCTGTGTGGAAGGTGTTAATAAAGTCATATAAAGGGGTCTGCAAGAGACAAACAGATAAGGTACAAGATACTGTGGATCAAATTGGCTGATATAAATACTGTAGTAGAAGTTACTGAAGTGTGAAGTGAAAGTAATTCCATGTAATTAACTGTCCCAATGTCTCTACAGCTGTTTGTATTTCTGTCTTGATGCTGGCAGTTCTTAATCTATATAGTTTGCCATAAATCCAAGGCCCAGTACTTAATACAGTGCACTGTATTAAGTACACCACGTTGGATGAAGAGCAGTTGTATTGGCCATGGATGCTTTATTCCTCTAATGTGCCTGGAATCTGTATTTTGTCTGAATTGCAGATGTGTGGGCAGGTTTTGCATTGTTTTTTGCTACAGGGATAGGTTCCATTTTTGTTTTGAGACCCTGACGAAGTCCCGTGCGGACGAAATGCGCATCGGTATGGCGCCTCAGCAGTAAGTGGAGCAGCTCTAGTCTGTCTTTGGCTGCAGTGAGTCAGAGATCGTTGATTGCTTTGAGGATCCCTTGATTGTTTTCAGTACTGTGCTTCACGCATCTTGGAGCCGGAACCATATATAGGACTGGGTGAAGAACCATCCACGCCATCTAGCCCGGAGGGTCCGGTAGGTAAGTACTAAAGTTTGGTGGTGTAAGTCCCGGTCGGATGGTGGGTTTCCTGTGGGAGTAACTGTGTATGGTGTCTTATGGAAGATAGAGTTTGGTGGGATTCTTATTCTCCTTCTTATTTGTGTCAGGACTGTGCATTATATTGGATGTGTGGGTGAGAGACACCACCTGTGAACTGTTTGGACCAAGAGACTAGAGACTAGTTGCTAATATGTGTGAGTATATGTCTTGATATTTAATTAATTATATACAATAAAGGTGGATATGGTTTTTATTTATTATTTGGGGTTACAAGGCTGAGTGCTTGCTTATAGGGGACTCTGTTTGGACCTGGCTCTTCAGGTCCATGTAGTATACCGTAGTATATTACGTGGCCATCCCCTTAAATAGGTAGTGCACTCCTTGTTTTATAATTTAATGGTTTAAGTATCTTGTACCTTATCTGTTTGTCCCTTGCAGACCCCTTTATATGACTTTGTTAACACCTTCCACCCTGATATTCCTTTTTTATGGTTATTTAAACTATGAGCCAAATGTTGTATAAATATCAGAGAGCACCACAGCTTCATTGTATTCAGCTAGAATGTTCTGAAAGCTTGCTATGATTATCTTAGTTAGCCAATAAAGGTATCACCTTTATACCACTTTTGCTAATTTTTATTTCATAAGAGTTGCCCTGTAAAATTTTTGACTGGCTAACATGGTACACCACCTTTCCCTGTGTTTAGTAAACTGTAATCAGTGAGTGCATTCGTATGGACTCTGAATATACATATATTTATAATTATGTGTGTGTATATATGTCTATGTGTGGATACAGTGTATAGAAAATATCTACACACCTTACAAAATTTAGTACCAGAAATCCTAGCATGACTAGAACACTAGCTATTAGTGAAACTGTTGTTACCGAGTACCTTGGGAGGCTGCTTAGGTGTCTTCTGTGATACCCGTGCAGCACGAGTTTAACCCTTATTTTTACAACAGTGCCCAGCAGTATAATAGCCCACAAATGTTTATATTCAGCTGATAAGTACTGTAAGTGTGTATGTAGGGGGGATGTGGATATGTGGACAGTGGTATAGTTGCACAACACAAAACATTATTATTGTACTTGGGCACCCCTTGTAATGTATGGGACATTATATGAAACTCATACAAGTAAAGGTCCTTCTTTTTCCTGAATAAATGCTATGCATGGAAAGTTCTGTGTCTGTGCCACACCCAGTATATAGATCTTGGTTCATATCTGACATCACTGCTCTGCCTACTCTTTCGGATTTTATATTTAAAATAGCTGTAGCAGCTCTGTAAATGCTGCTAATATAAAGTATTACTACTGTATACTTTATATACACTTGTTTATGCTCATATACATGCTAATAATAACAAATGATACACATAAATATACACTTATCCAATAAATAATAAAATATAACCCCCATCGCATTGTAATCTCCTAAAAACCTAAAGCAATTTAACTTTTATTAACTTACAAATTATTTTATAGAATAGGAAGGATATATATACTAGCAAAAGTTGGTGCACAGTGGGAATTATGTGTATGTATTTTTTTTAAACCCCTGTATATGTCACGGTCATGACTGAGTAAAAGACTAAAGTAGGTTGCAACACCAGGAGGAATAGCTATGTTCAGGAATGCTCACTTCCTTATAATGTTCCTAAAAGAATTTTTTAGCTCACCGGTTGCTGGTTGGGTAAACATGCTCAGATTTCTATTATGCAAAGACCATAGACAAGACCAAAATGTACACTAGTAATGGTCCTGCTTGCAGTAAACCAGAACTATTTATTCAGAGAAATTGATGAATGGACAGATTAAGGTTAGCAGAATGAGAAAATAATACGTTAAGTATATGTATTTGTGTCAAATTTACCCTTTACAATTTTGTAGATTAAAGTAATTAGTGACATTTGGCGCTTGCAGAAAATAATATACAGTTCCATATAAAGAAAAAATAAATACTATATTAAAAAGTCTAATTCTTTTTCTCCAAACATTCTTGAATCTGCATTCATAAAAAAAACTTAGTTAATTTTTAAAGTGTTAAACAACAGTCCAAGGCACTTTTGGTCAATGAAAATGAAGATCCCCACTGATAAAGTTATCCCAGGATGTCCCCATCTTTCTGGTTTTCATTCTTCTTTCTGGTATTTGACACACTGCACGTGCTCCAATATGCTAAGGTTAAGCTAAGCTAGGTCAATTGATACAATAGCATGTTGAGCAGAAATTATTACACCTGTCAAATCTAATTTATTACCCAGATAAATAAGGTGTCAGTGTTTTACTCTTTTGAGAATTGTTTTCAATTTTGATTTAATAGATCTATTTCTGCAGTGTATGCTGCATAAGTTCTCACATTTATAATCAAATATAGAACCAGGACTGTTTTACTTTGATAATGTGACAAAATAATTATATAAGATTGAAATAAACAACAGTGATGATAAGAAGTGAAATTAGTTAGTTAGCCAACAAATAATACAAATGAATTCAGTTACATACTAACATAACTTGGTTAGTGCTAGACATAAGCTGAGGTAGACTTTGCTTACCAATGGATCTAACCTGACCTGTACCATTAAACTCAATGCTGGGGGAACCAGTTACAGCAAAGTAAGGATATCTTCCAAATGGCTACTGTGACCCTATCACCAAGAAAGACACTTCCTCCACTCTGGGGATCTTGGTGAACACTCCACAAAGTAAAGAATCCGAGTACTGTACACCCACCCTGGGCATCATAAAAACTACCCCACAGGACACACATCATTTAACAAGTCGTCCACTCCAGAAAACAAACACTTCCTTCATCTAGGTTCCACAGCGTTTCTATGCAACATGTCTGCTCGCAGATTAATTCCCAAATTAGGTATAACTGTCCTTTTTATATACACCCTTACCAGATATACCTCCTCTACCTGAGTCCCACTCCGTCCATCTCTTGCACCAATCAAATTACTTTTACTATATTTTATATACAAGATTACATAATAAAATAGGTATTAGTATTATTAGAATTCAAAATATATTCAAAATATTGTTATATAACAATAAAAATATCACAGACATCCTATTTGAAACTAAAATATCACAGAGACATCCTCCTTAAAGCATCTGTAAGTCCAAAGTAGACTCCCTCTTTCCTCTGGCTGAACCCCTTCCTATTGAAACATATCTCCCTCAACCTTGACATTATCTAAAATATTCAAAACAAATTATAGAATAGAATGTCTAACTTTAAATAAGATCATACACAAATCACATCCTCCAATGTCTAACACAATGGTTCCAAAAATACAACATGGCCTTTATATTGAGCATTGGCATTATCCAAAATCAATTCAAACAACCATCCATATCACATATGTATCACACCAACACTGAAATAAATTATTAATTACTAGGGTACCATAGAAACAGCCCAGAATAAGCCACACCCAATGTAATATAACAATTTTATTAAAAGATTTATCAATGAATTATACAAAATATATTATATATAATATTATCGCGATCAGCACTCCATTCCGACCAATTCAATGCCCGGGTGCTCTTCAATTCAGCATACATAACATTGTAACAAAGGCACTCACAGGTCGTTAAAATATAACTTTTATTTAAACAAATAATACGCTGTATCGAAGCATTTCGGCACGAGCCGTCCTCAGGATATGACGCACAATGGGTTTTATACCCTGTATCCAATGCACACAGATAGAGAAACATAAAAATTAAAAACAATAAAAACAATGTAATTAAAATCAGATATTTGTAAACATAGCCAGAAGCAAATGGCATCCAATGCATCAGGTTATAAATATAACTTGTATCAATCCGCGGACAGGGGAAACAGAATATGAGCAGCACATTTCTCATCATCTGTGAAAGGATATCACTAAATAAACAATGTGGGCTAAGATTATCCAAACCCAACTGGCAAGCATCAAGATTGTAACAAGGGATCATCAAAACAATGTAAAGATATAATATATATATAAAGTTGGAAACCATTAAAATGTTGTATGGACTTGGAAGAAGGTATTCTAGTAATGTATATGTTATAGAATTATAGCATTGTTTAACAAAGAATATAATCGCTAAAACACTTTACAATATCTGTTTTAATGGAATAGAAAGATATTTGTGTTAATTATTTTGATGTGTGGATCCTAAAATTAAATTTATATTCCCACTTATTGCAAAAAGTAGAAGAGGGATTTAACCCTATGGGAAAAACCAAAAAATATGTGAAATATAAGCCTCCTGCTATTAAATGTCTCCCAATGAATAGACTTAATGACACATTTGTTGTGATTGCAGTACCAACTTCCCCTAAAATTTTAGAGAAAATTTATCAGGTAGCACATCATGATAACTTTACTGAAGAGTCTGTTGTACATGGCTATTTTAACATATATGACTATTGTACTGATTGTCGTAAACCACAACTAAAGTGGGGCAAATATCAGTTATATTTGCAAAAAAGCTAGCAAAAGATGGCATTGATATATTATGTATCATAGATTCCAAGATTGCAGAGATGTAAATAATCCAATAAAATGTAATCAACCATTATTTCACCTAGTTTATATCAAACCCTTTAAATTACCAAAAGGATGGTAACATAGTAATTGAGGTTAATAAAGACATGCTTCATCAAGTTCAACCTTTTCACCCTCCTTTTTAACCCTACCTAACGTTGATCCAAGAAAGCAAAAAAAACAGCTAAAAAGGGAAAAAATTCTTCCTGACTCCAAATGGCAATCGGAAAGTATCCCTGGATCAACCAGAACTGCAGTATATGAATTAAT
This sequence comes from Hymenochirus boettgeri, assembly GCA_019447015.1. Lineage (NCBI taxonomy): Eukaryota > Metazoa > Chordata > Amphibia > Anura > Pipidae > Hymenochirus > Hymenochirus boettgeri. The sequence continues at coordinate 193,802,797 of CM033474.1, read as the reverse complement.
ACCAGTAATTCTCAATATTTTTTAGTTTAGAACTTTCTAGCCCACTTTTAAAGCTATTCAATAAACTTGTCATTACCACATCTGCTTGAAGACAGTTCCACACAGTTTCATCATCACCGTTCTCACTGTAAAGAAACCTTTTCTAACCTGAAGATGAAACTTTTCTTTCTTCCAATCTTAAAGGATGTCCACAGTCCTCTGATATGACCGATTAGTAAACATGCACCAGAGAGTTTATTGTATGCCCATTAAAATATTTGTATAAGTGATCATATCCCCACGCAAATGTTGCTCTCTAATGTAAAACACCCTAACTTGTCTAATTTGCCTTCATAGCCAAGCTCTCCATTCCCTTATTATTTTAGTTGCCTTCTCTGAACTGCTTCCATTTCCAAGATGTCCCTTTTGTATTGGATTCCAAAGCTGCACTGCATATTCCAAATGAGGTCTTACCAGTGCCTTGTAAAGAGGGAGTTTAATGTTTTTCTCTCTTGAATCTGTTCCCCTCTTTATCAAGACAATATCTTGCTAGCTCTAGCCGTTGCTGTCTGGCATTGTTTTCTACAGCTTAAGTATTGTTAAGCACAAATATTGTTGAACCCCAAATGCATCATCTTACTTTATCAACATTGAATCTCATCTAGTTATTCTCATGTGGGTATATTTCCTACACCTATATTCCGCAAACATAACAGGGGGCCATGTGATCTAACACGCGGTTAAGTCTCATGATGTTTCCTCTACATCCCCTTTAAACATAACAGTAAGTAAATGTGACTTAACTGTTCAGTTGCCAGAAGACTGTAAGAATAATGTTAATTTGTTATCCTCTTCAAATATAATCCTTAGGAAGCCTTAAATATATGCTTCATTGGAGCCATTTTGTAGCAATGAAGCCATATTGTGCAGAATCTTGCTAATATTACTGTTCTTATGACTGTAAATAACCCCTTTTAACTTGCTTTTGTATAACATATCTTTGTTAACCCATAGTATGTTTTTTATAGCTATAGTTCTTTTGTGGGAAACAATACTCATGTGAGACCATGTGATATCCGGATGCTGGGCTATGTATATCAACTTTGTCTGGGACTCTTGATGCTGAACACAACCTTCTCTGTAGCAAAAGACTATAAAACAGCGTCTCATACATCATATTGGGACCTCTCCTCTGAGTAGACGTGCTGCGTAGGGCACTGCAACATCTATCTGTGCACGGAGATTACTGGTTTGCCCGAGCCCAGGGAGATTGATGTTTCTCGATCATGAGATTTTGCCCAAGTTGAGGTTAATAGTCTTGCCAGAGGGCGGAGACCTTTTAATATAGCTTGATAAAGGTCTCAGTGCAGTGTTTGCACTGTATTGATGCACTAATAAAATTTGAAAAGGACCCTTGATATCCTGTGGATATCTTTATAGGAGTTGCACCAGGGCAAGACTTTTTTATGAGAAGCGAGTGCCCACACCATCTATCTTGTATGTATAATATATAAATATATATATATATATATATATATATATATATACAATGATGTAGAAACACTCCAGTGCACTCACAAGTCTTGTTCAGTAAACAGAATTATTCAAACATCAGGTGCAGGCAACGTTTCGGTACCTTCCTTGGGACCTAGGAAGGTACCGAAACATTCCTGCACCTGATGTTTGAATAAATTCTGTTTCACTGAACAGACCTGTGAGTGCACTGGAGTGTTTCTACATCATTGTATATATATATATATATATATATATATATATATACATACAAGATAGGGTGTGGGCACTCGCTTCTCATAAAAAAGTCTTGCCCTGGTGCAACTCCTATAAGATATCCACAGGATATCAAGGGTCCTTTTCAAATTTTATTAGTGCACTCACATATATATGTGAGTGCATTGGAGTGTTTCTACATCATTGTATATATATCCTAGATTTTTCCAGTGGCACCCAGGCATCTGAAAGGGTCGGAGAGTGAGTGCCTATTTTAAACTGTTACTATATATTTTATATATATATATATATATTATATATATATAATAGTATAAAGTTAGGGGGGAGGGTCACATTAGTCTTTTTAGTCTCATCTGTCACTGTGATATCACATCCTGATGACGGCCAAGATGGTGGCCGAAACACGTTGATGTTGGCGTTCTAATCTAATAAACCTGATTTGTTATATTCAGGACCCAGGAGTGCTTCCATACTTACCTATCTTTTATCTACACACCTTGGCGAGCACCCGGGCATAATCCAATACTCAGCGGTGAGTGCTCCCTCTATCCTTGCATTCACACGTATATATATATATATATATATATATATATATATATAGTAACAGTTTAAAATAGGCACTCACTCCTCCAACCCTTTCAGATGCCTGGGTGCCACTGGAAAAATCTAGGATATATATACAATGATGTAGAAACACTCCAATGCACTCACATATATATGTGAGTGCACTAATAAAATTTGAAAAGGACCCTTGATATCCTGGAGATTCTTTAAGGAGTTGACCAGGGCAAGACTTTTTTATGAGAAGCGAGTGCCCACACCACTATCTTGTATGTATATATATATATATATATATAAATATATATATACAATGATGTAGAAACACTCCAGTGCACTCACAGGTCTGTTCAGTGAAACAGAATTTATTCAAACATCAGGTGCAGGCAATGTTCGGTACCTTCCTAGGTCCCAGGAAGGAGGTACCGAAACGTTGCCTGCACCTGATGTTTGAATAATTCTGTTTCACTGAACAAGACTTGTGAGTGCACTGGAGTGTTTTTTACATCATTGATATATATATATTATATATATATATAATATATATATATATATACATACAAGATAGATGGTTTGTGGGCACTCGCTTCTCATAAAAAAGTCTTGCCCTGGTGCAACTCCTATAAAGATATCCACAGGATATCAAGGGTCCTTTTCAAATTTTATTAGTGCATCAATACAGTGCAAACACTGCACTGAGACCTTTATCAAGCTATATTAAAAGGTCTCCGCCCTCTGGCAAGACTATTAACCTCCAAACTTGGGCAAAATCTCCATGATCGAGAAACATCAATCTCCCTGGGCTCGGGCAAACCAGTAATCTCCGTGCACAGATAGATGTTGCAGTGCCCTACGCAGCACGTCTACTCAGAGGAGAGGTCCTAATATGATGTATGAGACGCTGTTTTATAGTCTTTTGCTACAGAGAAGGTTGTGTTCAGCATCAAGAGTCCCAGACAATAGTTGATATACATAGCCCAGCATCCGGATATCACATGGTCTCACATGAGTATTGTTTCCCACAAAAGTAACTATAGCTATAAAAAACATACTATGGGTTAACAAAGATATGTTATACAAAAGCAAGTTAAAAGGGGTTATTTACAGTTCATAAGAACAAGTAATATTAGCAAGATTCTGCACAATATGGCTTCATTGCTACAAAATGGCTCCAATTGAAGCATATATTATAAGGCTTCCTAAGGATATAATTTCTGAAGAGGATAACAAATTAACATTATTCTTACAGTCTTCTGGCAACTGAACAGTTAAGTCACATTTTACTTTACTGTTATGTTTTAAAGCGGGATGTAGAGGAAACATCATGAGACTTAACCGTGTTAGATCACATGGACCCCCTGTTATGTTTGCTGGAATATAGGTGTAGGAAATATACCCACATGAGAATAACTAGATGAGATTCAATGTTGATAAATGTAAGATGATGCATTTTGGGGTTCAACAATATTTGTGCTTAACAATACTTAAGCTGTAGAAAACAATGCCAGACAGCAACGGCTAGAGCTAGCAAGATATTGTCTTGTATAAAGAGGGGAACAGATTCAAGAGAGAAAAACATTAAACTCCCTCTTTACAAGGCACTGGTAAGACCTCATTTGGAATATGCAGTGCAGCTTTGGAATCCCATATACAAAAGGGACATCTTGGAAATGGAAGCAGTTCAGAGAAGGGCAACTAAAATAATAAAGGGAATGGAGAGGCTTGGCTATGAAGGCAAATTAGACAAGTTAGGGCTGTTTACATTAGAGAAGCAACATTTGCGTGGGGATATGATCACTTTATACAAATATTTTAATGGGCCATACAATAAACTCTCTGGTGCATTGTTTACTAATCGGTCATATCAGAGGACTCGTGGACATCCTTTAAGATTGGAAGAAAAGAAGTTTCATCTTCAGGTTAGAAAAGGTTTCTTTACAGTGAGAACGGTGAAACTGTGGAACTGTCTTCAAGCAGATGTGGTAATGACAAGTTCATTGAATAGCTTTAAAAGTGGGCTAGATAAGTTTCTAAAACTAAAAAATATTGAGAATTACTGGTATTAATTCATATACTGCAGTTCTGGTTGATCCAGGGATACTTTCCGATTGCCATTTGGAGTCAGGAAGAATTTTTTCCCCTTTTTAGCTGTTTTTTTTGCCTTTCTCTGGATCAACTGTTAGGTAGGGTTAAAAAGGAGGGTGAAAAGGTTGAACTTGATGGACGCATGTCTTTATTCAACCTCAATTACTATGTTACCATCCTTTTGGTAATTTAAAGTGTTTGATATAACTAGGTGAAATAATGGTGTGATTACATTTTATTGGATTATTTACATCTCTGCAATCTTGGAATCTATGATTACATAATATATCAATGCCATCTTTTGCTAGCTTTTTTTGCAAATATAACTGTAATATTTGCCCAACTTTTAGTTGTGGTTTACTGACAATCAGTACAATAGTCATATATGTTAAAATAGCCATGTACAACAGACTCTTCAGTAAAGTTATCATGATGTGCTACCTGATAAATTTTCTCTAAAATTTTAGGGGAAGTTGGTACTGCAATCAAACAAATGTGTCATTAAGTCTATTCATTGGGAGACATTTAATAGCAGGAGGCTATATATTCTCACATATTTTTTGGTTTTTCCCATAGGGTTAAATCCCTCTTCACTACTTTTTGCAATAAGTGGGAATATAAATTTAATTTTTAGGATCCACACATCAAAATAATTAACACAAATTATCTTTTCTATTCCATTAAAACAGATATTGTAAAGTGTTTTAGCGATTATATTCTTTGTTAAACAATGCTATAATTCTATAACATATACATTACTAGAATATCCTTCTTCCAAGTCCATACAACATTTTAATGGTTTCCAACTTTTATATATATATATATATCTTTACATTGTTTTTGATGATCCCTTGTTACAATCTTGATTGCTTGCCAGCTTGGGTTTGGATACATCTTAGCCCACATTGTTTATATTATTTGTATATCCTTTTCACAGATGATGAGAAATTGCTGCTGCCATATTCTGTTTCCCCCTGTCCGCGATTGATACAAGTTATATTTATAACCTGATGCATTGGATGCCATTTGCTTCTGGCTATTGTTTACAAATATCTGATTTTATATTACATTGTTTTTATTTGTTTTTAATATTTTTTATGTTTCCTCTATCTGTGTGCATTGGATCACAGGGTATAAAACCCATTGTGCGTCATATCCTGAGGACGGCTCGTGCCGAAATGCTTCGATACAGCGCTATTATCTTTGTTTAAATAAAAGTTATATTTTAACAGACCTGTGAGTGCCTTTGTTACAATAGTTTATGTATGCTGAATTGAAGAGCACCCGGGCATTGAATTGGTTCGGAATGGAGTGCTGATCGCGATAATTATATATATATATATATATATATATATATATATATATAAATATACATACAATACAAGGGTTGTGGAAGCACTACATTTAGGCTAGTTTACAACTACATTTAGTGGAAGTGCTACTGATCTGGTCAAACATTTTCATATTATCTGCACACTGGCATACTTTATAAACAAAGGGGTTTTAGTATACATTACTGTGATCACATGATTGAAAAGCCTTCCAACCACGTCAAGGTAACCCCAGTCTGGAAGGTCCTAACTTCTAACCTTTTACTTCAATTACCATTAGCAAACTTTTGCATTTCTCATAGTTGTGCACTGGATCCATACAACAGGCTTTCACTTCCCCCCAGCCCTTTGGCTTTTTAAAATGAGGGAAGAGGCCATCCATCCAGTGCTTTATATTAAAGGCATAGGACCTCCCATAAAAGGGTAATTGAAGTAAAAAAGGTTAGAAGTTAGGACCTTCCAGACTGGGGTTACCATGACATGGTTGGAAGGCTTTTCATTCATGTGATCACAGTAATGTATACTAAAACCCCTTTGTTTATAAAGTATGCCAGTGTGCAAAGATATGATATTTATGGGGCCTAGGAAGTGTATATATATATATATATATATATATATATATTATATATATATATATATATAGCCTATCTTCCAATGGTTTTCAAACGTAATTGCTTGGAAGAACTTAGTTTGTGAGACCCAAAAAAGTAACATTGTTCATCCAATAGAGAACATCAAGCTCTGTAACATTACCCAAAGCAGTGATTTTGGTTTCTGTTCACCCTTTTCTTGGGATTTTCTGTGCAATTGCAAGCTAAATGAATCCAGTCCTGCAGCTTGTGGAGTTACTCTCAATGGGGGAAGGACTCCTAATTTTATTTCCTAATAAGTGATTTTTTTTTAGTTCTGAAAATCAAAACTTGTAAATGAGGGTTAGTGTTGTCTTTCCAGTGATAATAACCTCCTCTAACTTCCTTTCAAATATATATGTTCTTCACAGTAGAGGGATGATGAGTCTTTTTGACAAATTTAACTTGCTAATTTAGCTCTAGATTTTACCCTCATGCTGTCTGTGGTAGTTTTCTGTGCTAAAATTGCTGACACACAAGGTGTTCCAAAATCAGTTTAACTCATATCAAGAGAAACTCCTATCCCTCGAGCCTTGTGCATATAAGAGGACCTTTCTCACTCAAAGTCCACTCATTTGGTGTACCCATAAAGCTAAACCTTTGAGATTATTCTCTACACTTTTAATTTCTATGCCTCTCACTGCATGTCTGTTGCTAGGAGTAAATAAACATGAAACACTGACTCTGAACTTGATTGCACAATTTCCAAGTGTCAGGACAGTGTGTAGTGACTTGGCAGGGATGGGTTAAACTATTGGTATTAATTCTTCCAAAGGACCAATAAAAAATGCCATTCCACCCTGGAAACAGTCCCCAGTGTTTATATTAGGGTTAATGGAGCACGGAACCAGATTCTCTTTCAGACAAGTGGGGGCCAAACTGTGTATCTAGAATTCTCTACAGCCAGTTACAGGGAGGTACATTAAGGACAGCCATATGTATAAAATAAATTATATTGCATAGGAATATGTAAGACAAAACAAATATTATATTTGTGAATTAGAAGGTAGGCCCATTAAAATGATATCCAACATGGAGGCCTTATTCCATTGCCAGGAAGAGTTTTTAATATCTTGGGGAAAGTGTATTACACACAAGGTCATGTTTGGCATTGTAGGAATTGCTAATTATTGAGGAGAGGAATATGTGGTCTATCCTAGTACAATGTACATATCTGAAGTTATATAGATCTGCTGAGGGGGGAATGAAGTCGTAAATCTGGAATTCCGGACACCTCATGCATAGCCAGGAGGGGGCTGTTGCAACAAGGGGCAAGTCACTGTATGGATCATATGTTTCCTTCTCGCTCCGAGACAACAGGACTTCTAGTAAGTAGGGTCGTGAATATTTTATCTTTTATTTTATAAACTGTTGTACCTATTGTATGTCATTATTGTAACACCATTTTTCTTTTATTTTTGTATTATATGCACTGTCCATCTTTTGGATATTAAATTAAAATTTAGAAGTTTGATGCTCTAAAAGAACTTAGTTAGCCGTGTTATAAATTTGTGGTTGATGATCTTTAAGTGTATGAATGCTTTGCTAATATAAATGCTAATTAACTCTGTGACTGCTTGTGAAGGACTGATGCTAATTAACCAGTTAGTTGCTGGAGTGAATGGTGTCGTGTTAACCATTTAGCTGCAGGACAGGAGTGTGCATGGCCAGTGAGAGTCAAGAGTGTTTGTGGACTCTTGCGTGGCCTGAAGAAGTTGAGTGGTGGCAGTATTACTGGTCAGGTCACGTGCCCAGCAAACTGGCATTCGGGACACCAAGATATTCTCATCTTCTTTAAAATGTCTGGTTCAATTATGTTTTTTGCCATATATACATCCATGTCATTAAACTATTAACTACAAACAAAGTTCAAAGAACAAAAACACTCAACTTTCTTTCTTGTTTAACACTTAAAACAGTATATAATTGTTTTATAATGCATCCCACTTTTAAACCTGCTAATTGAAGTTTTTTTTATGTAAAGAGAGGGAGAGGGGAATAGAATTCCAGATGATGGGAGCCACAAGATAGAAAGGTTTAAGGTGAGAGGAAGCAGTATGAGTGAGGGGTCTGTACAGGAGTTGGTTCTGGGATGAGCGGAGGGTACGGGCAGGAACATATGGGGAGACTAGAGAAGTAATATAAGAAGGACCAGCAGAGTGAAGAGCTTTAAATGTTAGAAGAAGGATTTTGTATACAATGCGAGGAGCGAGGTTGTTTTTCGGTATAGAGGAGATTTGGGATCCTGTTTATTATGCGATAGTCCAGGTGCGATATGATGAGAGCATGCATAAGCATAGTGGTGGTCGGGAGAGAAAGAACTGCAGATTTTGGCCATATTGCCAAGGAAAAAGTGGCATGTTTTTGGTACATAGTTAATGTGATTAGAAAAGGAGAGAGAGGGGCATTTTTTTGTACAATGATTATGTAAATATCTGTTGTATTCAATTAGATCAACTGGACTTGAAATGTAGTTCTTGAAGACGTTTCGCTAGTCATCCGACTGGCTTTCTCAATTCAGAATGACTTGTACAAGAATCTGTGGCAATTAGTACCCTGGAAAATCCCAATTAGCATATCACAGCCAGGTGTAATGGGTGTGATTAGATAGTGGCTAAGAGGTGTTATAGGAACGCCCAGAGTAAGGTGTTAAAACAGCATTGTAATGGCAGACAGTTGGTGTCGAACCCCCCCACCTACTATTAGGCTTGGTTTCTTTATTTTCACATAAATGGCCTCCTTAACACCTCTCTGAACCAGTCACGTTCCTTCGCCAGTATGTTAACATTACAATCTTCAAAGGTATGTCTTTATCCTTAAGATGCAGATACACGGCTGAGTCCGACCCGAGGAATTGGCTCTTCTGTGCTGGGCCATACGTTGATGCAGTTGTTGTTTGGTCTCCCCCAACTACAAATCAGAGCATTCTTCACTGCACTGCACTGCATATATGATGTCGCTTTTTGTGTTTTGGTATTGGGTCTTTCGGATGTACCAATTGCGCCTCAGTGTGTTGTTCGGTTTAAAGCAGACAGGGATACGATGTTTTTTGAAAATTCTTCTTAATTTCTGGAGACCCTGCTACATATGGGATGACCAGTTCTTCCTCCTGTCTTGCTTTTCCCCTCATGTTGGTATTCGTGTTTTTCTTTCCTTCTACTTCTTTTGACAACAGGCCCAGTCTGGATATCCACAAGTTTTAGGGCTCCTCGAGATGTTTCATTTTTAGCCTTCGCTCTGTGCTAGTGGGGATGTTCTCGGCTCTGTGTTGCAGGGGTTGATGACCCCCAGCTTGTGATCTAAAGGGTGGTGGGAGTAAACATCAAATACTGATCTGTGTGTGTTGGTTTTTGTAACCTCTACTTCCAGTTTACCATTTCCTTAACTTCTACCAAGCAGTCCAAGAAAGCCAGTTTGTGTTGTTGTACCTCTTCTGTGAATTTAATGTTTTGGTCCAACGCATTAATGTGTTCTGTGAAAGCTTGTACTTCTTCTGGTGGATTTTAACCCAGGTGTCATCAACATATCTGAACCAGTGGCTGGGTGCTATGCCCTAAAAGTATTAAGCGCCTTTGTTTCTACCTCCTCCATGTAAAGGTTGGCCACAATAGGTGAAAACTGGGATCCCATAGCACATCCATGTTTTTGCTTATAGAACTTATCCCTGTATTTGAAATAGGTGGTATTCAGGCACAAGTCCAACAAGGAAAAACCCTGTTCTGGGTTGAGATCAGTTCTGCTGGTAAGAGTGCTGTCTTGGCCCAGCAGTCCTTTTTCCACCATGTCAACAGCCTCCTTGGTGGGTATACAAGTGAAGAGAGATGTCACATCATAGGACACCATAGTTTCTTCTACACCGAGTACTATATCTTCAATCTTGTTGGTGAAATCCTGAGAGTTCTGGATGTGATGCTTAGAACTTCCCACCAAAGGTCCTAAGATGTTAGCTAGATATTTTGCCACCTTGTATGTTACCGAGTTGATGCTGCTGACTATAGGTCTTAGTGGGGCCCCTTCCTTATGTATCTTTGGGAGCCCATATATGCATGGATGTGCCTCACCAGGGTAGAGGCGATGATACATTGCTCGGTCAATGGCTTTATCCTTTTGAAGCTGTTGTAGTAAGTCTATGACTCTTTTCTTGTAACGGCTGGTGGGATCCCTTGTTAAAGCCTCATATGTGTTGTTATCGGCCAGGAGCATGGTCACCTTATCATGGTAGTCTGAGGTGTTGAGTACCACTGTGCATCTTCCCTTGTCTGCCGGTAGAATGGTGATACTGGAATCTTTCTTGAGGGATGTTAAGGCTCTTCTTTCCTGTGTAGTCAGGTTAGATGAAGGAGTTTTAGCACTGGCTAAGGCTGCAGATACCTTAAGGCGAAGTTGTTCTGCCTCACTCTGTGATACCTTATAACTGTGATACCTTATTACTGTGGATAGAGGCTTCTGTGGCTGCTATAATATCCACCAAACCAAGCCTAAATAGAGGTGGGGGGGTTCGACACCAACTGTCTGCCATGACATGCGGTTTAACACCTTACTCTGGGCGTTCCATAACACCTCTTAGCCACTATCTAATCACACCCTTAACACCTGGCTGTGATATGCTAATTGGGATTTCCAGGGTACATAATTGCCACAGATTCTTGTACAAGTCATTCTGAATTGAGAAAGCCAGTCGGATGAACTAGCGAAAGTCTTCAAGAAACTACATTTCAAGTCCAGTGATCTAAGTGAATACAACAGATATACCATGACCTGGATGAATGAGAACCTTCACACACAATGATTATGTAACAATACTTTTCAAACTTCTATTTTTTCTTTATATTGTATTTTGCCAAACCATCTGTAACCATACACATGGGCGGAGGGTGACTTTCAGAATAGGAAAGGCTAATGAGGTATCATTGCACAAATTTTCTAGGCCACGCCCCTTTCCACACCCAGGTCACACCCCTTTCCATGCCCCAGGTCACACCCACTTTGTATTTTACACAACATAAAGTATTAGTTTTAAATTTGATATCTTACATAAAATGCTTGGCACACAGAAATGGGCAATAATATGCTTGGCACACAGAAATGGGCAACATGCTTGGCAGTTGTCACACAGAAATGGGCAATAATATGCTTGGCACACAGAAATGGGCAAGAATATGCTGCAGCTTGGCACACACTCAGTACATATAACTTACAGTTACTTGTTTTCTATCTTGCTGATAAAGTTGCCTGCTGAGGAAAGAATCCACACCACACATCCAGGGAAGCTCTGGGGCAGGAGGGGGCAGAGCTCTGCCATAGTTGCCAACATTCTCCAAAAATTTTCAGAGTAATTGGAGTTGTGTGCCTCCAACAAATTTAGCACAAATTTAGCCATGACCCCACATTCATTCCCACTTTTAATGGTCACTATGACTTTAAAAAAAGCTTTTTATTTTATATGTTATTGTTAATATATATAGATAGACAGACAGACAGATAGAGAGAGAGACAGATAGAGAGAGACAGGCAGACATAAGAGTGGACAGAAAGACATAAGACAGGTTAGACAGGTGGATAAGATACAGAAAGAGATATAGATAGATAGATAAGAGAGAGAGAGAGAGAGAGAGAGAGAGAGAGAGTTAGATAATGACAGAATAATAGATAGATAGATAGATAGATAGATAGATAATGACAGAATAATAGATAGATAGATAGATGAAAGATAGATAGATGATAGATAGATAGAACAAATGTGTCATTAAGTCTATCATTGGGAGACATTTATAGAGGAGGCTATATATTCTCACATATTTTTGGTTTTTCCCATAGGGTAAATCCCTCTTCACTACTTTTTGCATAAGTGGGAATATAAATTTAATTTTTAGGATCCACACATCAAAATAATTAACACAATTATCTTTTCTATCCATTAAAACAGATATGTAAAGTGTTTTAGCGATTATATTTTTGTTAAACAATGCTATAATCTATAACATATACATTACTAGAATATCCTTCTTCCAAGCATACAACATTTTAATGGTTTCCAACTTTTTATATATATATATATCTTTACATTGTTTTTGATGATCCCTTGTTACAATCTTGATTGCTTGCCAGCTTGGGTTTGGATACATCTTACCCACATTGTTTATTTATTTGTTATCCTTTTCAAAGGATGATGAGAAATTGCTGTGCCATATTCTGTTTCCCCTGTCCGCGGATTGATACAAGTTATATTTATAACCGATGCATTGGATGCCATTTGCTTCTGGCTATTGTTTACAAATATTGATTTTATATTACCATTGTTTTTATTTGTTTTTAATATTTTTTAGTTTCCTCTATCTGTGGCATTGGATCACAGGGTATAAAACCCATTGTGCGCTCATACTGAGGACGGCTCGTGCCGAAATGCTTCGATACAGCGGCTATTATCTTGTTTAAATAAAAGTTATATTTTAACAACCTGTGAGTGCCTTGTGTTACAATAGTTTATGTATGCTGAATTGAAGAGCACCCGGGCCATTGAATTGGTCGGAATGGAGTGCTGATCGCGATAATTATATATATATATATATATATATATATATATATATAAATTACATACAATACAAGGGTTGTGGAAGCACTACATTTAGGCTAGTTTACAACTACTTTAGTGGAAGTGCTACTGATCTGGTCAAACATTTTCATATATCTGCACACTGGCATACTTTATAAACAAAGGGGTTTGTAGTATACATTACTGTGATCACATGATTGAAAAGCCTTCCAACCACGTCAAGGTAACCCCAGTCTGGAAGGTCCTAACTTCTAACCTTTATACTTCAATTACCATTAGCAAATTTTGCATTTCTATAGTTGTGCACTGGACCATACAACAGGCTTCACTTCCCCCAGCACCTTTGGCTTTTTAAAATGAGGGAAGAGCCATCCATCCAGTGCTTATATTAAAGGCATAGGACCTCCCAAAAAGGGTAATTGAAGTAAAAAAGGTTAGAAGTTAGGACCTTCCGAATGGGGTTACCATGACATGGTTGGAAGGCTTTTCATTCATGTGATCACAGTAATGTATACTAAAACCCCTTTGTTTATAAAGTATGCCAGTGTGCAGATATGATATTGTATGGGGCCTAGGAATGGTGTATATATATATCTATATATAAATATATATATATATATATATATATATATAATAGCTATCTTCCAATGGTTTTCAAACGTAATTGCTTGGAAGAACTTAGTTTGTGAGACCAAAAAAGACATTGTTCATCCAAAGAGAACATCAAGCTCTGTACATTACCCAAGCAGTGATTTTGGTTTCGTTCACCCTTTTCTTGGGATTTTTCTGTGCAATTGCAAGCTAAATGAATCCAGTCCTGCAGCTGTGGAGTATTCTCCAATGGGGGAAGGACTCCTAATTTTATTTCCTAAAAGTGATTTTTTTTTAGTTCTGAAAATCAAAACTTGTAAATGAGGGTTAGTGTTGTCTTTCCAGTGATAATAACCTCCGTCTAACTTTCCTTTCAAATATATATGTTCTTCACAGTAGAGGATGATGTAGTCTTTTTTGACAAATTTAACTTGCTAATTTAGCTCTAGATTTTACCCTCATGCTGTCTGTGGTAGTTTTCTGTGCTAAATTGCTGACACACAAGGGTGTTCCAAAATCAGTTTAACTCATATCAGAGAAACTCCTATCCCTCGAGCCTTTGCTCATATAAGAGGACCTTTCTCACTCAAATGTCCACTCATTTGGTGTACCCATAAAGCTAAACCTTTGAGATTATTCTCTACACTTTTAATTTCTATGCCTCTCACTGCATGTCTTGCTTGCTAGGAGTAAATAAACATGAAACACTGACTCTGAACTTGATTGCACAATTTCCAAGTGTCAGGACAGTGTGTAGTGACTTGGCAGGGATGGGTTAACTATTGGTATTAATTCTTCCAAAGGACCAATAAAAATGCCATTCCACCCTGGAAACAGTCCCCAGTGTTTATATTAGGGTTAATGGAGCACGGAACCAGATCTTCTCTTCCAGACAATGTGGGGCCAAACTGTGTATCTAGAATTCTCTACAGCCAGTTACAGGGAGGTCACATTAAGGACAGCCATATGTATAAAATAAATATATTATTGCATAGGAATATGTAAGACAGAAACAAATATTATATTTGTGAATTAGAAGGTAGGCCCATTAAAATGATATCCAACATGGAGGCCTTATTCCATTGCCAGGAAGAGTTTTTAATATCTTGGGAAAGTGTATTACACACAGGTCATGTTTGGCATTGTAGGAATTGCTAATTATTGCAGGAGAGGAATATGTGGTCTATATCCTAGTACAATGTACATATCTGAAGTTATATAGAATCTGCCTGAGGGGGAATGAAGTCGTAAATCTGGATATTCCTGGACACCTCATGCATAGCCCAGGAGGGGGCTGTTGCAACAAGGGGCAAGTCACTGTATGGATCATATGTTTCCTTCTCGCTCCGAGACACAGGACTTCTAGTAAGTAGGGTCTGTGAATATTTTTATCCTTTTATTTTATATAACTGTTGTACCTATTGTATGTCATTTATTGTACACACATTTTTCTTTTATTTTGTATTATATGCACTGTCCATCTTTTGGAATATTAAATCTAAAATTTAGAAAGTTTGATGCTCTAAAAGAACTTAGTTAGCCTGTTATAAGTTCATTTGTGGTTGGATGATCTTTAAGTGTATTGAATGCTTTGCTAATATAAATGCTAATTAACTCTGTGACTGCTTGTGAAGGACTGATGCTAATTAACCAGTTAGTTGCTGGAGTGAATGGTGTCGTGTTAACCATTTAGCTGCCAGGACAGGAGTGTGCATGGCCAGTGAGAGTCAAGAGTGTTTGTGGACTTCTGCGTGGCCTGAAGAAGTGTGTAGTGGTGGCAGTATTACTGGTCAGGTCACGTGCCCAGCAAACTGGCATTCGGGACACCAAGATATTCTCATCTTCTTTAAAATGTCTGGTTCAATTATGTTTTTTGCCATATATACATCCATGTCATTAAACTATTAACTACAAACAAAGTTCAAAGAACAAAAACACTCACTTTCTTTTTCTTGTTTTAACACTTAAAACAGTATATAATTGTTTTATAATGCATCCCCACTTTAAACCTGCTAATTGAAGTTTTTTTTATGTAAAGAGAGGGAGAGGGGAATAGAATTCCAGATGATGGGAGCCACAAGATAGAAAGGTTTAAGGTGAGAGGAAGCAGTATGAGTGAGGGGTCTGTACAGGATGTTGGTTCTGGGATGAGGGAGGGTACGGGCAGGAACATATGGGGAGAATAGAGAAGTAATATAGAAGGACCAGCAGAGTGAAGAGCTTTAAATGTTAGAAGAAGGATTTTGTATACAATGCGAGAGCGAGTGGTTGTTTTCGGTATGAGGAGATTTGGGATCCTGTTATTATGCGATAGTCAGGTGCGATATGATGAGAGCATGCATAAGCATAGTGGTGGTCGGGAGGAGAAAGAACTGCAGATTTTGGCCATATTGCCAAGGAAAAAGTGGATGTTTTTGGTACATAGTTAATGTGATTAGAAAAGGAGAGAGAGGGGCATTTTTTTGACAATGATTATGTAAATATCTGTTGTATTCAATTAGATCAACTGGACTTGAAATGTAGTTCTTGAAGACGTTTCGCTAGTCATCCGACTGGCTTTCTCAATTCAGAATGACTTGTACAAGAATCTGTGGCAATATGTACCCTGGAAAATCCCATTAGCATATCACAGCCAGGTGTTAAGGGTGGTGTGATTAGATAGTGATAGAGGTGTTATAGGAACGCCCAGAGTAAGGGTTAAAACAGATTGTACATGGAGACAGTTGGTGTCGAACCCCCCCACCTCTATTTAGGCTTGGTTTCTTTATTTTCACATAAATGGCCTCCTTAACACCTCTCTTGAACCAGTCACGTTCCTTCGCCAGTATGTTAACATTACAATCTTCAAAGGTATGTCCTTTATCCTTAAGATGCAGATACACGGCTGAGTCCTGACCCGAGGAATTGGCTCTTCTGTGCTGGGCCATACGTTGATGCAGTTGTTGTTTGGTCTCCCCACCATACAAATCAGAGATTCTTCACTGCAATGCACTGCATATATGATGTCGCTTTTCTTGTGTTTTGGTATTGGGTCTTTCGGATGTACCAATTGCTGCCTCAGTGTGTTGTTCGGTTTAAAGCAGACAGGGATACGATGTTTTTTGAAAATCTTCTTAATTTCTCGGAGACCCCTGCTACATATGGGATGACCATGTTCTTCCTCCTGTCTTGCTTTCCCCTTCACTGTTGGTATTCGTGTTCTTCTTTCCTTCTACTTTTTGACAAAGGCCCAGTCTGGATATCCACAAGTTTTAAGGGCTCCTCTGAGATGTTTCATTTCTTTAGCCTTCGCCTCTGTGCTAGTGGGGTGAGTTCTCGGCTCTGTGTTGCAGGGTTCTGATGACCCCCAGCTTGTGATCTAAAGGGTGGTGGGAGTCAAACATCAAATACTGATCTGGTGTGTGTTGGTTTTCTGTAAACCTCTACTTCCAGTTTACCATTTTCCTTAACTTCTACCAAGCAGTCCAAGAAAGCCAGTTGTTGTTTTGTACCTCTTCCCTTGTGAATTTAATGTTTTGGTCCACCGCATTAATGTGTTCTGTGAAAGCTTGTACTTCCTCTGGTGGATTTTAACCCAGGTGTCATCAACATATCTGAACCAGTGGCTGGGTGCTATGCCCTTAAAAGTATTAAGCGCCTGTGTTTCTACCTCCTCCATGTAAGGTTGGCCACAATAGGTGAAACTGGAGATCCCATAGCACATCCATGTTTTTGCTTATAGAACTTATCCCTGTATTTGAAATAGGTGGTATTCAGGCACAAGTCCAACAAGGAACACACACTGTTCTGGTTGAGATCAGTTCTGCTGGTAAGAGTGCTGTCTTGGCCCAGCCGTTTTCTCCCCATGTCAACAGCCTCCTTGGTGGGTATTACAAGTGAAGAGAGATGTCACATCATAGGACACCATAGTTTCTTCTACACCGAGTACTATATCTTCAATCTTGTTGGTGAAATCCTGAGAGTTCTGGATGTGATGCTTAGAACTTCCCACCAAAGGTCCTAAGATGTTAGCTAGATATTTTGCCACCTTGTATGTTACCGAGTTGATGCGCTGACTATAGGTCTTAGTGGGGCCCCTTCCTTATGTATCTTTGGGAGCCCATATATGCATGGATGTGCCTCACCAGGGTAGAGGCGATGATACATTGCTCGGTCAATGGCTTTATCCTTTTGAAGCTGTTGTAGTAAGTCTATGACTCTTTTCTTGAACGGCTGGTGGGATCCCTTGTTAAAGCTCATATGTGTTGTTATCGGCCAGGAGCATGGTCACCTTATCATGGTAGTCTGAGGTGTTGAGTACCACTGTGCATCTTCCCTTGTCTGCCGGGAGAATGGTGATACTGGAATCTTTCTTGAGGGATGTTAAGGCTCTTCTTTCCTGTGTAGTCAGGTTAGATGAAGGAGTTTTAGCACTGGCTAAGGCTGCAGATACCTTAAGGCGAAGTTGTTCTGCCTACTCTGTGATACCTTAAACTGTGATACCTATACTGTGGATAGAGGCTTCTGTGGCTGCTATAATATCCACCAAACCAAGCCTAAATAGAGGTGGGGGGGTTCGACACCAACTGTCTGCCATGTACAATGCTGTTTTAACACCTTACTCTGGGCGTTCCTATAACACCTCTTAGCCACTATCTAATCACACCCTTAACACCTGGCTGTGATATGCTAATTGGGATTTCCAGGGTACATAATTGCCACAGATTCTTGTACAAGTCATTCTGAATTGAGAAAGCCAGTCGGATGGACTAGCGAAAGTCTTCAAGAAACTACATTTCAAGTCCAGTTGATCTAATTGAATACAACAGATATACCATGACCTGGATGAATGAGAACCTTCACACACAATGATTATGTAACAATACTTTTCAAACCTCTATTTTTTCTTTATATTGTATTTTGCCAAACCATCTGTAACCATACACATGGGCGGAGGGTGACTTTCAGAATAGGAAAGGCTAATGAGGTATCATTGCACAAAATTTCTAGGCCACGCCCCTTTCCACACCCAGGTCACACCCCTTTCCATGCCCCAGGTCACACCACTTTGTATTTTACACAACATAAAGTATTAGTTTTAAATTTGATATCTTAATAAAATGCTTGGCACACAGAAATGGGCAATAATATGCTTGGCACACAGAAATGCAATGTGGCAGCACAAGAATGGGCAATATATGCTTGGCACAGAAATGGGCAAGAATAGCTGCAGCTTGGCACACACTCAGTACATATAAACTTACAGTTACTGTTTCTATCTTGCTGATAAAGTGCCTGCTGAGGAAAGAATCCACACCACACATCCAGGGAAGCTCTGGGGCAGGAGGGGGGCAGAGCTCTGCCATAGTTGCCAACATTCTCCAAAAATTTTCAGAGTAATTGGAGTTGTGTGCCTCCAACAAATTTAGCACAAATTTAGCCATGACCCACATCATTCCCACTTTTAATGGTCACTATGACTTTAAAAAAAGCTTTTTATTTATATGTTATTGTTAATATATATAGATAGACAGACAGACAGATAAGAGAGAGAAGATAGAGAGAGACAGGCAGACATAAGAGTGGACAGAAAGACATAAGACAAGGTTAGACAGGTGGATAAGATAGAGAAAGAGATATAGATAGATAGACAGAGAGAGAGAGAGAGAGAGAGATAGAGAGAGAGTTGTAGATAATGATAAGAATAATAGATAGATAGATAGATGAAAGATAGATAGATGATAGATAGATAGATAGATAGATAGATAGATAGATAGATAGATAGATAGATAGCTAATAGATAGATAATGACAGAATAATAGATAGACAGATAAGATAGATGAAAGATAGATAGATGAAAGATAGATAGATAGATAGATAGATAGATAGATAGATAGATAGATAATGACAGAATAATAGATAGACAGAATGACAGATCTAAACTTGCCTCAGATCTACTTTTTTTTTAACTTGCATTTAATCTTCTGGTGGGATTAAAAATTACAGTAACTAACTTGCCCTACTCTTCTAACATAGAGACTAACCTCCTCCAGGCAGAGATCACATCCAGGAACCAGCAGGACATGGCTGCATACACCTTTTGCCCAGTGTCAGTAAAGCAACGGAACTTCTTGGTTTGAATAAACTTTATTCATACTGACACTGCCCGGCCAGTACATAGAGTTTAGGAAGAGGAGCCGGGACATCACACAATGTTGGGAGGTATGTTTGGGAGAGGGAGCTGCTACTGACACCAGCACTCCCACCCCACACCCGGAAATGGGGGAGAGGGGGGAATTAAAGGTACATTACTCTTTTTTTTTTCCCCAGCAATTTTTTTCCCCCAGATTTCACTTAGGAAGGCTAAGCCTTATGGAAAATCCGCCTATGACCATACATGTTGTTTCTGTTAGTCTATTAATCAAGCGGGACTACCTAAAACATTGGAACTCCACCTTTTCCTGTAACACAGTCCTACCTTACTAAATTACTACTACTAACCTACCAATTCCATTTGGTAGTAAATCTCTTAAAGGGCATGTCCACCCCCAAAACTATAATTTCCTCCACTACTGGCCCCACTATGTAATGTGTAAAAATCCTTACCTCACATCCCAGCTCCAAATGGTTCTCCAGTAATTCCCCCCCCAAAAGTCCCCAAAACTGGCCATCAGGAGGATAGCAGAGTCCATATAGGACTCTGCCTCCTATCTCTCCTCTGGGAGAATTTTGTCCTGTGCACTGCAGGCCTCCCCCCCTCCCTCTCCCTCCCATTTTGCAATCCCTCCCCCTACCATAAAACCCCTTTGCCATATAATAGCTATCCTTCCCCCAACCCCAAGGGCTATACTTTACTTACCTTAACTCTCTTCCCCGGCATTCTGTGCAGCCGGCAGCGGTGTCCGTGTTTGGATGCCTTTCAGACACAGTTTCATGCAAGCAGAGGGCCTCTACAGTACGCCGTGGGAAAGAGGTAAGGTAAGTAAAGATTGGGGGAAAATCTGTAAAATCCTGTAAAATCTTTTATAGCGTTTGGGGCTAGGGGAAGGATAGCTATTATATGGTAAATTCTGATAATGGGGTGGACATGTCCTTTAAGAAAGACTAATCAATGTGTTCATTAATATACTTCAAAAACAAATGCTTCAGAAAATGAAAACAAAACAACAAAAAATACAAGTACATACATTTTATGGGAAAATAAATAGATCCATAATTAAACTTCACATTTAATAAAATATACATAACAAATCTTTGATACTCAAATTGTATCAGACTGGCCAGATCATATGACACTTTAAAAAAATATATATATAGTTATCAAAGAGCTTTATATGTATATGTAATACTCTTTGCAATCACTTTTTTTAAGAATAATATGAAACATTTTAAACTAATTGTTTTTTCTAAAATCTAAAATGGTAACAACTCAAACACATGGATCTGTTAGTAAAAAATCTTCTTTTTTGCATAATTCTTGGGTCTCCACAAGGACGGAGATCTGCTTTTTCTAAATAAAGTACAAAAGCAAGAATCCATCTCAACAGTGTCAGAGATTTACCTTTGACTATACAACACCATCCTGTATTATCATAGTAAATATTAATTACATTTCTATTCTGTCCTATTCCTAGAGTTTTTACATAACACTCTACTATTAGTTGCTAAATCTGTGGTCATTGATATTGATCTGGACACACAATCAGATTTTTTTCCCCAGCAATTTTGCAAGGGAATACAATATAATATAATGAACAATATTTGCTAATTTAAATATCCATTTTTTTTTAATAATAATTATTTGTAAATCATACCTATGAATGTATCTAATAGCTGAGTGGATTGCTGGGAGTCGTAGTCCCATTTTAAAGGGTTCAGGAAACTTATCAATATAAGAGAGTTTGGGAGAAACAAGGGTTAACTTTAATCTAGCTATTTTGCTGATTTAACTTTTGCTGAGTTTAACTAATTTATGCTATCTACTTCTATGTTATGTAAATCTTGAACATTTCCCAATCACTGTTAACAACTTTCAAAGTTTCCATCATTTACATACATATTGTCCAACAAAATTCACAGCTATTGAACAGATTTAAAGGAACAACTACCTCTAATATAGTTCTACTACCACTTTTTATTTTCCACTTTAAAAAGTGGGGGCTTATAATTAGTAAATGTAACCCAGGGTGTGTCTATACTGTACAATATATACAATTCTGCTTTGTCCTGCCTGAAGTAATAGCAGAAATCTAGATACACAATACAAACATTAAACATTAACATCCCACTCATTGGGATTGCTATCAGTTTCAGATCTTGTTATAGATCTGAAAACTTTATTGATCTTTACTTTACTTTACACTACCTCTTTTTTTTCTGATTCTTGTACCAAACACAAGGTACAGCAGTATGTTCAATGTCAAACTGACATGTATCCACTTTATCCATTAATAACCTATTTGAACATTGTAACATAGTACTCTTCCTATGCTGCTCAATTAACTGTTCTAGTTTAGCAAATAAGCTCTGAATTCACCAGCCTGCTTATAATGCTTAAAATATGCAGAGATCACTATCTACCCTCTTCTCTGTAAACATGTGAGCTCCTTCCTAGGCTCTGGTTTAACATTTTTCAAACAATGAACCACATCACATTAACATCATCAGGTTTAGAAATATTTTAAGGATGAATAACAGAATTAATTTACCACTCAGTAGCTAATATTTCATATGGAATTCCATCCCAGCCTGGGATACTTACATTATTTACAACGTTCCTCACTATACTACCTTTCTGTTTCCTGAACATTTTCACAAAAGACAAAAACTCAATATCAGCTATCCACTAGCTGAAATCTCCTCAACACAATTTCAACACAATAACTTCGTATCCTGCCGATTATGCCATTTATGTTCTGCTTTCTGAAACAGAATTTAGCTTACCCTAGAAACAGCCCAGAATAAGCCACACCCAATGTAATATAACAATTTTATTAAAAGAGATATTATAAGTTAGAAAACAACACTTCACCAATTGCAAAGGCAACAACATCTCTTGACTGAATATTCACCTGGGGACCCCGTCATGGTGAAGCCAGGGGTAACTCCAATTGGGAACAAGTGCAATTCTACTGTGCTCAGGCAACAACTGGGGCAAGACTATTAACCTCCGAACTTGAGCAAAATCTACAGGATCGAAAAACATCAATCTCCCCAGGCTCGGGCAAACCAGTAATCTCCATGCACAAGTAGATGTTGCAGTGCCCTACGCAACACGTCTGCTCATAGGAGAAGTCCCAATATGATATTACATGAGCAGCTGTATCACATTTGTATCACATTTTTATCCCAGCACATCTGCAATTTTTTTAGTTTATAAACTAAATCCTAATTAATGACCCATGTTTCAGTATATATCAATTATTAGCTCTGCAGCCCACAAAATGGCCAAATAAAAACCTATGCAGTCAATTATATATACTGTATTAAAACTGAATAGCAATCCAGCAAACACTATTCATAGTTAAAAGAAAGCAGACAAAATGCGCCTCTTTTTTATGGACAGATCAACAGCAATAGCCTTAGTGTTTATATGAACCCAATTACAGGAAAGACTTTTGTGTTCTACAAATGTTTATTTTTAAAGGAATTATAATAAAACCTTAGCCTACATGCTTTATGGTTGCTTCCACTTTTTAGTTCTAATAACTTTTTGCTGTTATCATATCATATAGTTATCATCAAATAATCACCATATCATCCTATATAATAAAAGCCCAAGTGGGTGTCCCTGTGTCTGTGTGTGCTTCTCAGCTTCTGCGCATGTGCCAAAACAGAAATAGCAGGGTGTTAGAGGAGAGAGAGAGAGATTCTTAATGATTAGCGCCCGTTATTTAATGGGCTGAACTGTCTGGTCATATAATAATTGCTATTTTAAATAGTTACTAGTGAATGTATTCCAAACATGCAGTAAAATCTAATATGTCTGATGAAAACTAAAACATAGAAAAGAAAAAATGGAAACAGACAAGAAAATATGTTTGCTAGATATGTCAGATGTAGCCTGATACTTTTGTTTACATTAAACATGTATTTTTTTTTCAGACGCAGAAAATTGTTAGTGATATACAGTAGATATAAAATTATGCATTAAAGAACTGTCTCTATAGACAGCGTTCATTCACATAGTACAATAAGCTGTGTTTCCTCTCTCTATTAGCTGTGTCTGTTAAGTAATTTATTCAATTAATATGTGTCTACCATGGATTGCATCTCATAAATTCTTATAATTCTCATAAATTCTCTCTGGTGTTTCCATTGAGTGGCCATTTCTAGTATATGCTCTTATGTATCCTGCATCTTGCAGCCAAGTATTGGTGGACTGCCCCACACCCTAGGCGCTGTCAGCCAATACAATTACAACACAAAAACCTATATAAACAAAAAAGAAAATTAAAATTCTGGTGTATTCCATAACTAGCATGAATTGCAGAATGAAAGTCATGTAGTATAATGACAGATGAAGGACATCATTAAACTTATAACCTTAAGGACATTAGTCCACTAACCTATGAGACGTTATATTACTTCCATTGGCTTAGAGGATAAATGCTAATTTATTTGAAAGAATTAAGTTTGTGTTGTATTAGGTTTAATTTTAAATCCTTTGTCTATCCTGGCTAGAAAATAAACTGCAGAGAAATTGTCTTCTGCCTTCCACTAGTGCTGAAATGTTAGTAACATACAAAGTCACACAAATTAAACTTATGCTGACTTAATCAATTAAACAAATCTTACTAAACATGATTCATAGGTACATCTATGTGAAATCAAGGTATCCAGTAATTTCTAACTCCTCTTCCTTCAGTCACCTTCTTAGGCATGCACAAAGAGCGCTACCCAGTGAAGCGCTGTCCGATATGTGACATAAAGCCCATATTAAGCTAAATAGAACTGAAACAGTTAAAAATGTTAGTTATATTGTAAGTTATAAAATATTATTATATATTATATTCACCTGCCGGATACCCGATGAAATACTGAACTTTATTTTAAATTATAACACTGATAATTACTTAATAAACAAAAGGTTGTCAGGATTTCTGCAATGAGCAGCAGAACCTCTGTTATAAAGAGCATTGAAAATAAAAACTTATTCATATTTTGGAGCTGATAATAGTGTTTGCAACATTATAGGAACAGTATGTCAGAAGTAATGTATTTTTTTAGCTGTCGGAAGAACAAAAGGTTTCATATTGAGAATTATAGTCATTTGAAAAGTAAAAAAAATCTTGCCCGCATTATAGTTCTTAAAAGTGCTACAGTGATTGTCAAATTGGCCTTTTCCCAGCTATATGCTTCTTAGCCAGACTCAGAAACAGAAACACAAAATAGTCCCCCATTGAAAATAGAAATCAGCCTGTTAGCTCACAGCAAATCTCCTGAAGAATCTGGTGGGAGATTCAATTAACAGAGCCTTAATCTCATACTATAATGTCTGTCAACATATTGCAGGAATCACACACAGAAAGGTGTTAGGGTTATGTCCCACTTGTGCGACTCAGATCTCACATAGCGTTCCCACTATGTGCGCTGGGCGCCGATCCGTTTATGTAACACATACGTGCATGACTTTTTGTGTGTAATGCGTATGGATTCCAATAACACAGATGTGTACAGGGAAAAGCTTGATAGGGGAGAGCATAAAACTGAGAAGCACAATTAAAAAGGGAGCAGGTATAGGAAGTTCAGTGTTATTTACCAAGAGCCACCATTATCGTTTTACCTTCTTAAAGTCACACTTACCCATTTACAAATGGTTAGTGTGACCTTAAGGGGGAAAATGTGGCAGATGTCTGGGTTTAGAAAAGTCACCCTTAGAGCTGCCCCAAGCAATTTAATACCATGTTTGCGTTTGGTTAACCTGTCCTTTTTAATGACATGTAGCTGGTGTTACATAGGACATGCAGAATTTATTCCATGCACCAAGACAATATTTTTTGGCCAACATTTTTCGGGGTGGGTTGCACTGAAACTAGGTGTGGCTAGAGTTAGAACGAGTAAGAGTGGGTTTAGACAAAGAATCAATGCCTATGGGCCCCTGAATTTTAAATCAATCAGGATTGTCTTTAATATCAAATAGCTAAACAGTTTAGGCAAGGAGGGCTTAAAGGAGCAAAAAGTCCCACACAGAGCAAAAAATACAGCAGGTACTTCAAAGCCTCATTCTAAAAAATAGCATTGCCTAGCTAATCCTAGAAAATTCCCAGAAAAGTGGGAAGAGACATGCAAAGTTTCTTCATTATGTCCCTGTGGCCAATGTGTCCAGAACTACTGGCATTATAACATGCAATGCAGCTGTATGTGAGAACTTTCATCCTCAGTAAGTCCTCTATAAACACATACTTCCTAGGTTAAGCTATATACATACAAGGTAGATCATTTTAGAACCCGGCAGTTCCTAATTTAAACCAGATTCATTTGAAAAACTGAATCATCTCTGCTAATGTTACAGATACCTCTGTGATCTAGGTCTGTTCTTGATAAATTCACATTCCTTTGATCTGGCAAATCTATTGGGATGAATGGCAACACAAGAAAACTCAATTAAAGGACAATTATACTCACCTTCCCTCCGCTCCTCTTCTTTGGTCAGTACCTTTTACCCAGGGGTGAGGACCTAGTGGTTCAGGTCCTCACCCTGGGTAAAAGGTACTGACCAAAGAAGAGGAGCAGAGGGAAGGTGAGTATAATTGTCCTTTAAATGCAATTTAAAAAAAAATACAATTTATTAGACAAAACCTTGGATAAAATACAGGTACTATTGTAAATGGAAGTATTACAAATGTATATCTATAAAATGCTCCTTTTCTATTAAAAAGAGTTTTCCATTTCCATGGCCAGCTGCATTGGTGAAGAAATGCATTATTCCAAAAGTAAAACATTATGTAGAACAGAAAATAACAGTTTGTAAAATACCACAGCAAAATAGTAATTAGGAAATTGACTCTGACAAGTGAAATTAAATTGTAAGAAATAAATAGGAAGCAAACTCATTCATTAAATGCAGATTTGGAAATTTCTTGTGTTTTCAGTTTTGAATTGTTACTAATTTTGTTTTATTTTTTTTTACCCAGCACATAACTATAAAAAAGATAAAAGAGATCATAATCATTGTTATC
The DNA here is from genome assembly GCA_019447015.1 of Hymenochirus boettgeri. Lineage (NCBI taxonomy): Eukaryota > Metazoa > Chordata > Amphibia > Anura > Pipidae > Hymenochirus > Hymenochirus boettgeri. The sequence goes on along the minus strand of CM033474.1, from coordinate 193,776,162 downwards.
CTTCACATATAAAGAGATTGTGTTCTTTGCTTTATGAAGAAAATAAGTCATCCAAACTATCTTTTGTTATTATGCAATCAGTGTGTGTAAACTAACTTACACAAGACAAAATACTAACAAAATACAAGACAAAATACTAACATTTCATACCAACCATATTCCGTTAGGCAAGTTTGAAAATTCAAACATTCTTCACTCTCTCTGTTTAAAAAGAACAGGAGGGAATAATGATATTTTGAACCCTTCGCATTTAAAGATCATCATTCGATGAACTATTTGTAATGGGACCAGTGAATGGCGATGTTTACCCTTGAAAAAAAAGAGGATAATTTGAGGGTAGGCCAAATGCCTTACAGTATTTACCTATGACTTCTAGGATGGGCATAGCTATGGACAAAATGAATAACTTGTTTTCATAGGTGATTTCTGACCTTGCTTACTATAGAAGTTGTATGGTGAAGAAACCTGGATTTTTTCCTTGACATGGACCCTTATTATTATTTAGAATATTTAAAACCCAGATATATATATATATATATATAAGGGAGGTCCTGGATGCAGCGGAAAGAAGGTTATGTATGGGTAGTGGAAAAAAGAAATAACAGAGACAATGGAAAAGATTGGCATTCATTTCACAATTTAATGACAGTAGAACACAGATTGCAGCTAGTATTCATAACATTGAAATATATTAACATAACAAAATCATATCCCAGAATAAAAGATTTTGCTGTTTTACCCATTATGTCATATAAGAGAGAGACCCATTAGAGCACATGAGGATCAAGAGGAGGGACCACAATAGGAAATTAAAAAAAGTGGCATGTATCCATGTCACAGCTGTGTACAATGTAAATATGTACTGTAATAAAGAGTCCTAAATTTATACACCGATCAATAGTAAGGAAATTAAATTACGAGGCACATACACCTGTGATTCTAAATTTGCGACCTATGTGTTAACCTGTCCATGTGGCCTGTTATACATAGGAGAAACCAAACAGAAGGTTAAATTAAGGAGCTTCCAACACAGGTCCTCCATTTACCTGAAACAAATGACTTTGCCAGTTTCTGACTTGTATTTGTTTTTATAGACACATTGATCCTTTTAAACACATTGATTTTAACTAGCATGCTGATTTTGATTGTGTTAAAGATCATTTATGATGTCCTCCTGTCAATGTCTATGAATGCTTAGCTAGTCTGTATCCTTGGGAACCCTTTTTTCTCTGATGGAAACATTTACCCAGCTATGTGTGTATATTTTAGTCTATGATGTAACCGTCTATAGAAGGGTATATAAAGAATGCAAAATGTTGATTAAAATAGTGTCTCAAAGCTTGAGAAAATGCTATTATGCACTCAAAACGTTGCAATCCTGTTAAAAGAATCCTGTTAAAAGAATGAGGAGAATAACTCATTATTTATTTCTTTTGATTAAGTGAGTGACCTGGCTACTCACATGGAGATATTCACACAAAGACGTTAATAAAATCTAAATGAGTGCTACTGCTATTCTATTCTTTATGTGTGTGTGTATATATATATATATCACATTCGCTGCTCGCCTGCACTCCCATGCTCAGTTGTACTGCCTGGGTCAGGGGTGCCCAACCCAGCCGACAATGGGGGCCACACAAGCGGCACTGAGCACGGTAAGCGGGCCGCGGGGATTATCTCCATCCCCAGCCCACCTGGTTACGCCCCCAGAACACCCCCACCATGCCCCTTTCCACACCCACTAGTGGATTGAGACCAATCATAATAAACCCTCTGATAAAATCGACCAACAGGATACAGTGAGACTACATACTGAATATAACCCCAAAAGCCCTTTTTTAAAAGTGATTAATCAACATTGGGAATTGGTGAAAAAAGACAATTCATTGTCATTCAAAAATACTAATCTTCAGTATACATATAAACGGGGACATTCCCTGAAAAATATTTTGGTCCAAACAGACATTATAACTAAGGAGAATAGTCAACCTCAGACCAAAATGGGGTTTTATAGGTGTCCCAACTGCACCACATGTACTGGTATGCTTTCGGGGACTACATTCCCCCATCCCCACACGGGGAAACGTATCATTATTCAGGGAAGATACTCATGCACCAGTAAAAATATCATCTATTTTATTCTGTGTTTATGTGGGTTGGTCTATATTGGTAAGACCTCAACAAGTTTTAGAGAGAGAATGGCCAACCATAGGATGTCCATTTGACAGGCCTTGCTTGAGAAGGATCAGACTGTTTCAAGTAAGTACAGTGGTATGGTGGTTGCCAAGCACTGTAGTTTATTGAATCATACAGTGGGTAGTCTCTGCTGGATGATTATAAACAGTCTGTCACCCCAGACTTCACTAAAAATGCATACTGAAGATATGCTTTTACCCAGGGAAACTAAATGGGTTTATCAATTGGGAACTTTGGCCCCCAGAGGACTTAATAATCAGTGGGCTATCCATGGCTTTCTGTAATTAAATTGAACTGAAATGACATTTTAATAGTAGTTTTCAGCTAAAAGTTCCAGTCCCAGATCTGTATTGAAGATGTTGCATTCGTAATAACTTTGATCCTGTTTATATTCATTTTATCCTTTCAATGTGATATTATCAGGGAAATTCAATAAAAGTTCTAATCGTTAAAAATGGTGCTAATTTTGCCCAAACCAATCAGATGTTATTTATTTAGATGTATATTTGAAAGCTAACATCTGATTGGGGCAAAATTAGCAAATTTTTAACGATAAGAACTTTTATTGAATCTCCCTGTTTGTTTCCTGTAGATACAGTATGCAGGGAGATTCAATAAAAGTTCTTCAGGGAGATGCAGTATCCCGTGCTAAGGGAAAAAATAAGTGCAAAACCCATGCTAGCTGATGTAATATAGGGTTAGCGAGGGTTTTTTACTCATTTTGCATCACTTGCACCCTTTTCAAAGGCTTTTGGAAATAGCTCAGTGCAAGCGATGCAATAAATTAAGAGATGATAATTGCACATGTTTTTTGCACCAAAATTAAAGCCTTTTCAATTGTGGCTTTAAAGCTGTGCAAAAGGTTACCTATCGCATTCACACGATGCAATAACAGTCGCAAAGTGGTTACTACATCGCAGGAACAAGTGCAGGTCAGTTGTGATAGGGACACTTATTGCATCACCCCTTTATCTTTAAAAATGGTGCTAATTTTGCCCCAACCAATTAGATGTTATTTAACATTTGAAAGCTAACATCTGATTGGTTGAGGCAAAAGTAGCACCATTTTTAATGATAAGAACTTTCATTGAATAACCCTGTTGATATTTTGTTCCACAACATTGTGTCCTTATTAACTTTTCTGTGGTATTCAGTCATTTTAAGCCCTGTGTATTTAAATAGGACTCTAGATTAATTTATCAATGAATTGCTTCAATAATGTTATTTCATTTGTTTGTCAATGATCTGTAGTGTTAGTATTGCTGAACTTGTTAATCCTTTTATGGCTTTATGTTTTTAATTAACTCTGCGCACTTTAGCGATGTACCGTTAACATATATTTATTACCGTATATACTCAAGTATACACTGTCCCGAATATACACCGAGGTACTTAATTTTAACTGATAAACTAGGAAAACTGCTTGACTCGAGTATAAACTGAGGGTTGACTTTCTCCCATAGGCAGCCCCATAGATAGTTCCACAGACAGTCCTATAGAAAGTCCAATACACAGCCCCATAGATAGTTCCCCAGACAGTCCCATAGAAAGTCCCACACACAGCCCCATAGAAAGTCCAATACACAGCCCAATAGAAAGTCCAAAACACAGCCCCATAGAAAGTCCAATACAGAGACCCATAGAAAGTCCCATACACAGCCCCATAGAAAGTTCAATACACTGCCCCATAGAAAGTCCCATACACAGCCTCATAGAAAGTCCCAATACACAACCCCATAAAAAGTCTCATACACAGCCCCATAGAAAGTCCAATACACAGCCCCATAGAAAGTCCAATACACAGCCCCATAGAAAGTCCCATACATAGCCCCATAGAAAACCCCATACACAGCCCCATAGAAAGTCCCATACAGAGCCCCATAGAAAGGCCCATACACAGCCCCATAGAAAGTCCCATACACAGCCCCATAGAAAGTCCAATACACAGCCCCATACATATATGTGCCCTGCATATCGTTCTGTGCAGCCGTAACACTTAAAGATCGATTTTTTTCGATTTCCCTTGCAGTCTGGGCTGATCTGAGTGAGCAGGACAACTATTGCCTAACCCACTGAAATCAAGAGGATTGTTACTGGGTACAGCTTTTGTTTTTCCAGGGCTATGTGATTTATGTCCAGCAGTACCCAGATCAGCACAGACCAGGTATAAACCGAAGGGAGACTTTCAAGATGATTTTAAAGGTAAAAAAATTTGGTTTATACTCGAGTATATACGGTATCTATTTTGCACCTTATTGGCCCTATGACCTGTCACTCTAAGTAGCCAGCAAATGTAAAGTAGCCAGCAAACGGAGCACTCCTCGTGATTTTTCTATTAAAACGTAACCTTTCTTTAACGTAATCTTTAAATCAGTCAATGCATTTCAGCAGCCATGTTGCCGTCATCAGGTCCTGACAACATTTTAATAGAAAAATCCCGAGGAGTGCTCCGTTTGCTGGCTACTTTATAATTGTGTTCGGCAGCACCCGGGTGTGTACTACAGAGGGACATGCGAGAGTGCAGCTGATTACAGGTGGAACGCATATATATATATATCTTCAATGTAAGGAGAATGTGCACTCTTAGGAATTTTGAATAAGGTAAAAATTAACTTATATTCAAACATTACAACACGTACATTCGACATGTTTCGGCCATCTTGTGGCCGTTGTCAAGACGTAAAAGCTATGCACCATACATTATAAAACCAACAACACAACCCCAACACACCCACCACCCGCCCTCCCATCCCACCTCCATTTACATAAAAAAGACATACAATTCAATAAAAGTTCTTATCGTTTAAAACGGTGCTAATTTTTCCACAACCAATCAGATGTTAGCTTTTAAATGTTAAATAACATCTGATTGGTTGGGACAAAATCAACACCATTTTAAACAATAAGAACCTTTTTTGAATAACTCTGCTAGATCGGACTGCAAAGATCCTAGTGCCTAGATTGAGAGAGCCTTATGGTCCAACATACAGACCTTCCTAAGTCAAACTAACACATTTCAATGATCTAACCACCACGGTACCTATAGGCCCAAATGACTAACACGTAGGCTGAAATGACTTAAACATGTCATTCTATTACACGTTATAGAAAGCAAGATAGAACCAATTGCTCGTTTAGACCCCTGGGTGCCAGAGTATCAAGTGTCCTGATCCACCTTGCTTCCTGTCTTAAAAGTTGCTGCGATGTTTCCCATCATCAGGGACATGATTGATCACCATCCATTTTAAGCCGGATAATTCATGCCTTGCCACTCGACAATGCCTGGCTACAGACAGCTCCCCAAAGTTGGTACTGGGATTGCCATCCTCTTTACTCACTGATCGTATAGACAATCAGTGGTTTGCCAATCTCTCCCGTAGGGATGTAATAGTCTTGCCTACATAGTACTGCCTGCAGGGGCAGACTATGTAGTATATGACATAGGTCAGCTGACAAGATAATCCTGAATCTTTTACCAGTGTGGGGGTGAGGGAAATCAACACTCACCAGCATAGATCGACAAGCTTGGCAACCACTACACCTAAAGCATCCCACTTTCATATTACCCAACCAAGTTACTTTTCTGTGGGGGGTCTCAGCTTTAAATCTGTTTTTACCAGCAAGCTACAGAGATTCCTTCCCCTTCTATGGGCAAAACGGGGTCTTATTAAAGGGTAGTTCAGGATCACTGGTCAAAACTTCCCATTGTTTGTGCACACTTTTTTTAATTGCAGCACTATTAGATGAGTACTGCAAGCAATATGGGATAACCTCTCCTAATTCATCCCTAGATTTCCCAGCGGCTTCCCCATTGCTATATGTGTCAATAGCCCGTGTTCTTTGGGCAATGATGGTATTCTGGCAATATCCTCGTTGGGCAAATTTCATAGACATAGAGTCAAGCTGTTCCATAGTGCTTGCTGGGTCTGAATTATGCAAAATCCTCAAAAATTGAGAGTTTAAAATGCCATCCTTCTGGGTCTTGGGATGGTGGCTATTAGCCATCAAGATAGTGTTTTTGTCAGTATCCTTAGAAAACAGGGTTGTCCCCAGTTTACCTTTGTCTTTAAAGATTCTGAGATCTAAAAAAATCAACCGTTTCTTCACTAATAGTAACAGTAAGTTTTACAGAGGTGGATAGAGAGTTCAGCTACCACCTCTCCATGTCACCTCGCCACACAATAAAAAGATCATCTATAAACCACTTATAGATGATAAAATTCTGCTCAAATTTGGCATAGATGTATCTTTTCTCAAAATCTTCCATTAATTAGTTGGCAAATGAGGGGCCTGCATTAGAACCCATTGCTGTTCCAACTATCTGCTGGGAGAAGCTGTTTTCAAACCTGAAATAATTCTGTCCCAATGTAACCTCTAAAAGGTTCATCAGGAACTCGATAGGAGGATGTTGGTGACCATGGTCAATAAGAGCTTGTCTACAAATATCAATGCCCTGTTTTTGGGGTATAATGGTGTATAAGCTCCCCACATCACATGTGAGCAATACAGTGCCGGTCAATGGTGCTGTAAACTCCTTAAGTAGTTGAAGTAGGTCTCTACTTTCTACTATAAATAGGACCTCATTTTGCACACTACAGGTTGTAGAAAATAATCCAAAAGACTGCTAAAGGTTTAAGTACCGATCCCTGAGTGGCTACAATTGGTCTTCCCGGGGGCTTAGATATGGACTTGTGTATTTTAGGAACAGAATAAATTATAGAGACTCTAGGATGGTCAGTGGTTAAAAACCTTGCTTCTTCCCTAGTAATTGAGACCTTGTTCAATCATAGTATCAATGCGTCTCTTTAGGCCCTCAGTGGGGTCACCCAAGAGTCTAAGGTAAACACGGTTGTCCGCTAACTGTGGTGATAACATCTCCCGTGGTGGTTAGATCATTGAAATGTGTTAGTTTGACTTAGGAAGGTCTGTATGTTGGACCATCAGGCTGTCTGAATCTGGGCACTAGGATGTTTGCAGTCTGATCTGTGTCTTTTTTATGTAAATGGGGGGTGGGCGGTGTGTGTGTGGGGGGTGCTGTTGGTTTTATAATGTATGGCACATAGCTTTTACGTCATTCCTGACGACAGCCACAAGATGGCTGAAACGCGTCAAATATATGTGTTTTACTGTTTGAATAAAAGTTAATTTTTACCTTATTCAAAAGTCCTAAGAGTCTCCTTAGTCCCAGGAGTCTCCTTACCTTGAAGATGGATATGCATTGAGGTGGCACCGGCAGTTGTGAGCCGCGAGTGTGAGTGCATCTTACCACATTTATATACATATATATTTTTAAAAAAGCTGGCAAAATGGTAGCACTCCAACCCAATGGCTCCTTGGACAATTCCTTTAAGTACACAAATAATGAAATGCCATCTTTGCTTGTGTATTCAGAATGTGATGTAATGGGATACAAGATGTTTTATCCTTTAAATACTGAGATTGTACTGATGTATGTTAAATATGTTTTTGACTTGATAAAGGAACCCAGTGTTCTGAAATGTTGTCTGTGTGAAGTCATATGGCGACAATATAGGCTTTTATTTGCTTATAAATATACAGTCCAGACTGCTGGTTCCTGCCAAGATATATAAAAATAGCCTGCTGCTACAGGATGCAATAAACAAAAGTATAAAGGTATAGAGCACTCCCAAAGGACTTTATAGAATTTTAATGGGTGATCAACAGGCCACCGGGGTTATTCAATAAAAGTTCTTATCATTTAAAATGGTGCTAATTTTACCCCAACCAATCAGATGTTAGCTTTCAAATGTTACATAATTTCTGATTGGTTGGGGCAAAATTAGCACCATTTTAAATGATAAGAACTTTTATTGAATCTCCCTGCATGTTTTTTGATGTGGTTATTTATGTGTAACCCTGGATTGAGCATGTGTTAACTATTGTTACACTGGAACAATGATGTCACTAAAATGGGGATTGCACTTTATAATCTAGCACCTCATAATGTATCACAGAAAGGCATTTCTTTATAAAAAAAAAGGATTCACATCTATACATTTATTGCATTTTAACTTGATGCCACTATAATGTATACATACTGAAGGTTTTAAAAGGTTTGAAAATTTCTATTTTTATCCGCAGGGCTAATTAATTATTGATGTCACAGGAAGTGATGTACACAGCATCTTTTATATATGTTGGTTACACCCACATTTGATTGTTATTTGCTTGACAAAAGCCCCACATTCAGGGCCGAAATTAAAGGCATTTTTTTGAATATAAATCCCATGAGTGCACTGGATTTGTATTAATTATCTTCTATATACTATATATCTCTTCTGGTAGCACTGGGGTAATTGTACATATATATATATATATATATATATATATATATATATATATATATCTTTTCCATATCTTTTGGAATATATATATATATATATATTCCAAAAGATACGGAGCACTCCAAGGTCTGAAATAACAATATTTATTAAAGGAAGTAGGTCTGAAAGCCTACGCGTTTCAGCCCATACGCAGGGCCGTCCTTAGGGTTCAACCCTGAGAAAATGCCTTAGTCTATAAAAAGAACATGAGTGCAATGGCCAAAACACGTAGGCACACACCTCCTCAGCACCATAACTTTCGGTTTACAGCCTGATGACTGTGGATAAGGATAAAGATATCACACAAGGGCAAAGATCTAAATATAAAAACAAGGTTACCTGGTTCCCATCAGAAGGCTAAACAGTTCCTCAAACCATTTACCTTTTCAAATTTTCACTTAAGTCAAACTTAGTAATAAATAAATGTTTGGGAATCAAACAGGCTCCAGGCACGAATGTTGAAAAAGGTGGCTCAGATTTAATACCTTATCATCTTGACATACATTAGGTAACAACACGTCAATACGTACGAACAAATACGGACAAATACGGAAATGATCCGCAGCAAACTCTGAACTACAGGAACAGTGGTGATATTTTTTCCTAATTTATAAGTTATATCTCTCCTACATGTTACACTAAATCATGCAGAGCTGACATCGGAAAATGCTTTTAAGTTAATAGTATTGAGACTGTGATACATCACTGAAACAGCTACAGAGTTTCACAAGTATATATGTGTTATAGCACAGCTGTTCAGGGAGATAATTAGTAACTTGTGGACTTAACATAGAAATCTCTCTCACTCTGCTATTAATTAACAGTTAAAGCACTTTCTTTCAGAGTGTTTGGTGGTCAGCGCAGGAAAATTATTTGTAAAAGATAAAGGGGAGATTTAAGGTTCGTACACGCACTCAATTTGCGAGCGTGCAACGACCCCCGACGGCACACGCGACAAATGTCCGAGAATCGTCCGTGTGTTTGAGTTCGGTCAGGGGTCATTCATTGATCCGCCTGGTGGATCTGAAAATGAATCCCGACCAACGTATACAAATGTCCGATTCTCGCCCAAAACGACCATTCATCGCATGTAGCGCTCAGCCATCGGGGGTTGTTGCTTACTCACAAATTGAGCGTGTGTACGAACCTTTACCCAGAGCTGCTATCACTCCGGGTATATCTCCCTCCCACGATACAATATGGATTTACCAACAGCATGATTTTAAATAAGCCGGAAAGTCCTATCAGGCTCCTTTATTGGTCCATCTGTAAGGTAAGTATTGCAGGATAACACACTATGCAGGTCTATGCTTGCAAACCACAATTTGTTGCTGCTAAAAACACGTTTCGAATGCTCATACGTCTTTTTTAAGTTGAAAATCAATGCATGAGCGTTTGAAACATGTTTAGGGCGATGCACCAACGGGCGCATCGCTCCTGATTTGGAGTTAAAGTTGCGCTAACCGATGTTATATCGGTTAGCGTGACTTTAACTCCTTCCTTGCGGCGGCTGCGTGGCTAACGCGAAAGTTAACAGCGCAGCCGCCGCAAGTGATGTTATATGCCGAAATCGGCATTTTATTGCGGCACTTTCAACGCCAGCTAATAGCTGGCGTTGAAAGTGCCGCAATAGAACAGCGCCAAGTAGCGATGTTCCGAGCGCCGCTATCGGCATATAACATCGCCGGGCTGTTTGCACCGGTTGCCGATAGCGGCACTCGGTGCATCGCCCTGGTTGTGTTTTTAGCAGCAATACATTGTGGTTTGCAAGCATAGACCTGCATAGTGTGTCTTCCTTTCTCTAAGTATGGATGCAGTGACGCTGCAGTATTGGACACAGTGGAAAAGGTATGAGCTACTGGGCTATCTGTAGAAAGAGTTTCCTTCTATTTTTGGTATATATATATATCAGAAGGTCACAGCAGTTATCCAGAGGTCCTTGGTGATTAAAAGTAAATAAACATAGAAGTAGCCATAATAGCCAGTTACTTGTTGCGGCTGCAAAAAGCCACCGTACAATAATTCAGCCCGACCGACCGAAATACTGAAATGTCGAGCAGTTGGGCCGAATTATTGCATCGTGTGTACCTAGCTTTGGCATTTCATCTGGGTACTGCTTTAAAGTGTATGTAAACAGAAAAAAATGTATCCTAGCCTACAACACTCCTCATTTATCAGACACAACTCACTGTGATGGCAAGCATGCCATTAGCCAGCACTGGGAGAGGGAATTTTCCACAATGCATTTCACACATACGATCACCCTTAGCTGCACACAGCAAAAGAGTTTTTGATAATAAAGCACTTGATTGACAACTGAAATGTAAACTGCTTTAGATTTGATATTTAAAGAAATGGTACAGATCAACAAAAATAGTACAAATTATAGTCCAATTATAGCTTCCAGTAATGGGTAGTTTTAAAAAAATCCAGTTTTGGTGCCCTTTAAATTTGATAGTAGTTTCAGAGTTGCAAGGTGAGTCATCACACACCCACCAAGAAATCAAACGAGAATCAAGGAATAGGAAACCAGAAGGCCTGTAGTTAGATGGCTGAGGGACAGAAGGGCAGGATGGAAGTGAGTTGGAGATGTGGTTGAAAAAAGAGTCTGCCAGGAAGGCACAAGAGATGGCAACTGGAGGGCTACTGGATATTGTCAGGAAAGAGAGCTGTATTGGAAAACTGAAGATGGCAGGCAGGCAAGAGAGCTTGTAATAGGACTGAAGCAGAAGACTGGAAAGCAGGATAATGGGAGGGCAAACTTAAGGAGCAATATGAACACACAAGACTTAAAAAATATATACATTTGTGCCAGTAGTCTGAAGTCAGCATCCTATTAATCACTATTTAAAAGTTTGGCTAGTCTAGGACAGCACAGTGACCCAAAATCAAGGGCATTAGTCAGTTCTGACATTTTATCTTTGAAGGGGGTGTTGCCTGTTATTCCTGCTAGTGCCTGCACTTCTTCTTCTTGGGACTTGGCTTGGAGCAACTTTTATCGCTCTTAATATAAAGTTATTAAACAGATATATCCTGCTCTAAGAATTCTAATACCTACACTGCCATTTCACTTACAAAGGGAACACTAACTTCACATTACACAAATGATTCATATTTTAACCTGGCATTTATATTAATGCACATCTGTACTGAGGGTAAATAGTAAATTCACAATTGGTAATATGAATGTTTGGTGCATAATCAGAAAATGCAATAATTTGTTGTAAGAAAGTAAAATATTGTTTCCTGAACTTGTAGAATCAAATAAGTATTTTAACATGGTCTAAAGCCAACCTTTTTTCTGGTTAACAGAAAGAAGGCTGGTGTGTGACATTAAAAGAAGGTGTGACAGAGAAATTGCCCAACTCGAAGAGAACAAGTTGAGATATGCATTGCTGAATGACAGATTGTAGCTATTAATTTTCTGTCTAGGTCACTCAAGATCTTTGAAGAACAGGAAGACGAGGGCTAATAGGACAATTCAGTGTTATCTGAAATTGAAAAAGCACATTTATTAAACATGTTGGCTTTCTGTGCTTAAAGTGATAGGGGGGAAATTAGCATTTCTTTCAGTTTTCCTAAGTGAAGTTAAATCCTCATATGGAATGAAAGTGCTGTGAACAAAGCAATAAGCCAGTATAATAAGGTCAATGTCAACTCAAGGCTTCAGTGATCACTTCTTTTGAATGTACATATCCAACATATTATGAATATAATCAGTTCTGTCAGAAGTCCAAGTCCACACACTGATGTTCTTTTATTCCATTAAGGTTTGTATCCTCAGTTTAAATTCTTCTTCACCTTATTTGTCCTCTATAGAAAATGGGCAGAATGAGATATACGATTAAGAAGCAAACATAAACGTCTAAAAGCAGGCGGTACTAGAAAAAAAAAAAAAAAAACAGCCAAAAGAACAAAATTTAATTTTTTTGTTTTGTTTTGACTAATGCAAAGTTGTGGCAATTGACAGCAGAAATTTTTTTTTTTTTTGAAAATCTGATATTTGCCGAAATACAATAGGACAGCAGTAAAAATCACAATTGCAATCTACAAGGACCAACACATTATTTCTAGAACTAAAATAAAGATGACCTTTCTTAATAACACATATGTTAACACCACCCACATTGATTGTGTAATTGTATTGCATTATAGATTCTTATATATCACATTTTTAAATGATGCTGCTGGCAGGCCTTAGCTGAGACAGTTTGCCCACCAAATAGCAGTGCCACTGTTATTCAAAAGGATAGTCAATATTTGTGATTGGTGGAGGCAGAAATTTGTAGAAGAACCACAAATTCTGCTGGTAGTGAACCCCATTAAAGGGTACAAAAAAAAGGATGTTTTACTAACCTTATATATTTTTCCTATATGCTCACAGTCTTTTTTTCCCTTGTTCTTTTTTTCTGTTCTCCTAAATCATCATTTAAAGGGAATCAGTCAAAATGATTTTAAAAAAGCTCTGTGCAATGCATTTATCAATATTATATCTATTTGTAGGCAAACTGCCTCAATCTCCCAAATTAAAATTTCAGTGCATCCAAAAACTGCAACCCACCAATCTGCCTTTCTCCTCTGCCCCTTATGGTTGTCTTGCAGTTGTTCTGCTGAAAGTCGAGGAAACTGAAGAATATTAGCCTCTCTGTTTATGATATTGTATCTGCCCCTTTCCTGTCCTCCTGCAGATCTCTGGCATGCAAATGGTAGCTTCCCCCCACCAGATCCCTATTGCTACTACGTCCCCAGAAGTAGCAGTAGAAGCAGAGGACGAGTGAATAAAGGTGGGTAAGTCAATTTCTGGGAAGTTAAAACCTTAGCATTTAGGATTAGGGCGGGGGGGTCTCCTACACTACAGTAAATGTTATATTTGGGGCTCCACATTTCTTTTTATTTTCCAATCCAGCTAATCAATTGTTTATACAGTTGGAATAAAGTAAAAATCCATTGAGTGTGAGACTCCTTACTATGTCAGTAAGAAACACTGAAAATAATAACAGGGAAAAAAAACTTTAAAGGTAAGAGAAAGATATAAAACGAGTAAGGCGTGTGCCCTTAAAGGAAAATTGCCCATTGTTATTGTAGCCAACAGGAGAACACATTACATTCACAAACAAACACGAGTACCCAGTCAGCAGGTTCTTGAGTCACTTAAGTAGGCTCAATTGTTTCAAAGGGTCACCAGTCCCTCTATACTTCCAAAGCCCAAAGAAAATTTCACACTAGAGCCAGAGAGCAGTGCTACTAGTGGTTTATTCAGGAGACACAGCACGACATGTTTCAGACCAGTGTGGTTCTGAGGAAAGACCACAATGGTCTGAAATATGTCATGCTGTGTCTCCTGAATAAATCACTGGTAGCACTGCTCTCTGACTCTTATTTGAAATTTTCTTTGCACGTTACATTCACAAAATATGATTATGGTGGTGTGCTCACTGTAATAATTTCTATTTTGAGCAGCTGACAATCAAAGGTAAGTGCTAGGCGAAAAAACTAGAATAGTACAAAAATAGTGCAGAGGATAAAGTCCCCCACACTCCAAAGCAACCCCCAAACAGCACTCGCAGCTATGACTAAAGCTATGTAACTGTCAAGCAACTTATTATGATTGTGACACAATTTTAAAATCGAATTAAAGAAGGTATAATTACTGACCTCCGTTAAACAACCACACTACACATTTAGATTAATTGCAACAATATTACATTTTTAATCACATACATTGCAAGACAATATAACCATATATTCTTAAAGGAGAACTAAACCCAAAATACAAAGGCAGCTCCACAGACTCTATAACTGTCACTTAGTAAAACCAAAAGGGGGGGGGCTGTGGGAGCTCTCCTGTGGCAAAATTACTAGGTAAAACCATTTGACTCTTCCCTCTGAATTCAGCCTCTTAGTGTAGAAATCATTAATAGAACATTTCAGGATACTGGCAGTCTATGATGTCACGGCTGGCTTCTAGTGTTGCCTCTTCCTGGTGGTCCTGGACACAAAAATCCTTCTGCACATGTAAACTAGCTACCTTGTGTTTGTTTCCCACTCCCCTTATGCTAAGCTACATGTAAGAGAGTCAGAGTCTCCACCTGCCAGTGTCTCCCAGCCAATCATCAGAGATTGTGATTATTATTAGCCGATTTTCCTGCTCAAACAGATAGGGGGAAGGTGTTAACCCTTTTCATATGTATTTAGGAAGCAACTTGTTAACCCTTTATATTTGGGAGCATTTCTGCAAGACTGTGTGTTTTTATTTCTGCACTCTACCATTTATATTAGTGTGTGTATTGCTGCAATGTACATTTAGGGCACGACCACACTGCAACGCACCTGAATCGCACACACAATTGCACGCGATAATATGCGTTTTCACTTGCGATTTGGCCGTTTTCATTATGAAAATGCATGCGATTGCACAAAAAATGTCTGCGTTACCAAATTGCGCGAATCGCAACATATCCGAAATCGCGAGATTTTGGTGCTTTGCTGCATTTTTAATACAATTGGAAAATCACAATTGCCTGAAAAATGCTTTTGTGTGGATTAGCACGTAGAAGTGTAATGCAAGCTGCATTGATTTCAGTTTAGCCATACAGCATGTATTTAATGCAATGGAAGGGAGGACGCATGTTCCCAAAAATGCAGGATTGTGCTCATTTCTGTGCATGGGTGTTGTGCTTCCACAATTGGACCCTAGCAGAGCGCATGCAATACAGACCCTAAATGGTGATCGGATGCACTCCAATAACACACGGAAACGCATTGCATGTAGTTGGACTGGTCCCATAGGCTATTACGTGCCTGCACTCCCTGCTAGGGAGCTAGCCCTGTGTTTGAGTCTTAAAGGGAAAAGTGGCAACCCCAGTAGAATTGAACTGACCACTTTACAAGGTACGCTTATAAAAACAAAACACGGTACGATTCTCTACTAAAAACAAAATAGCTCAGAACTACAGGTGCACAGCTCCGTGCAATGCATTTTAAAGGGGAATGTTGGAGCCTGGAAGTAGTGTAAAGGCAAAGGCCACCTTTGCCTTTAAGATCAAAACACATATTAAATCTACGTGTAGCAGTGCTAAGTACCATTGCATTAAATACAAACTGTATCAGCCTGCATCATGCTTCTAAAGAAAATACTAACAACCTTTTGCTGTGAAGATATTATCAGGCCTATGTAATAAAAGTTCTTAAGCTAACATCTGATTGGTTGGGTCAAAATGTGCACCATTTTTAACGATAAGATCTTTTAATACATAGGCCTGTATATGTGTTTGGGTCTTAAAGGCAAAGGTGGGAACCCTAGTTGATTTTGTTAATGCAAAACTTCCCACAGGCAGCCCTCCTTCTGCATTAATTTTATAGAACATGTTTGCATTCCCTCTAATAGTATCCCTTTAATTGGCATTCCCTCCAATAATTCCTATTAATATGTACATTTATATAAATAACATGGTGCAGAGCTGCAAGTGGCATACCCTCCAACATTCTTCTTTAACCCTTTGCCTGCCACAGATCGTGAATATACGATCTGTGCAGACAAGTACCAAACTGCCACAGATCGTATATTCACGATCTGCAGCACTTCCGGGTCCGGGAGCGGAATGCCTGAAGTTAGAGCGGGGAAACCGCTTCCCCGCTCTTGCAAACCCCCTAGGCAACGAGCAATGCCGGGTTACTTACCTCTCCCCGGTCCACGATCGCCGAGCAGCCAATGGGAAGGCACTGACATCACAAGTCACATGGGGAGTGACTTGCTGATGTTCAGTGTAAAGGAACCGCCCCCTGCTGGATTTTTCTCACAACTTACCTGGTGGATTACGTTGCTGGAGCCCTCCTGCTGTGATCTGCTGTGTTTCCTGCTGGGATTTACCTTGCTGCCTGCTTTAGATCATCTGTCTTCTGAACTGGTACAGTATTTACACACACTACACACATACATTTAGTTTATAAACTTTATAAACTTTTTTTTTTGTATTACACACATCTACACACTTTAGTACACACTAACACACACTTACAAACACATATTTACACTCTAACCCACACACACACACATACACATACACACAAAAATACACACAAAATCAACATATTTTTTTATTTTGTATTTTTCATTCATTTTGATTTTGACAGTTTTTCTGGATTTTTTTTGCTGTTTCTTTTATTTTGGTGTTTATTTATATTATTTCTATAATTGTATTTGTTTTTGTGTGTATATTTTGTGTTTTACCCCTTTTATATCCCTATATACCCCTCTTATATCCCTATATACCCCTCTACCCCTCCCCCACCCCCAGACCCTCTTACTGATAACTTGTGGGATTGAATTTACTGTTAACATCTTTATTACCCATCAAGACTAGTGGGTCTGTCATTTTGACCCCCAGTCTTGCTGTGCGGTAAAGTTATTTAGCCATTTTTGTTTTTGTGTTGTAATTTTCTGCAATCTCAGTTTTATATACTTTTTTTGGTTCAGTTACCCTTGATTTCTTTATTACACAACAAGACTAGTGGATCTGTGATTTTGACCCCCAGTCCTGCTGTGTAGTGAAGTACTTTTGTGCATTTTTTGCTTTTCTGTGCTAAATATATTCAAATTTTTTTTTTGCTTCAGTTACCCTTGATTTCTGTTTTATAAAGTTATCTAAAATATATAAAAGTTATTTTCTGTATTTTGGAATTGTACGGTGTTAAATTTTGTATACTGTTCATTAGGTTTAGTTTTTTTATAGTATTTCAGTTTTCTGGTGCTTTCTAGAAAGTGTTGAAAGTTGGAAAGTTGAAACATTGTTACTTAGTTTGCTTGAGGTCAACCTCAGGTCTTTTTTGCTGAAGGGGTTAACTTCAGGTCTTTTTGCTGAAGGGGTTAACTGCAGGTCTTTTGTTTAAAAAAAAAATTGGTACAGTGACTTTTGATACAATGGCTAAGAAGAAGAGCTTTTCTGTAGAGGAGGCTGCTAGATACTGTATGCTGACCAGCTCAGAGGAAAGTGATTTTTCTGATGCTGATGCTGACCCTGAGTATTTACCCAGTGGATCAGAATCATCAGATTCTGACGAGCATGGCAGTAGTGACACTGTCACAGCCTTAGAAAGTAGTGGTTCTGCTGATGATGAGGCTGGTCCTAGCATTGTTGGTCCTATGGAGGTAGATGATGGGAGTGTTGCTGGTGCTGCAGTTGGAGGAGAGCCTGCGTGGAGGCCTCCCGCTAATTTTACCCCCCCAATTCCTGATTTTTTAGCAGTCCCTGGCGTGAAGGTGGACACCAGTAATTTTGAAGTGCTAGACTTCTTTCAGCTGTTTCTGACGGACGCAATCCTACAGGAAGTGGTCCACTATACAAATCTATTTGCCGTATATTGCCACACACCAATTAGGTGTATATTCACGTGCTCGTGCATGGTATCCCACCACAATAGTGGAAATGAAAAATTTTTTTGCCCTCACTCTTTCAATGGGTCTCGTAAAGAACAATACATTGGAAGGCTATTGGGATACCACCACTGTAATTTCCCTCCCCCTTTTTTCAGCTTTAATGCCTAGAAACCGCTACCAAATCTTATTGCGGTTTATGCATTTTAACAATAACACCACAGCTGTTCCCCCCGGTGCACCCGGTCATGACAGGATTCATAAATTGAGGCCCTTTATTGATAGCCTGTCTAAATGCTTTGCAGAGGTTTACATCCCTTCCCAGAATATCTGTATTGATGAGTCCCTTATGCTCTACAAAGGGCGCCTAATATTCCCTCAATACATGCCAAGTAAGCGTTCTCGCTATGGCATCAAATTATATAAGCTCTGCGAAAGTAGTACTGGGTACACTAGCAAGTTTATGATATATGAGGGCAAGGACTCACAGTTAGACCCCCCTGGTTGTCCACTGGATTTAACGGTCAGTGGCAAGATAGTCTGGGAGCTCATTTCTCCATTGCTGGGCCAAGGTTACCACTTATATGTGGATAACTTTTATACAAGTATTCCCTTGTTTAGATATCTTTATTCTTTTGACACCCCAGCCTGTGGCACCATAAATCCTATTCGAAAAGGGTTGCCCAAGGCTTTACTGGATAAGACACTAAAGCGTGGAGAGAATTTTGCTCTAAGAAGCGATGAGCTCCTGGCTATCAAGTTTTGTGATACTAAGGTTGTATTCATGCTGACCACCATCCACGATGAGTCGGTAAGAGTAGGGCACAGAAGTGGTGGTAGGCCCCCCAAAATTAGACCACTCTGTAGCAAAGAATACAACAAGTACATGGGTGGCGTTGACAAAACTGATCAGATCCAACACTACTACAACGCCACCAGAAAAACAAAGGCCTGGTACAATAAATTAGCCATTTATCTTTTGCAAACGGCCCTACATAATTCGTATATTGTTTACAAGACAGTGGTACCAGAGCCTGTACTGTCCTATTATAAGTTCCAGCTGCAGCTTATTCCAGCTATGTTGTTTGGTAGTGTAGAGGAGGTCCCGGAGATGCCTAGTAATGATAATGTAGCTAGATTAGTAGGAAAGCATTTTTTAGAACCCATTCCACCCACGCCTAATAAGCAGCATCCCCAGAGAGCCTGCAAGGTTTGCCGTAAAAATGGGACTAGGCGAGATACAAGGTATTTTTGTCCTAAGTGCCCTAGCAAGCCTGCTTTATGTCTGAAGCCCTGTTTTGAGCGCTACCATGCTTTGGTGCACTTTGGTGCTCTCTGGATTTATGGGTGTCCTAGGCCCTTATTTGGCATGCTCCGGGGTTCATTTGCCTTTTTCTGAAATAGCTTTGTGGTTGGGACAGGTAAGGTCTCCTTCTAGTTAAAATAGTTATTTACTGTAAAGGGGGCATAAGGTACAATGTGTTTTATTGTTCAGTAATGTTGTACTAACCGCTCGTTTATTTTTCCCAAGGATTTTTGAGGTTCCTGTAAAATACACCAGTAACAGGGTGATGCGTTATGGTGTATTTACAGTAAATGTATGAATGGTTCTATGTATTGCATTTAACAACTGCTTTTATCTTTCAAGATGTGCCGAAAAAAAACTGGAGACGTAACAACTAAACTCCAAACAGAAAGCACCTAGTCTTGTGCTGGGGCAGAGCTTGTAGGTTCAGGGCTCTTGGTGGCAATGAATGAAATAGAAAGTGAATTTATTATTCATCTTTCGATCTGATGCTACAAAACTTTTTCACAGCAAAAGCTCAATAGACTAGTCTTGTGCTGGGGCAAGCTTTAGGTTCAAGGGCGCTTGTGCAAAGATGAAATAGAAAGTGAATTTTTTTATTCATCTTTCGATCTGATGCTACAAAATTTTTTCACAGCAAAAGCTCAATAGCCTTCACTAAAGCTATCAGTATTTTCTCAGTAATGCAAATAGGCAACAACACAGAGGCAAAGATTCCAGCAAGGTAGGAAGATTTGAAACATATTTTCCAGGTTTTCCAGGCACCGATCAAGGCGAGTTCTGTCTGCTAAAATTTCGAAATACTCTTTGAAATGCGGCTACAAGATTGCATGTATGACAAAGAAATGGCACTGTTTATACTAAAGGTATGAAGATTCCAAAAATATATAGTTTTGTGGGGTATTTCTGAGTTGGAGGGGGTTTACCGTGAAAATTCTGGAACATTGCTGTAATTAAGCCACTGTGCCTTGTCTTAATTTGTGACTAGTCACTTCCACGTCCGTGTGTGTAACCACACATATGGCATACCGTTTGATTCAGGACATTTAGGAGATTGATATTTGGTAAGTTTTTTTTTACATTACATGGGGTTTTGGTGTGATTTTTGTAACTTCGAAATGTATTTTTCTCTATTTTTCCAGAAAATTGTGTAGAAATGCCAAATTCTACGAAGAACTGCGCTCACACCATTGATGGTATGAATGAACGACTACAGTGTTACGTAGCTGAAGGTATGTAGATTCTGAGAATATATAGTTTTGCGGGGGTATTTCCAAGTTAGAGGGTGTTTCAGTTTGAAAAATCTGGGAAAATGCTGTTATTGGCTCACTGCGCATTGTTTTACTTTTTGACTAGTCGCTTCCACGTCCGTGTGTGTAACCACACATATGCATACCGTTTGATTCAGGACATTTAGGAGATTGATATTTAGTACTTTTTTTTACATTCCATGGTTTTTGGCATGATTTTTACCTTTTGAAGTTGTTTTTTGTTCATTTTTTAA
This sequence comes from Hymenochirus boettgeri, assembly GCA_019447015.1. NCBI lineage: Eukaryota > Metazoa > Chordata > Amphibia > Anura > Pipidae > Hymenochirus > Hymenochirus boettgeri. The sequence continues at coordinate 193,755,439 of CM033474.1, read as the reverse complement.
GAAAAGTGCGAACTTCTACGAAGAACTCGCGCCACACCCATTGATGTATGAATGAACGAACTACAGTGTTACATAGCTGAAGGTGTGTAGATTTCAGGAATATTAGTTTGTGGGGGTATTTCTGAGTTATCAGGTGTTTTGTGAAAAAATGCGACTGTTCAAATTTGGAGTTGGCTAAATATTTTCGCGTTTCTGAGCCATCATGCATTGTCTCACTTTGTGGCTTTTCGCTTCCACGTCCGCGTGGTAACCACACATATGGCATACCTTTGATTCAGACAATTTGGGAGATTGATATTTAGTAACTTTTTTTTACATTCCATGAGGTTTTGGCATGATTTTTACCTTTTGAAGTTGTTTTTTGTCATTTTTTCTAGAAAAGTGCGAACTTCTACAAGAACTGCGCCCACACCATTGATGGTATGAATGAACAAACTACAGTGTACATAGCTGAAGGTGTGTAGATTTCAAATATATAGTTTTGGGGGGGTATTTCTGAGTTATCAGGGTGTTTTGTGGAAAAAATGCATACTGTTCAAATTTGGAGTTGGCTAATATTTTCGCTGTTTCTGAGCCATCATGCATTGTCTCACTTTGTGGTTTTCGCTTCCACGTCCGCGTGGGTAACCACACATATGCATACCGTTTGATTCAGGACATTTGGGAGATTGATATTTAGTAACTTTTTTTTACATTCCATGAGGTTTTGGCATGATTTTTACCTTTGAAGTTGTTTTTTGTTCATTTTTTAAGAAAGTGCAAACTTCTACAAAGAACTGGCGCCCACACCATTGATGGTATGAATGAACGAACTACAGTGCTACATAGCTGAGGTGTGTAGATTTCAGGAATATATAGTTGTGTGGGGGTATTTCTGAGTTATCAGGGTGTTTAGTGGAAAAAACTGCAGATGTTCAAATTTGGAGTTGGCTAATATTTCGCTGTTTCTGAGCCATCATGCATTGTCTCACTTTGTGTTTTCGCTTCCCACGTCCGCGTGTGTAACCACACATATGGCATACCGTTTGATTCAGGACATTTGGAGATTGATATTTAGTAACTTTTTTTTTACATTCCATGAGGTTTTGGCATGATTTTTACCTTTTGAAGTGTTTTTTGTTGTTCTTTTTTTCAGAAAAGTGCGAATTCTTCTACGAAGAACTGGCCCACACCATTGATGGTATGAATGAACAAACTACAGTGCTACATAGCTGAAGGTGTGTAGATTTCAGAATATATAGTTTGTGGGGGGTATTTCTGAGTTATCAGGGTGTTTTGTGGAAAAAAATGCATACTGTTCAAATTTGGAGTTGGCTAAATATTTTCGCTGTTTCTGAGCCATCGTGCATTGTCTCACTTTGTGGCTTTTCGCTTCCACGTCCGCGTGAGTAACCACACATATGGCATACCGTTTGATTCAGGACATTTGGGAGATTGATATTTAGTAACTTTTTTTTACATTCCATGAGGTTTTGGCATGATTTTTACCTTTTGAAGTTGTTTTTTGTTCATTTTTTCAGAAAAGTGCGAACTTCTACGAAGAACTGCGCCCACACCATGATGGTATGAATGACAAACTACAGTGCTACATAGCTGAAGGTGTGTAGATTTCAGGAATATATAGTTTGTGGGGGGTATTTCTGAGTTATCAGGGTGTTTAGTGGAAAAAACTGCAGACTGTTCAAATTTGGAGTTGGCTAAATATTTTCGCTGTTTCTGAGCCATCATGCATTGTCTCACTTTGTGGTTTTCGCTTCCACGTCCCGTGTGTAACCACACATATGGCATACCGTTTGATTCAGGACATTGGGAGATTGATATTTAGTAACTTTTTTTACATTCCAGAGGTTTTGGCATGATTTTTACCTTTTTGAATGTTGTTTGATGTTCATTTTTTTTGAAAATCTGGTAAAAGTGCAAACTCTACGAAGAACTGCGCCCACACCATTGATGATATGAATGAACAAACTACAGCGTTACATAGCTGAAGTGTGTGATTACAGAATATATAGTTTGTGGGGGGTTTTTTCTGAGTTGGGGGGGTGTTTTGTGGAAAAACTGCAGACTGTTCAAATACAAAACTGGCAAATTTTTTTTTGCTGCTACTGACATTTGGCACTGGTCACGCTCTGGGTTAGTTGGTAGCCATGTCTCTGGGTACACCCATGAATGTGGCATACCGTTTTATTCGGGAGGGGTTAGGCTTTCATATTTGAGATGTGTTTGAACTTTCCTCCACAGTTTTTAGCTGAAATTCGCATTTGATTTTGTCTCTGTTTTACAGTTGAGGAAAAAAAGGAAAATGTGAGAAAATAACTTACAATTGGACGAAGAGCTGCGCCCGGTATTTGCATTTGATCAAAACTTACCTCACTCGGAAATTCCTGCGGGTGTGTAGTTTCTAAAAATATCTCACTTGTGGGGATATTTTAGTTAATTTGGTAAGATATCTATGTTACCTGTCAGTAGTGGTTATACATTTTAATTTGGTGTAATATCTTTAAGGTGCAGTTTTAGTTTGGGGGGTCTCCTGTACAGGAAACGTGGGGTACCTACTATATCTGGTATCGTTGTACTCGGGAGTATCTGAGCTTTTAGAAACAGTAAGATTTTGTGTGTAACCTTAAGATAACTATAAGTAAAAATGGGAAAAATCCATGAAAATTTGCAAATTTTTCATTTTTTTTACATATTTTACCCATAATTCCAGTAAAATTTCCAGAAAAGTTACAAAATTCTGTTACCATGTTAAAGTACACTTTGTGCTGAAAAAAACAATGTATAATATTCCTGATTTACTGCAAGGTTTCCTACTGTAAAATTAGTCTAAAGCGATTGAGGGCAAAATCCTGAAAATTCTTCTGGCAGTTAACGCAAAAAAAAATGAAAATCTCCTGGCAGTGAAAGGGTTAATACTTACAATTATAGAACATAGTGCAGTGCTGCAAGTGGAGGACAATATAATGACCCTGATCTTAGCACATCTCTATGCAATGCATTTCTCTGTGTAATGCATTTCAAAGCTTAGCTCTGTACTACAGTTTGTTGTTTTTATACAGACAGATGAATTAAAAAACACACTCTTCCTACCCTCCAACATTCCCCTTTAAGAAGCTACACTTTCCACTAATATTGCTGCAGCTGACAGGGAGAGCTAGAGACCTTCACATTCATATTTATAAAGGTATGGTATTCTTTTTTTCTTTAGCGATCTTTATGGCGATCGTTAATTTATGATTACTATCAGAAATCTTGTAAATGTAGGATAGCAAACTCTACGACCGCCCTTAGAATATCATTACAGAAGTTTATTACCGCATGTTATACTACTGCCACGGTCGTACAGTAACGAAAAACCCGCGGTATCGCAAGTTTTTAAATATGGCCCTCCAACACTTAAACAATACATTGCAGGTGAAACATACAAAGACACAGGTCTGTAACTGTGAATAGTGCAGGTTTGTTGCAAAACATGCATGCTACATGTTTCTGACCCACTTGTCCTCCCTTAAGTGCTTGAGTGGGTCTGAAACATGTAGCACGCATGTTTTGCAATGAACTTGCAATGTTCACAGCTACAGACCTGTGTCTTTGTATGTTTCACCTGCAATTTATTGTTTATATATCGTATTTGGTGGAGTGAAAGCCGTTGGTGAGACATACATTATTTCAGATCCAGACACACTAGATACCCAGACCTATATACATCACACTACAACACTGCTACTAAGTGTTAATCAGCTACACCACCAATTTGAATATTGATGATTTAATATATTCATACATCATAGGGGTTAAGAGTCGGGAGTAGAAATCACACAGGTGCTGACAATGTAATCAAGGCAAAGATTTGGGGAACAAACAGAACCTAAAATGAGCTCATAGAGGTAAAGAAAAGGCCCCTGGGTGGAATCTCCCATGGTGAGAAGGATGTTGAGGCAAGTACTTTCTAACTTAAACTTTGATTTTTTGGGTTTAGTTCCCCTTTAAAACCTTGTTAAACTAGCTAAAAATAAAGTGCAGTGACGCAAATCCCTATAGACACAGGTGTAAAAAAGTTCTATGTGCGAATTTAAAATGCCGCTCTGGTTGTTGGATATACAAACAGTTCTCCAGGTGGTAGGACAATATCCGACAGACTCCCCATTATGTTGGCTTACACTGAGTCCGTGGTCCCAATATCACTCCAAATGATCTTATTGGGTTACATTATAAATTCACCCCTGCTACCAAAGAAATCTACTTCACTAAGCAAACTATAAAACTCTGCATAATATTTAGGATATTTGCCATGTTTGTTCCTTTTATAACTACCAACATGGGACCCAGAAAACCAGTATTTTGACTGAAACGTAAGTTTCTGCCAGATATGTTTTTCCTATAGAACAATGCAGATCCATGGCAACAACAGGTTCATCATTTGTTCCATTCCTCACATTCCAGTACAGTTCCATAGCGACCACTGACTTGTTATATACTTTATGTCTAACTTTCAAGTGCAGAACCATGACAACCAGTACCATTCAAAATAAGTTTTAAGTCTAGTCTTAATGATGAGCAAGCACCAACTGCTTTATCTTAGAGGCACAATATTAATACCTGAATGCTAGAACAGGGTTTCACAAAGGTTGTGCAGGGGCACACTGGTGTGCCTCAGAAATTTGCTAGTGAAAATATTTTCATCAGTATAACCTACATTTTTGTTATTTTTTTAATCTAAAAATATTATTATGATAGAATTTTCTGTGCAGTCAATGTAGTGTATCTTATTACATTCATTGTCAAATTTGATTACAATATACAAACAGGGAGATTCAATAAATGTTCTTATTGTTTAAAATGGTGCTAATTTTGCCCCAACCAATCAGATCTTATTTAACATTTGAAAGCTAGCATCTGATTGGTTGGGGCAAAAATAGCCCCATTTTAAACAATAAGAACTTTTATTAAATAACCCTGAAAGTGCATAAAATATGGGTAGTTACTAGAGATGGACTAGAACTCAAACCCGAGTTCGACCCAAGCTTTCATAGTGCAGACAAACTCTGACTTTTAGAACTTCCCAAACTACAAACTTGTTTGGGTTTTCCGAACTCGTGGACGTTTTTTCGATAATTATCAAAAATTCGATAGTTATGAAATTTGCGTACTGTACGCTAACCCTTTATTTTGCCTATAACCCTCGAATGTTTTGGCAATAACCCTTGAATGTGGCATTTCGATGATAACACTTGAATGTACTCTTTCAGCAGTAACCCTCCAATTCGGTGTTTTGCCAATATCACTTGAATGTTTCGTTTTGGCAATAACCCTCAAATGTATTGTTCGGTAACCCTCCGATATATTGTTCAATCTTGGTAATCCTCGAATGTATTGCTCAATTTCGGTAACCCTCGAATGTATAGTTCAATTTTCGGTAACCCTTGAATGTATAGTTCGGTAACCATCAAATTGCCAATAACCCTCGAATGTAGCATGCGGAAACCAGACAATTGCCCAATTGTTGGGGATGGTAGTGTTTTTAAATGAGTTTTGGTGATATGGACATGTTTCCCAGACCATTTCCCAGGTGCCAGAGCTATTTACAGTAAGCTACCACTACTATTTTAACTGTATCACATTAGAACTTTTCAAACTATTTGACTCCCATTGACTTTAATGGGTTTGTTTCAGAACTATAGAACTGTAGAACTTTTACTAAAGTTCTAGAGCTCAGACATGAACAACAGCACAGGTGTGCCGCAAGAAAAAATTTGCATTGCCAGGTGTGCCACGATGTAAAAAAGTTTGAGAACCACTGTGCTAGAGATCTTAGAGGTAATTAACAGTATACATGTACATATTTCCCATTTTAATAACATGGCATGTTGCTGTCTGCATAATCCAGCCCCCCCAACCCTAGAATATGGGGTAACCATGCTCCATTTATAATTATACAATGTAACACAATTTAGTTTATCCAATCAAAAGTATTTTAAATCTGTATTAAACAAAGAAAAAAACAAGAACCAGCACACTTTAATAGACTAACAAGGGAATTCAATAATGAAAAGCATCTTACCATTGCATTGTGGAATCGCTGAAAAGATAAGACATTCCACTTTGCGCTGCAGTTTAGTCCCTGTATGATCCCCAGGTTTCACAAAACATTTGGAAACGGCGAAGTGCCCATAAATAATCCTAAAACCCATGTTAACCTGATATTACATAGGGTTGCGTGAGTTTTAGACATATTTTAGTGATATTGAATTCCCCTAGAAGTTGAAATGTGTTTTTTTTGTTTGTTTTTTTAAAGACAATAATGTTTTAGATACAAGCATGCATTATTGCTGTTTCTATTTTTCCCTGCTGGTGGCACTTCACTCCTGAACTCCTCCTGCATTATCATTTTCTACCAGAAGAGCTCTCTTCCAGAATCATCATAATTCTATCATCCCCACCTATGAAGTGCTGTTTGTGGGTATTTAAAGATTTTTTACAGGGAGACTCAATAATAGATCTTATCGTTTAAAATGGTGCTAATTTCCCCCCAACCAATCAGAACTTATGTAACATTTGAAAGCTAACATCTGATTGGTTGGGGCAAAATTAGCACCATTTAAACGATAAGAACTTTTATTGAATAACCCCCTCTGTATTCTATGTTCTATGTTTGTACCTGGCTCCCCCATCTGGTCCTTTGGTTTACTGTTCCCTAGCCCTGCTCTTCAGTATCTTGTTCTTGGCTTGTCCTGACCTGATCTGTGCATCTCCTTTCACTTTGACGTTCTTGGTTTGTTCCCTTGCACTTTAATTTTTACTCCCTGGTATCGACTATTTTAGCCCTGTCTGACTATTCTATTGATATTTTGATTTTGTTTATTTGCTTGCCTGCGTATTATTTATTTATTTTATCTATTTATTTTCTAGATAGTTAGTTAAGCTTTGTACACACGTTGGATAATTGTCATACAATGTAGCCATCGAACGAGCAATCGCATGTTATTCGTACGAAAATGTAGCATCAACGATCGTCAAAGACCAACGACCGTCGACTATCAGCCTGCTGGATTTGTTCTGCCGTTTATCGTATATTTGTACATGGTCAGCAAATTATCGTTAACGTTCTACAAAAAAATCGAACGTTAATGTAATTGCGCAAAGATACGAACGTGACGTTATGTACGAACGGCTATATCTAACGACTATTGTAGTGACTATAGTTGCTGTGTGTACTGATGTCATTTTAATTATGAGGATTAACAATAATGTCATTAAACGTTCGTCGGCTGCATTGTATGAAAATTATCCAACGTGTGTACGAGGCTTTACAGTTTATGTTTGCAAGGCTTAAGTCTCGTACACATGTTGTATAATTTTGAAGCTATATTTTCATACGAATATCGCGCGATTGCTTGTTTGTCGGCTGCATCGTACGACAATTATCCAACGTGTGTACAAGGTTTTAGGGTTGTTAATAGACCTTATTTCTTTTACCCTCTGTTGTCAGTGCTGCTTGGCAGCCAGGTTCCATTCACTAACACCCCCAGTAAAATATTCAGCAAACATGTAGAATAGCCTCATACTTTCAGTAAGAAATTGAACTTATTTCCAGACCACAGAAAACCCTCAAAAATGCAACTAGCGATAATTTAACGGTGTTGATATTAGCTCCAAAATATTAACATTAACGCTTAAAATCTTATAAATATTTATTAATACGGCATTTTACATAAAGCAGGATATTTAGAGGATAACTGCACTGTAAAAATGAATCTTTTTTTTATGAATTGTACCTAGGGCAGGGAGATACGATTTTTATTTGCCAGGTTAGTGTCCTAGGCTTTCCTGTATTAAAGATAGTGCTGATCACAGTAGGAAGCCTGACAGAGTTGGATCCAGATCGGCACAAAGCAGTTTTCTTTGTGTTGGCACTCAACTAAATTATATTGGGAGATAAGGATAATAAATCCCACATCTCTGCCCCAGGTACTTAACACTTTAACTCTGAACCCAGAGTATTATTTCTCACAAATTGGCTAAGCCTCTCATTTACACCTCAAATATCACTTATATCACTTAAAAGAGAAAGTGTACAATTGACATTGATGGATGTAACACCTTTTACTGTACATCCTCAATAATCAAGTGATCAGCTCAGATTACACATTACCAACTTGACCTAAACATTGTCAGAATCTGTAAGTAAATCAATACTCTCTCTGGAAGACCCTGTTGAAGATAACTTAAGGCACCAATGCTACCACAGCAAACAGAATAGAAATGCTGACAAGTAGAGATGTAATGTGAGTTCGAATAGAACTCAGTTTCAAATCAAACCTGAGGGTTTCGAAGTCCTGGCGAAACTTTCGGAACTCCTGAATTTCACGGAACCTGGATTTTTCGAATTTTCAATTTTTATCGAAAAATCGAAAGTAGACGGTTTTTGAAAATCGAAAACCGAAAGTAGACGATTTTCGAAATATTTTTTTTTTAGATTTTTTCGAAAATTCTAAAACAGTATAAAACTCATCAGTTTCATTCAAAGATCTCTACTGACACGGTGCTACATTTGTGACTTATGGCACAATTGAAGTACATATGTATTAGTTTCCAGTAGAAAAAGGTTTCTTTTGTATTACTTTTACAAAAATATAAATTAATATTGATGGCATGTAATCTTTAAAGAGGTAATGGAAGATTTGGCATCCATCACCTTCGGCTATTATTTATATGAGAAAAACATAAATACAGTTAAAAAGTAAAAGAGATTGCACCAGATGAATAGACATAACTACTATGTTACTATAGGACTAGAGGCAAGGGCCCCATACTATGTACATTTCTGGGGCTCCCATAACACGTACCAACTCAGACATGCTACACACAGATTAGAACACAAATTAGACACACTTAAGCACACACATATACAATAACACCTATATTACACTAAATAGTAAGAACTCAGACACTGGTAAAATAATTGGCATAGACTCTGATAAAGGTTGTCACACAAACCCTGGTTAACCCATTGGCACAAACTCGGATAACTGGTTGGTACCCAGACACTGGTAAACTCATTGACATAGACTCTGATAGATGGTTGGCACCCACACACTAATACAATCTTTGAGACATATTCTAATAAATGGTTGACACAGACACTGAATAAATTTATTTGGTATGCACCACTCAGCATGTGCCATAGAACATGTGAGGTACACACACAAATTTAAGCTATTTTTAAAGAGTATCTCCATCCCAAATGAAAAAATTAATGTAAGGAAAGGTAATGCTATGTTTAAAAGAACCTTAAAAAGGCCCTAAATGTACTTACCAGCCTTCGTCCCTTCATCCCCAGCCTCTTCTACTTATCTTCTGCATGGAACAGCAAAAGGTGCTGGATTGTCAGCGACATCTGTGTTGGGCTGCCAGTCAGCAGAGGGAGCAGAGGGAATAGGGTCGGGAGAGTACATTTAGGGGCTGATTTAGATTTAGGGTTGGAGGGGTGTCCTATCCTATGAAGTTTTTTTCCCTATAGATTGATGCAGCCGCTGAGTGATCCAGAGGGAAGAGTAAGAGCTTCACTGTGCATGCAAAGGTTCCCTCACAGGAGCAGAATTTGGCAGGTACGGCTTCTACTTTCTGGACTTTCATCAGACTCCTCAGAACAACCATAGAGAGCAGAAGAGGTAGGGATCTTTTAAAACTTCACAGTGGGGCAATGCCCTTTAAATTATTTATTTATTGGTTCTATTGCCACACTTCTCTGGATCTACTCATAGTGCTAATTACTTGAACAAGACCCCTGGGTATAACTAGATGTTCATAATATTAGTTTAATGTTTACCATATTAACTTATTGTTACCTATAACTTTATGATTGGCTTTTAAATTATGAAAATAAAACAGAAATGTGAATATTTGAGGTATAAAAGTTTTTTAAGAAATAAAAACTCCATTATATATGAAATGTAAGACAGCAAGAAATATCTTCAAAAGGCCCTTCATTTTTTATGTCGGTCTCTGTCAACAGAAGTAGTACTAAGCTTGATTGATAATGTCAACTCTCAAGTTCACTGGCAAGGTTTTCTTGCCCCTAGACCTATCATGAATTATGTCTGTTCAAATATTATACAGATCAGAGTGTGTGCAATGTAAGATATTATGTAGAGTGTTTGATTTATAGCATACTGGAATGTGTAATGGGCATTTGGTATGTTTCATATTCTTCCTTTTAGTTATTAACACTAATGTCCAAATACATATAATATATCTTTTTTTGTTCCTCTAAATCTTTGTCATAAGGTTATAGTATAGCTATTTTCACTGATACTGTCCATCAGTGTCTTTCAATGATAGATGACAATTATGTTTATAAAGTTCAGGTAAGTTTTCAACATTTGACAGAAATATTCTACAAACCATTTCCCATGATGTGTTTTGTAGCCAAGTTCTAAACCCTATATGTAAGAAAAGAAGAAGACTAACTATTGTGGGAATAGATTACTTGTAAGTAGATAAAAATTTAATCTTTTCCTGTCCATGTGCAAAAAGGCACATTTGTTCAGATGGTGAACCTTGGTCTTTATGTGCATCGCCTGGGGATCAGGGGTTAGATTAAATTTACTGTGTACAGATGGCTCAAGGTGTGGTAACCCCTGAACAGCAATCAGATAGCACAAAACCCATAATCTTACCCCTGATCCCCAGGGATTGTGCATAAAGGCTATTTTGAAAGGATGGCTTTTGCAATTTCAGTTAACTTGGTGGTTCACAAACTTACTGCTAACTACTGCTAACATATATAACAATAATTAAAGTTGCAAATGTCAATAAAATATTTCCCAACAGGAAGCCAGTCCCATTTTTACTTCTATACTGCCCCTCTCTCTTTTGTTTTAGGTTGAATTGCTTTAGTACACAGCCTAGAACTGCTGTAAAAATTAAGAAAAAGTTTATCTTGACCAAATTATCATATTTTTATAGACCTGACATGCATTGAAAAGGCATGCACTGTGGGCAAAAATCTGCATATGTATGAACCACAAATGATTTTGTCAATGGGTTAATATATGTTCTCCATGTTCTCCTATTGATTCTCTTGTCTCCCCCACAATCATAAAAATATAGGGTACTTAGATTGTAAGCTTTTGGGGACAGGGACTTATGAGAATATGTTTTATAAATAAAATATAATACAAATATAAACATAACATTGTAAGTAAATGCACATTATGGTTGGATGTGTTGAAATAGCAATTTATCTAAATTGTCAGTGTTTAAACATCACTATTCATACATTTCTGAAAATATATTAAAAATCAATGGGATAGCTGTAAAACTTAATAGCATATTTATACTGTAGTTCTCTTTACTAAAGTAATAATTATAATCTATTACCCTCTCCCTAAGAGAAGCCCTTTTCATATGTTAGAATAATGCTTGGAGATTAAGCAGGCAGATGCACATTAATAAACCATAAAATGAGTTAATATGTTAAATAATGCCCCTAACATAGGTATTTTCCTCTGTAGCTTTGCCTAATTACTAACAAGGGAACCAAAGAAAAGAGGATGGAAACCAGAATGAGATTTGGCAACACATTCTGGAAATTCTAGTGAAACGATATGTTTATAAAAAGAGCATCAATCAGAGATTTCAATAGAAATATAAATAGATTAGCAAAAGTGAACTGTAAATCTTTTCTAAAGCGGTAAACATTTACTGGTAAACGTGTGAAATATGTGTTGAATGTGCTGACCCAAACTTGCTTGCGGTTCCATGGTCAAAATTCCGCTTGTCAAAACTACCATTGGAATTTCAACTACAGAAATGTTGGTAGTCGAAACCTGGTTTTAATGCTAACATTTCATACACTATGGCCCAATCTACAGACCTGCTTTTATAGAGAACCTTTACAGAGAACAAATGCACACCAGATGGTGTAATCTGAGGCTGCCCTAATGGGACATGCGTACATTGCTTTTACAAAGATATGTGCTTATAAGGAGATGAAAGTTTGACTGAAAATAAACCAGGGGCGAATAACTTTTGATGCAGTTTTCTGGTCAGAACTGGTTTAGGACTTATGAGTTGGCAGTGAGAATAGCTCATGGGCGTGCTTTAATGCTCACGTAGTATGATGTAAAAGTATAGTGTGATATAATAGGAAAAACACCAATCTCTAACAGTGGAGAATAAACAGAGAATGCCTGAAAAGAACAACTAAAAATAATGTGTAAGTTAACTTTAACCAATATAAGTCAGATGTGTTAGCCTGTTTAGATCAGATGTGTTATTCTGTTTACATGTTGTGAATATCAGCCCTAATAAATTGTTTAGTAACTAAAAGAAGCACTTAATAAATTTATTCTGTTTAACCTAAAGGTTAAAGTGGACAAACAAAGAAGTGACTTCTTACACGTATAAATATAACCAATTAAAAGTAATTGTATATAATTTACGATTACTTGTAGATAATTTAAAACTTTCATTTTCTTTATACTTCATATTATCATAATCATATAATGTTGGGAAAATGTTAAATGACTGGAAGACAGATAGCGGTAAAACTTAATAGCATATTTATACTGTAGTTTCTTTACTAAAGTAATAATAATAATCTATTACTTTATACTTTATCATATAACGCTGGGACAATTTTAAATGGCTGGAAGACAGAATATGCCTTAAAAAATGAAAAAGATAATTATTTTAAATACATAAATTCAACTGAAAAAGTAAGTATTTGTTTATTCCATTATTTCTACGGTGATTTTATAATCGAGTGACTAAGTTTATTTTAGATGGAAAGCCTGTGACTGTGAGCTAACAGAAGTTTTTATACAAACAATAGGACTAATGAACCTTTATTTAAAATGAAAATGTGTTCAGAAAATGCATGGAAATATCACTGCAGAGGCAAACAAAAATCCCAAATTGGAGTTCTCAGAAATAACAAAAGGCCAGATGGAAGTTTGAAGTAAAGGAGTCGTATCATGCATTAATATAATATATACCATTAAAGTAAAAAGGTGCTGGGTAAAATACAGCTGTGATGATATTTGGTACATTTGGTTAAGTTTATTTTTTCTATTTTTTGTTGAAATCAATGTTTTAAATGTTTGTATTAATACAGAGAAGTAGGGATGACTGACGGTTTTCAAATTTTGCAGATCCAACTTAACTTTTGGGAATTTTGAAATAGGAAAAAAATATGTGGCGTAAAGGTGAAAAGTTGAAAAATAAGAAAGTTGAAATTAATTACGACATTGAAAATTCCAAAAAATATCTGCTCCTATCGGGTTTGAATCAGATTTTCCATTCGGAATCGAGAACGGATATTTCCATAAATCTGTGGTGTTTTTATTGCCGGCAGTGACCGATGTAGGTCACCCGTTTGTCTGATCCAGATCGGAAAGTCATGTTGGTAAATTACTGAGGATTGTGCGACCTCCTCTGTTACTTTCATCATGAACGACAGTGATTAGTCTCTGCTGACTGTTCGCTAATGTTGAACAGTTGGTCTGTACAAAAAAATTGTCCTTGTGTACTAAGCCCAAAGGAAGTAGAGGTCAATATATGGATTCATTTATTTTAGGGTCTTTTGTTTCCAAAGGCATAGGGCCTACAAAATGTTTGTTTTGATGTTAAAGATATTATTTTTACATCATATTTATATTTAAATTCAGTTTTTTAAGTATTTGCCATGAGTTTCTATTATTCACAGGGAGGTGAGAACGCTTATTCCCACCTCCCTGTGAATAATAGTTTGCTCAGGGGACCTGGAACTTACCTTAATGTGCTCCACTCGCAAGCCGCTCCTGCATCTAACAGCTGTTCTGCCCGATCGCACGCTCTATCTTTTGTATTGGCGTGCATACTATTATTCACAGGGAGGTGGGAATAAGCATTCACACCTCCCTGTGAATAATAGAAACTCATGGCAAATACTTAAAAAATGGATTTATGTGGGTTTAGAGTCCCTTTAAAGGATTTAATATTGGGGTTTACATGTTTACACTTTACAGCCAAGACAATTTAGTGAATGTTTAAATTACAGACCAGTAACATACAGTTTTACTATGCCAGAAATATTCATGCAGAAAAATGGTCCTTTGTTGTCATAAAACCTAACCAATGAAAGCTTTCTCTGCACATTGTGCAGTTTATATTCCAATAATGGTTTTAAACTATAACGCAGTCAATGTTTTTGCATCCTGTGGATTCACTCACAAGATATGCATTTATATGTAGGAATGGGGATGTGATAAAGCTTATCTTGTGTTCTTATTCTGCTATGATCTTAGCTACACTTGCATAAAACAGTATATATTTTTTATAATAAACAGGTTGTTCCATCTAAAATTTATCTCTTGTGTTTTGTCTGTTAACTATTGTTATTCCTGTTGGCAAAATTGCGTACTAACACTAACAAAATAAATTTATCTGTCATTGGTCTACTCTATACTAGGCAATATACTGTATACACATAGTATACATGGGCAGCATGGCAGCTTGGTGGTAGCATTTAGCTAGTCATCCGACTGGCTTTCTCAATTCAGAATGACTTGTACAAGAATCTGTGGCATATATGGACTCCCAAAGATACATAAGGAATGGTCACCACTAAGACCTATAGTCAGCAGCATCAACTCTGTTACATGTAAGGTGGCAAAATACCTAGCCAACATCTTAGGCCATTGGTGGGAAGTTTTAAGCATCACATCCAGAACTCTCAGGATTTCACCAACAAGATTGAAGATATAGTACTTGGTGCAGAAGAAACTATGGTGTCCTATGATGTAACATCTCTCTTCACCTGTATACCCACCAAGGAGGCTGTTGCCATGGTGAGAAAACGGCTAGGCCAAGACAGCACTCTTACCAGCAGAACTGATCTCAACCCAAAACAGGTTCTACCCTATTTCAAATACAGGCAAAAGTTCTATAAGCAAAAACAAATTGTGGCCAACCTTTACATAGAGGAGGTATAAAAACAGGCGCTTAATACCTTTGAGGGCATAGCACCCAGCCACTGGTACAGATATGTGGATGCCACCTGGGTTAAAATCCACCAGAAGAAAGTACAAGCTTTCACAGAACACATTAATGCGGTAGACCAAAACATCAAATTTACAAGGGAAGAGGTACAAAACAACAAACTGGCTTTCTTGGACTGCTTGGTAGAAGTCAGGGAGAATGGTAAACTGGAAGTAGAGGTTTAAAGAAAACCAACACACACAGATCAGTATTTGATATTTGACCCCCACCACCCTTTAGATCACAAGCTAGGTGGCATTAGAACCCTGCAACACAGAGCAGAGAACATCCCCACTAGCACAGAGGTGAAGGCTAAAGAAATGAAACATCTCAGAGGAGCCCTTAAAACTTGTGGATATCCAGACTTGGCCTTTGTCAAAATAAGTAGAAGGAAAGAAAAGAACAGGTATACCAACAGTGAAGGGGAAAAGCAAGACAGGAGGAAGAACATGGTCATCCCATATGTAGCAGGGGTCTCCGAGAAATTAAGAAGAATTTTCAATAAACACTGTATCCCTGTCTGCTTTAAACCAAACAACACACTGAGGCAACAATTGGTACATCTGAAAGACCCAATACCGAAACACAAGATAAGCGACATCATATACGCATATACGCAACAACATCCACAAATTATAAAGCGAAGACTCTGGGCGTTCAAGCTGCAAACAGGTTTATTGGTGCAGTATACACAACATGTTTCGGGTGTAAAACACTTTCTCAAGTGTACCAACCACAAGTGAACATACAATTTAACAGGAAGAACAGGAAGTGAGGTCACAACCCCACCCCCAACAATCAGAAGAATTAACAGGAAGTGAGAACAGTTTCACATCCCCCATGTAGGGAAGCATGTGGTAAGGCCCGAACAAATCCAATATGAAGTCACAGCCCCACCCCCAACAGTCAGAAGAATTAACGGGAAGTGAGAACAGTTTCACATCCCCCAAGTAGGGAAGCATGTGGTAAGGCCCAAACAAATCCTTCTCACTAGTGCACATAACACAATACAAAAAATATACAATCCCACGACTCCACAGGGGTCTTAGTGGCTCATGGGTAATGGTAGTCCATATCTTGCACTGATAGCTCCCAAAAAGTGAAAGACACAAGTTTGACACAAGTAGAAAACCCCACATATTGCCCATCATGGGCCTATGGAGAAACATGAGTAGATAAATAGCGGCTGGTATGGTGTGTCCAAACACAGCGATGGGCGATGATGAAGTCCATCTGGGAATGTGTAGTACATCCAACAAGGCAAAAGGCAAGATAGTATACATAGAGGCATAACAATAAAGACAACATAATATGTCTGCATAAGTAACTGTAACAGTAACAGTATCCATATCGAAATCATAGTATATAGGCTTATCCACTATGAAACTGACTATGTCATTAGCAGACTTTCAATATCTGAAAAGCAATCAAAGAGAGCAAATTAGAATAGAATAGCTGTAAGTTAAAACAGGCATTATTGACATTATCGTTTAAACCTATCGGTTTTAGTGTATTTAATCTTTTAATCCACACCGTTTCCTTTTGTTGTAGGGATTTAGTGATATCCCCACCACGGGGATGTGGTTTGATCATCTCAAACACTAACCATTTAAGTTGGGTATGGCTAGAAACAGTGGTATCAGAATATGTGTCTGGTTTGAAGTTGCGAATGTACCCCCTGTGTTCACTGATTCTGTGCTTAATGCTACGTTCAGACTGACCTACATATGCTTTGCCGCAGGGGCATTTAAGCATGTATACAACATGTGAGGTATTGCAAGTCGCATAATCTCTTAATCTTATTTTGTGACCGTTACTGGGGTGGCACAGTGAGTCACCCTTGATAATCGAATGGCAGTTGAGGCATGGAAACGTACCATTTTTTCTTTTTCCCAAAAAGGTTTGTTTTGCCCTTTGAGTAGTGTCAGAAGGACACAGGATATCACGTATGGATCGGCCCCTTGTATAGCTAAACAGTGGGCAATTGTGGAATAATCTGCCATATTTCTGCTCCTGTGAAAGTATTGGCCAGAATCTGTAGATTATCCTTTCAATCTATTTGCTGCGTGTATGGTACTGTGATACGAATAGGATACGTTTCTCCCCAAGTTGGGGTGTTGTAAACCTATGGACCGCAATAACTTACTACACTCTTCCAGCTTCCACTGCCCCAATGTCCTGAGGGCCATACCCAAGGGCCAATTTATTAGGGCCAAACACATTGCCTCTGACCAAACCAATTATTTGAATGCGGCCAAAACATTGCATCAGAGATTCTGTGAGCGAGGCTATAACCCTAAACACGTTGAATCTGTGGCCAAGGAAGTAAGTAAGATTCCACATACCGAACTACTTACGTATACGAAACAAACACCCCAACTTGGGGAGAAACATATTCCATTCGTATCACAGTACCACACACGCAGCAAAGAGATTGAAAGGATAATCTACAAATTCTGGCCAATACTTTCACAGGACCAGAAATATAGCAGATTATTCCACAATTGCCCACTGTTTAACTATACAAGGGGCTGACCCATACGTGATATCCTGTGTCCTTCTTTGAAAATACAACCGCGAGTCCGGAGATACAAACACGTTCAAACTCGAACTAGTTCAAATAGTTTGAGTTCGTCTGAACTCATAAAGTCCGTCTCGAACTCGGGTTTGAATTGTCCATCCCTACTGAGTGGTTTCTTACTTTGCAATGTTTTTACAACATTTCTAGTGAAATAATGCTTTGTGACCAGAATTATGCCTGTAGCAGGCGCAAAATAGTCTAGGGAATTTTCCAGAACTATGAGAAAATGATTTATGTGTAATAAAAGTGCACCTCAAAGGGTATCGTCATCCAGCATAAAATATTTTTGTGTAGTGTAGCCCACCCCCACCCTAAACCCTACTAAAGTTTGTTTAGTAGAAAAAGCAGAAATGTACTTCATTCCACCAGCGCTCTGTTCCCGGCCCTTTGCTTGCCAGTCTAGCAGCCACATCTGTGATTGGCTGAGAGGCAGCCAATCAGAGATGCGGCTGCCGGGAATGCAGAGCACCGGGGGAAAGAAGTAAATTTCTGCTGCTTTTTTAACAAACGAACATGGCGGATAGAAAAAAGTTTTATGGGTAGGGCACCAGGCAGCAAAGATAGATCTAGAGGGATGATGGAAGGAGGAGGGAAGGGCTCCCCTGTGCATGCCAGAAACCTCTCAGAGGACCAGGAAGCAGCAGGGACCAGATGACTCACAGACACCTACTACTCTTAAGTAGGAACTTATTGAAAATCAAATAAAAGAAAATTTTAAAATCACAATCTAATATTTGGAAATCGCACTAAAAAAAACAAGATTAAAAAGTTAAAATCACATTGAAAATCTAAAACTGCATTTAAAAATTTGAAAATCGACAATGAAAGGGGCTGAAAAATTCTGCCTGAATTGGGTTCAAATCAGATTTTCAGAATTTCCACAACAACATCAACACACCAGTTTTTTTCATCTCTAGTCATTAGAAGCTTATCATGATCAAAGAATGTATGGAATTTTAACAGCTTATATAGCAATTTTCTACTTCACTTTAATAAAGGAATATACACACTGCATATATAAATATAGGCTATTATGACTAAATCAATTTCATTGGTATGTTTGATTTGTGCCATTCATACATCAAAAACAGTGGTAGGTTTTGACTTCTGGCCTTTGCGTTCAATGTTGTGCTTGCCAATGCATGAATGTATAGGATGGCTATAATGGAATTGGACCTGTACAGTTTCACACAGAGATAAGTCAGTAGTAATTATGTATGCTGGTGAGAAAAGGTTTCATACAGTATTATAATGCTGGAATCCTTTCTATTAGAAAAAGTGGCAGGTTCTAGATGTTTACCATCTATCACAAATAAATCCTCCAGCATCAGATTCCTTTCTAATGCTTTTTGAGGATCAAATGAACTACAAAAAGTGTAATCAGTGTGCAAATATCTTCCTGCACTGTAGGATTATATAAGAGCACTATTATTATTATTTATTTTTCATTACAGAGAGCTGACCTCTGTCCACACTTCCCTAACTATGCTAGGATTAATTAACCATTTACATTTGGGCCATTGAAGTGTGCATTTAGACCTACTCTGATCTACCGGCTGCTAAATAAAGTAAGATAAAGAATTAACAATTTTTGTAGAAGCATTGCATTTCATTATTTTTATAAAGGTTTATATGTTCTGGCTTAACGTACATTTCCACTTCAGTGCTTTGTTGAAAATAATCTGAATTCAGTGCACTTCAATAGGAACAGCTAATTTATCCTTAAATACCTAAATTAGTCTTCAGTGGTAACTAAATTAGTTATTTTCAATAACCATGGCAACATCAATTAAATCTCTCAGATCATTCAGACCATTAAAAAGACATTGGATAAGAATAATTTTTAGTGAAGAGTTGAGTAGGTTATATATCTAATACAACTGTACAATACTCAGCCACACAAATTAAGGAAAAATTGTGTTTTTTAATGCATTAGATGCACAGAAAGTCTGTTATAGCATTGATAATTAAAAATGATTTTAACACATAAGAAACATGTAATGAAGCGAAAAAAATTAAGTCCACATTAATGGATGTGACCGATAATGGCCTTTGATGTCACTGATATTCTAGAATCAAAGTAGTAAGGTCCTACCCTGGTTAATTAGTATGCAGTATATTTACAATATGAGACATTAATACTAATTACCTACTGTATTAAAACAGAAACCTTCTCTTCAGAAAAAAATGTGAAATATATTGACAGTATAACAAGTATAACAGGGCTACTTTTTATTACCCCATAACATGAAGGGTATAGTCAGAATTGATTTTTATTGTCTTCCAGAATAGAAGTTGGAGAATGTGTTCACTACATTGACCATTCAGGCAGACTGATCCATTCAGTAGTGTCTGCATTTATCTAAACTAGTTTTCAGAGTGAATAGCCTCTATCCTCTACACTGAGATATTAGAAGACACTTATACTCCTCTTTACCTTATAATCCCAGGGTGAGGACCTAAACCATTAACTCCTTTGGGTCTTAGCCAATTCAGTAAAACAAGCTAGTAAATTTGGCTTTATGCCCTGCCCCCACCACAACCAAACATTTGATCAATGGGAAGCATGCTCTGCAAGGAGCATGTATTCCCATTGGTCAGTCCTGTCATAGGTTGGGACTATGAAAGGGGAGAAGAGAAAGAAGCTTCATAAAGCCAACTTTGGATATACTTTTTCAAAGCACTCTAAAATATAAAATAAAATGCAGCAAAAGGAGATGACTGTGATATATAAAAGGGATATATGTAAACATTTTTAAGCATTTTATATTTGGCTTAAAGTGGCTTCTAAGCATTTTACATTAAGAAATTATATTTTATTTAAGAAAAGCAAGTACATAAAATTTAAATATGATTAAATGTTTTTCAATGTATATTTTTCTAAATAATTATGAAAAAGTAAACTAAAACTTACAGAGTAACCTAAGTCTGAACTTGGACCTTAGATAACACCAGTGCATTAGCGAAAAGCAAGACTATTCAGAATCCTTATTTAATTCAAACGGAGCTTGCATGAAGAGGTCATCAATTTACTTCATTTCTTGTCGAGAATGAAAAACTGACAACTTTTACCAAAAGACTCAATAATGATCTGTCAGTACGCCCATTGCTTTGGAATTCTGACTGATAGAATACAAGTCATTTTCTAAATCACAATTTTTAAAGTACCTTGTGAGTATCTTGGTTCTCATTTTAAAGGCTAACAGCCTGTCGCACATATTTTAACCATAAGGACATTCCAGCATGAAATCTGACCTAATAGTATACATCTTGGTTAATTGACTTCCTGTAGTTATTGCAGTTATATTATTAGATTAAGAAACTGACAGCAAACAGAAAGCTACCTCTTTTTAAGTCTGTATCAAAGATACATTGTGGATATGTTTTTACAAGATGTCATAATGCTGGTAATAGCAGAAGTAGATTGAGAATTAAAGGAGTCCAATTTTATTTTCCTGGTTTAATAGTAATTACATTCATGAGGTCCCACACTAACTCTCACCTCAGTTTGCAGCCTGGGTCCTCTGTGAACATCAGTGATGTCCCCCAAGAGTCTTTATAGCTGTGTGCTAAGTAACAGCAACAATTCTTTTTTTTAGTTATAGGTATAAAAGACAATGTGTGTATGTTCCAGATAAACTTTAGAAAGTCTGGGACCATTTTAATGAGACCTGGGGGGGGGACATAGGCTACTTTACAATTTTTACAAATCACTCCTTACCCCTTTTTTTGACCCCTTTTCATTCATGTATAAGTAAATGGAAGATGCGATCTGACCTGTGTACTACCATTTGGTGGTGAATCTAGTGATTGCCCAACTCACAACCTAACCTGAGACACGCAACAAAATTATGCAGCCAGCAAATCATAGAGCAGATTGCATTGAAGGGTAGCTCGCATGGCCAATCAGATGCCCCAATTCTGCTAGCCAATTGGATAGGATAGAATGACAAACCTTCACATCTTTAGAGAAGCTCTGAGGCGGTCTAAATCAGTGAGTGCTGAAAAGACATTGCAGGATAACCATTTGGAGAAGATATGTAAGGTAAGTATTTTTTAACACTACACAGTGGGGCCAGTAGTGGGTTAAATTTTAGTTTCGGGGCTAGACATACCCTTGAAGAAAAGTTTTTTCCAGGAGGCATTATAGACAACAATTTGCTTTTATGAACAATTACATGGACACAATTTCATCTCCTTCTAGTTTTCATCTGTTTCTGATATTTAGATTTCGAGAGAGCTTTTTATGCTGTTTCACAAAACCAACCGGATTTTTAAGGCTAAGCCTTCCCAAATTAAATCTGGCCCAAAAAATAAATAGGAAAAAAAAATTGCAGGTACCTTTATCAAAAGTATAGCAAGTGTTCTTTGCAGCGTTTTGGGGGAAGGGGAGGGTTGGTTCTGGTATGTGCTATCCTCTCCCATAGCCTGAATCGTGCATGTGTGTGGCTTATATGACATCACGTGTGCCAGGACTATATATAGGAGCCAATTCAAGGGTGGTCCTCCTTTTGAAGACCAGTGTGGAAACAGGTGACTGCACTTCCTACACTTCCTATATAGCAGTTGGGGGTGGGAGGGGATGCCCTGCAATATATCTAAAAAATGTAACACTACATGAAAGGCAGCCAAGGAGGGATCAGGAGAGTGGGAGGGGAAAGGGCTCCGCTGCGCATACCACTGTCCTCTCAGAGGGCAAGGAGGAGGCAGAAACCTTTTGGACAGGAATATAGCTACTACTCCTCAGTTTCCTGGACTTTGGACAAGCACTACAGAGGAACCATAAGGAGCAGAGATGTAAGGTAAGTTTTCTTTTTAAACTAATCAGTGGGGCCAGTAGTGGGTTAAAGTTAAGTTTGAGGGGTAAACTTGCCCTTTAAGCTATGGAGGCTGCTACTGATTTCAAATCTCCTGTCCTTGTATCTGCAGATGAAACACCCCGATTAGACTCAGTAGCTCTACCAGGCCCAATTGCCAAACCTATTATTAAGCCAGATCCATTTGATGGAGTAACTAGGCAGTTGACTAATTGGCTACAAACATTTGAATTGGCAGCCACTATTTAATGGTTGGGTGAAGGTGCTTGCTTGCAAGTCCTTAGCCTTTAGCTTAGTGGTAAAACCAGGCAAGAATACCAAGGATTTAATATTAAAATAAAAAGCATTTATCAGTTATTAAATAGTGCTCTGAAGCAAGTTTTTCAATGACATCTATATGAAAGAGTATATAAAGGAAAGTACTTTGCATGTTCCTGCACATTTCTCTGGGTAAACTGTGAATGAAAAATATTTCTTTATATGTTAGATTATATAGGGCAATGCTACCTTCTGTTATAAGAAGGCTCTATTTCATTTTATACTCTGTGGGGAGCTTTAAGCTCCTTTGACCCCACCTCACCTTAAGCTATAAAACTAACCAGTGTCCTGTGCTCCAAAGTCCTAACCCCATAGCAACTGTAAATCTGGAACTTGCTGTGGTAATTACTAATAATTATGAACATAGCATGTTAATCTGGATCATCATTTAGAGTTACAGAAGCACCCTGAGGAAGCCCGTATGTGAGTTAAGCCACATGGGTGAAACACGCGTAGGTGCATGGGATTCCTGTATGGAGGTTGCTGAATGCTGATACCTGATGACTCGGAGTATTGGGCTGGTGTGACTTTGAACTTTGATACATTGTTTCTATAAACTTTCATTGGAACATCCATTGTGCATACAATGGTGCTGAGTTTCCGGAGCGGAGGCGGAGTCAGGGAGACTGCTGTGAGGCTGTCCCCTGTGCGGTAGCCCCTCTCCAGGTCGGGTGAAGACTCACGGTGACGGGGGTTGGAGCCTAGCTGGAAGGTGCCGGAGGAGTGTATGTTCCAGAAGGAGTGACATCCCGTTCGGACCGTGGTTAGGAGCTGCTGCAGTACGGAAGTCCCACTGGTGAGGAGCGCAAACCCGGGAGAAGCCTCAGGATCGGGTAGTATGCTTACCTGTATGTGTTCCATGTGAATTGCCGTTTTATTCATTCTCTTTTAGCCCAGCACTCTGATCAGGAGTTTGAGTCTCAGGAACGATTTACCTGGCATTGATTGGTTTTGGGGGACACTGGTTACCTTTTCTTGTGACTATGGGAAGGGGAAGGTGTTTCACCTAACACGATACAGGGATCCCAGAACCCTTTTGCACATTCGTTTAGACGGGGGATACCCCGGTTTTAGTGTTTAGTGTTTATTGATGTAGGTGTATTTATGATGGCTTTTACCGTCTTTTATGGCACAATAAAGTTTTCATTTTCTGCTTTACAGTAGTGTGCTCGATTGGTGTAGTTTTTAAGGCGCTATCTATGGCCCTCTTTTCATGTAATATGCTTTTGGTTATCACCAGGAGCACCGCCTGAAACGGGCGATTACGGCAGCCTTATCTAGAGCTAGAAATTAGAGTTACAGGTCACCCAATGGTGCTTTTCAGTTTGAAATGCACATTGTGGCAAGATTGTCTGGGTCTACTCTCAGACCTGCAGGTTTATTGGTTCCCCTGGTTCCCTATTGTAATGGTCAAATTAATAAGGTACATGGTGCACCACCGTGTTCCTCATTAATTTAACCATTACATTGGAAAGGGGGATTCTGTGTGTTTCTTTTTCCTATTATGTATTTCTAACCCCAGTAATTGGTTAACATAACCCTTAGGGGTAGTAGTGCGTTACTACATTTCTTTATGTCTATTGAGGTAGCACCAACAGATCCTCTGCCCTTTCTACTTCCTGCACTGAAACCATGTAACAATAGCAGCAGGAGCAATTAGCGCTGGATATCTCTGCCTGGTGCTGGGGTAATTTAGTATTCACTCCCCCTGTGTTTGATATTGACATTCAAAATAAATGTAATTAGCAAGGCTGCACTAATAGTAAAGTGATTGCAATTAAACATTACTGCTTTAACCCAGACTATAGACTTTAACCCTTTAATAGTCAATCCCAGGATGGAGCTACTTCTTAACTTCAACCTGTCCAGCATAAACACCCCCTACTGCATACCATATAAAAAAAGTCAGGACCCCTAATAGAGACTGTTATGGTCTTGCCCTTGACCCAGCGCCTGGGTTGATTCAGTTTCTCAGTAGAGATGTTATACCAAAAAGAAAAAGAAAAAAGTAGTGGACATAGAACGGGCACACCACCAAAGTATAAGTTCAAAGTAAAAACTCCTTTATTATAATAAACAAACGGGAGTAAGAGAATACAAAAGGAACGTACAGTTAAAATCATATCCAGCTCAAATGGATGTTCAACATTATAAACTGGTACTAGTGCAGTAATAGATATATTGGTATATCATAAATGCAGCAGGAATCACCAAATGAAATAAGGCATATATGTATTTTACAGCGTAATTCCTAAGTACACGGTGAACCTCTATATCTGTCCTATCTTTGTATTAGAATCATATAGGTACAAATAATCACCCTATTAACATGGTGAATATTATCCCCTAAATACAGGAGTATAGAGTATATGGCAGAACAAATCCCCAAAGGAGTAACACAGGTAGGCAATACAATACCAATATCAGCACTCAGTGTAAAGAAAGCTTTCTTACCTGAAGATGAAACTTATTTTCTTCTAGTCTTAAATGATGTCCCTGCATCCTCTGACCTATTAGTGAACAATTAGTGAACAATTATTCAATGCCCCAGAGAGGCCCTTATATGGCCCATCATTGTATAAAGTGATCATATCCCTACGCAAACGCCACTTCTCCAATAAAAATAGCCCTAACTTGTCTAATTTGCCTGCATACTCAAGCCCCGCCATTCCCCTTATAATTTTAGTTGCCCTCCACTGAACTTCTTGTATCTTGTATATGGGATTCCAAAATTGCGCTGCATATTCCAAATGAGGCCTTACCAGTGCCTTGTAAAGAGGGAGAATAATATTTTTCTCCCTTAAATTTATTCCCCTCTTTATACATGACAATATCTTGCTAGCTCTTGTTGTGGAGCCTGGCATTGTTTTTTACAGCTAAGTCTGTTATCTACTAAAAACCCCCAAATCTTTTTCCATTAGTGATTTACCTTTTGTTCCCTAACGGTATACAAAATGTAATAGTTAAATAACCCTTTAAGAACAGTCCACTTGTGTTCAGTATCACATAAGAACAACCCCCTCAGTCTATGAGCATAAAAGCATAAAATTAGCTTTCCTAAAGTTTAAAATTTTTGTTAACCCAGTGCACTTTTGTTTTTTGCAAAATTCCCTCAACAAAATGAGTTAAGGGTTAATATATATTACCAGATTCAACAACGCATCCTGTATAGTAGGAACTTCAACCATCTGTAAAAGAAAATGCTCAGAGAAAATTTAAGAACTTGATAAATTTTAAGGGTAATTGAAGTCCCCCATAACTAGAACATGCCTCATACCAGCAGCCTTTGCCAACTGCATATGAAGATTCATTTCTACCTCCCCATTGGCATTTGCCAGCTTATAATAAATACTAACAATTAATTTACCCACCTTCTTGCTTCCTTTACACAGATTCACTCATATTGTTTCTGCCTTCTCATTTATACCCCCATCTATTCAATGTTTTAGATTTGGTTTCAATTCTTGCTTAACATACATACATACTCCCCATCCTTTCTTATTAACTAAAAAATTAACATGTCTAAATAAGGAGCATCCTTACATATTTACTTCTCAGTCATGTGAATCATATTACCATGTTTCTGCTATACCAATCAAACCATATCTTTATTTTAAAGCTATTATTTCTAGTTCCCCAATTTTTCCAGCCAGACTTCTTGCATTTGTAAACATACATTTTACATTATCATTTCATTTACTTCCATACTTTGACAAACATGCCTCCCTATCCTCAATCCTCCCCCCTTCTCCTCCCTCCATTATCTTATTAACCCCTGATCCCTAACCCCTCTATCTACCCCTGTGTAATCTAACCTACTCTCCACCATACCTAGTTTAAAACCTCCCCAATCCATCTTCTCCCCAAAACAGCTGCACCATCACATTGAGGTGCAATCCCTCTCTACTAAAGAGCCTGTAGCCAACCGAAAAGTCAGCCCAGTTCTCTAAAAACCACCTGCCTATCCTTTCTGGTCCTAAGTTCTCCCACCTTTGTATTAGAGATGGCAGTAACATGGATGCTCAAGGGAATGGCCCACTGCATACATGCTACTTCCGTCCTCCTGTCCTTCACCTAAGATGGCAAATCTGTAAAAATCAAAAGGCTGGGAAGAAGAAAACCTACCCTTCTGTCCCCTACTTCCACTAGTGACCCTGACAAATATTTCTTCCTTCACCATCTTATCTGCCCTATTACCCCCCTCCAGCTTACTGGCCCCTTCCAGTACATTCCCCCCAGGTTTGCCAAGCTCTGCCAAGCTCTGCACATAAGATTCCAAATGGACAAACCACTTACATCTCATACAAACAAAGGTCCCTTGGAGGTTTGTTGTCAAAATGGATAGCTATATTTTTAATGATTAATATTCATTTCCAATCATTTAAAATGTACAACATATTATTAGTTTCTTTTAAACTCAATTGCATTAATAAGATGGCATAACTGATTAAATCAGTAAATTGTACCAGAAGTGTAATTTAGAACAGAAAAATAATAATTGTTATAATGTCGTTGGTAGAACCGTTTTCTATTGCACAATTCCTGCTAGTTATTATGTGCTGACGCCTGTGCTAGTACTTTATTTCATCTCCACTACCTTGTTTTTCAGACTTTGAGAATCTGTGGGAGATAATAACTACAGTATATACAGCCTGTGTTACAGAAGATCTGTTTGTTTGCCAAAAAATCTGATAGAAGAAATAAAGCAAATATGTCAAAATTACTTCAGGGATAATATCAGTTCTTTCCTTCTATGAACACATTAACCTTCATTATTTAAAAAGAAATAACAGAAACTTATAAATCAAATTATAGAATATTTTTTGCCTCTTTATTTATTTTGCACATTATCTTATAAAAGTGGAGGAAAGAGTTTACTGTAAACATTAATTTCTCATCCTAAGGTTTCATGATCGAGTCTATACACTAATCTAACCATATTATGGACTGCTAAATGAATTGACAGAGCTTACAGGAGACATGCATACATCGATATATAGAATCACATGATAAATAAAATTATAATTCTGGCAATAGCGACAGTGATGAGAATACTAGAGCTACCACTAATGGGGGGGATCAGTAGCACTTTAATTCTTCCTCTTCAGCTCCTTCATCCTCCTTTTCTTTTTTCTGGGGGGTTACCACACGCTCCGGTATTGGCATGGGAAGAGACCACACACCAGAAGGGGGGGGGGTGTCACAAGATACAGACTTCTTACAGTTACAGTTCCCATACTGTAACATGGGGGGAACTACAGTTATTACAAAAGTGTTTATCCGTTGTGCCAACCCCCAGATTTGATTCTTTTGAGACGGACTTGGATTTGTTTAAATTTTAAAGGAGTCTTAAATTAAAGGATTTTTTTTTAAAAATGACAAAAATTCTAACAACTTTGTATGTGAAACTGTTGATACATTTCAAGTTAGTAGCACATTTGATCCACCCAATGTACTGGCTGCCATTAAGGTTTTTCACAATATGGTTGGTGGTGATCTATATAATCTGCACAAAAGGGTGCCTAATTTGACCTACAACAACCTTTCTCATATGGAGAATGAAATACTATCTCAATTAAATGACATCAATGTGTGTCACAATTGTGAGGATAATCCAACTGCATCCTTGAAACTTATGCTAGATTCTAAACATACCATGGCTTTTAATGCGGGTTGGATTACATCAAAACATTTTGAGTTCCTCTGTACCAAATAACAACACACTCCTATGATTTAAATCTTGCCTAAAATACTCTCACAGCGCCACCAGTACGCCTGTGGTGGCGCAGTTCTCTCATGGCTCCCATAGCTCAATTCTTGGATCATTTTCTTCAACCTGTTGTCAGGGCTATGCCCTCTTATCTCAGGGATAGTCAACATTGATTACAAATTCAGGCCTCTGAGAAGCACTCCATGCACAATGTATTTTTCATTACATGTGATGTAAAAAGTTTATACACGATTATCCCTCAGGATGGAGGGACTCGGGGCACTTATTAGGTTCCCCATAGATTTTCTTTTGGATTTGCTACAGTACATTTCATCATGTCTAACTTTTTTTTTTTTCAGTTCAAATCAGATTTCTATGTTCAAAGCACTGGAGTAACCCACAAATTTTTTTTAATTTACGTATATCTTCAAAATTGACAATGAACTAGGCATCATGTTGTACTGAAAGGATACTGACAAAAAATCTATTTTGCATGCCATCCTTACAGTACCAAAAAGGGCATTGTATTTAGCCAGTTCCTTCGGGTACTTCGAAGAGGAGAGGAGCGTGGTGCGGGTGAGGTGCCGCCTGATGCATTTCGTGACGTAAGAGTAACTTCCTCGAAGGCAACTCACCACTCCTCCCACACTCCCTTAAATACAGCCATAAGTGCCTCACGCAGGAGGTAAAATCAGGTAACCATAGAAAATCAGTAAATTAAAGGCAATGTATAAAGGCAAGTACGGGAGTAAAAGGGGTGGGGGGGAAGAAGAAAGGACAAGGGAAAAACGACCCAAAGCCATTCATAAAAAAATAGTTAAAGACAACATGATAAATAAATAATATATACATAAAAACTTCTAGACATAATTAAGCCATGCTGAGATCCATATATTGTTGAATAATCGTAAAGTTCATATCAATGTATCAGTAATACAAAGCACAATGGGTCAGCTACCTAGAGGTAAAGGAGCAAAAAAGGTTAGAATCTAGAATCCAGAAAACAAGAAATCTCCCATTCTCTGTTAAGTCCATATGGGACTGTAGTAACCAATTTGTTTATCGAAAATGCTTCCCTTTTCAGAAGCATCTTATGTCTATCCCCATTGCGCATATCTCTAATCCACTCTATCAATAATTTGGAACTTAATACATTTACGTCCCCCATGTACTTCTATTAAATGTTTAGCTACAGCTGAACTTAAATCGCCTCTTATAGTGGAACTCAAATGTTCGGAAAATCTTTTACATGCTTGTCTAATCGTCTTTCCCACGTATTGTAATTGACACTCACATGTCACTTGAATTATTGACACGCAATATCTCCCAGAAAATACAAATCAGATGCCACATAAAATTTATGCTTGCAAAAATGAAACATGGAAATGAAAGGTGAGTAAAAGAGTGTGTATGTGGCCTTTAATACTGAGGTTTCACTAGTTTGTGGGGAAAAGAGACACAAGGTGTGAAGTAACTCCTTACAGTGTAGTTGTATTGCAGCATGGGTAGTGTCATCCCACTCACAGCCTATTGTCTTTACTTAAGTAAAACTGCACATTTCCTTAGCTGCCTTCTGTGATCTCCATGAATTGCTGCCTGTCCAACCCTCACTACAAGAGACTTATTGTGGATTGGTCAGTTTACCTCTCAATCTTGACTCTGGGTAAACACAAGTGAAAGGAGGTAACTGAGTGTGTGGTCACATGAAATTGTTACATCACATGGTCTGCTGCTCCTCATGATTGACAGCTCGATCCTCCTATTACAGAAACAACAGAACAAAATGAAGCAAAGCATTATACTGCCCTGAACAATGTGTGACATTTGGAAGGTGTACGATTAACTTGATCCATCCACTCAATTCACCACCAGATGGCAGCACACTGGTTAATTAACTTAAAAATTAATATTTGTAAAGTAGCCAATGCTTTTTTCCAGCTCCTTAAATATAAGTATACCAAGTCTAATAAAAATTAATTGTCCCAAACATTTGGAAGTTTTTCTGGAACCTACATACATACATATATCAACTGCTCTCTTAGACCATCTGCCCAAGTACTATTCCACCATGACAAAGTCTTAAGCTGGGTACACACAGTAGCAATTAAACCCCAATACTGTCGGACCCAATGGTATCGGGGCTTTATCGGTACTGTGTGTACCTTACTTTTCCCTCTAGGGGAGTCAGCCGTGGCCGAGGGAACACAGAGTCCCGAGCGTTCTCCCTATGCTGTGCATAGGGGAAGCGTTCGGGATTGTGTGTATGCAGATCTTGCAGATTCTGTCTGTCATCTTTCAGAAATCTTTAGTGTGTGTACCCAGCTTAAGCAATGGTTGAATTGTATTGAAGTTTGTTGTTAATACTAATTAAAGAATATTTCTTAAGGCCCTGGAGTGCTTCACAGATTTTATGACCTGTTATACATATAGTGAAAAGGTTATGTCTATTTTAGTGCTTTCTACTTTTTCATCAACAGGAAAGGTTGCTAGTTGCTTTGACATATTAGCATTGGTCAACTAAGTAAGGATTACTGTTCAAATAATATGAGAAAAATATCAATGATATTACTAAAGAAGTGAAAATGTAAAAAAAAACCCTGTACTTTGCAGTTGAAGTAAATATATTCTTTATAATACATAAGGTTCTGGACTTGAATGGGGAGGAACAGCGGACTATATCCTTATAAAAACCTCTCAGCTATGTAGCTAAGAGGTTTTTTATAAAAAAAAAAATATATATACCACTGATGCTCCTATTCAATTTCCAGAGCCTAACCCCTCCTGAAAGAACCAGCACTTACCTGGTTAAAAAGTGCAGAGGTTCCGGTTCTCTAAGTTCAGAGGCAATTTCAGCAAAGTTTCAGTGGGAGGTAAAAGAGAAGTTTTAGATCATTAAGGTGGGTACACACCATACAATTCTTCCTCCTGCTCGACTGATCGAGGCTTCCTACGGGCTATGAGGAAGGACTGTCAGTCGCGGCAAAAGCAGTCTATAGAGGATTGCCGTGGTTTTTCTGATCCGTCCCATCGTGCTTTTGTCCGATTCGGATGAAGGAACAGTCGCCGATCGGTCACAGTTGCCATACAATTATTCGGCCTGACCGATTGAAACACTGAAATGTCGGTCATCTGGCCGAATTATTGTATGATGTGTACCCAGCATAAAACTTAGAAGCAGAGCCCAAAACAGTGAAAATGGTGTTTACAGCCAGTTGTTCATTAAGAGGACACAGAGCACATACAGGGAGATTCAATAAAAGTTCTTATCATTGAAAATGGTGCTAATTTTGCACCAACCAATCAGATCTTATTTAACATTTGAAAGCTAACATCTGATTGGTTGGGGAAAAATTAGCACCATTTTTAACGATAAGAACTTTTATTGAATCTCCCTGTATATTTTCTAGAATACACAGAATATACTGACGTTTTGTTAATAATAAAATTAAAAAAAAAAACAGGACTGTTTTGAGTTTGGAAATTTAGATCTTTATACTATTTATTTGTATTTTTGTTTTTTAGGGTAAAGAACCTGCCATGTTCCAAATGGTGATTAATTGTGAGATCTTTGGATAGGAAATCCAAAAGGTATAAACTTTAAATTTAACTTGAAAGGCCCCATTTTGGAAGGCGAAACGCCATGGCTGCACAAATCAATGTATGTCTCTGTGAGTGATATCATTTCTAACAATAAGAACTTTTATTTAATAACCCTGATAAACTGCTATGATTTATCAAACAGTAACGTGTGCTGTGTCTTCTTATTCAAAGGCTTGCTGTAAATGCCCTTTTCACTGATTAGGAGTAGGACTCCGCTTTGAAGTTTAACGATCTAAAACTTCTGTCTTTTCCCTCCCAATGAAACTTTCCTGAATTTGCCTCTGCTAATGGATTTAAAGAACTGGAACCTCTACATTTGTAACATTTGTTTCCCCCCTTTCTTAAATGTCTTTCCTAACTAGAGATGTTTGAAACTGTTGAGTTTTGTTTCGATTTCGAATTTTCGAAATTTTTGGAAATTTCGAAAGTTCGAGTTTCGATTTTTGAAAATCGACTACTTTCGATTATCGAAAATTGTCTATTTTCAAAAATCGTCTACTTTCAATTTCCGAATTTTTTGAAAATCATCTACTTTCGATTTTCGAAAATTGTCTACTTTCGATTTTCGATAATTATCTACTTTCGATTTTCGATAAAAATTGAAAAATCAAAAGATTCGGGTTCTGTGAAATTGTATGTATGTATTATAAGAAGTAATGTGCCCCTTAACATTGTTATATATGGATATTATGTCAACTAGGAGTTCCCTGCCCTGTATAAAAGTCTCTGTGACGTAATATCTTAATATTACACAGTAAAAGGTACATTACTATATATATATAGTATGTGCTGCACTTATATGAAGAGGTGGGCATTTTACCGTTTCTTTTTGTTTTTAAAAAATTTGTGATTAAAGCTCATTCAGGTGCTAATATGCCCATTTAAAGAGAAAGGCTTATGGAATAAGTTAAATGGGGCTTTACATAGTAACTTTGCCCAAAAGTTTTGATTGCTTTTTTCAGAGAAACATTATTGAAACACATACATTAATATGTAACATAAATGCAATCAGTGGAAATAGTTTGTGTCACTTTCTAATGTAAATGTCATTTAGAATTAATCAGAGCAAATTCCTCAAAACCACCCAAACCAGACCTGCGCCGCACAATATGTACAAACAGCCGTTTTGGACGATAAACGGCCCGTGTACGTGCACTTTATTGGCCAAAACAGCCGCTCGTTCAGAGATTCGCCTGGCGGATTGGGCAGTGATCGGCCCATACATGGCCCATTTTCGCTCGAAATGGCCATTCTTACACATCGTGGGATTCGAAAGCTTGCATTTTCAATACTTTTAGTTAGCCAATAAAAGGTATTATTTTATATCCAAGATGTCTTCACTTTCATCAGTGGCTAACATGAACAATTCTCTAATACTACTTGCGCAAAAAAAAAAGGTGATAGCATGGGTTATCAAAACGCAAAGGGATGCGCAATCGCATGCACATCGGAAATCGCAGTAATTTTTGCATTCCCGCAATTACCATGTTAGTTGAAATCGCTTAAAAAACGCATTTGTGGGGTCTAGCCCTTAGTTTGTTCTAAAGGTAACAATAGAAACGTGATTCCTTTGAAACCATTTGATCAGCCTTCATTATTAGTGATGGCCGGTTCGTGGATCCGAACCCGGATCCAGTTCGCGAACGGCGGATTTTTCCGGATTTTCGAAAATCTTCGAAAATACGAGAAAACACGTAATTTCGAAAAATTTTCGAAAATGCAAGGATTTCTCTTATTTTCATAAATACGTATTTTCAAAAATTTTAAAAATTACGAGGATTACTCGTATTTTTGAAAATATATATCTTCAAAAATACTAGTTTTCTCGCGAAAACCTGTAATTTCGAAAAATTTCGAAAAAACAAAAAATCTAGTAATTTCAAGGGAATTTTTCTAATTTTTTCGAAAATTCGCGGATCCTCGAGCGGACCGGATTTTGCGAAGTTCGGACATCTCTATTCATTATATATTAATTAGAATATATTCATTCAGGGAGATTCAATAAAAGTTCTTATCATTTAAAATGGTGCTCATTTCGCCCCAACCAATCAGATGTTATTTAACATTTCAAAGCTAACATCTGATTGGTTGGGGCAAAATTAGCACCATTTTTAATGATAAGAAGTTTCATTGAATCTCCCTGATTGTTTTTTCACTTTTAAATGGCAAAATGTAGATACCAACAAAGTGAATAATTGTTATGGTCCTTCTCTAATTCTTTGCACAATAAATATCTATTTACTTAAAAAGTATGCACGAGTTTGAAAGACAAACCATCTTACTATATACTTTCTCCTTAAGTCAGCATTTGACTTTCAAAGAAAGAAAAAGATTAATGATATGAAACAAGTTGCTTATGTGAACCCGTTTTAATGCTTATTTTAAAATAACGTTTGTATTTTTAATCATCAAACACAGTATTAAATTCCTTTAGGCATCAATAGATTTGAATTTTTGCTTT
Organism: Hymenochirus boettgeri; assembly: GCA_019447015.1. Classification (NCBI taxonomy): domain Eukaryota; kingdom Metazoa; phylum Chordata; class Amphibia; order Anura; family Pipidae; genus Hymenochirus; species Hymenochirus boettgeri. The sequence continues at coordinate 193,720,928 of CM033474.1, read as the reverse complement.
ACCCCCTCTAAACCTTGTTATGTTGAATAATGGCTTAATTATCTTTGAAAATCGGTTATATTGATTTTTGGAAGGGAAGGGAGAGATTCAACAGAATATGTGACATGTTCACATTGCAGGTTTAATTTCCTTGACATTTAACTGCATATACAGTATACTACTTTTTCTCACTTATAAATATGAACTTTAGATTCATATATACAGGTTATATAAAGAGTCTTCATCATGCACCACCTTCAACCCTTTCTCCTATGTGATGGTTTGGGTGGTTATTTTTGCACCCATCGCTTAAGTGGTACATAGGGATCTATAGGGTTAGGAAAAAAATCACCTGCCAGAGGCACTTCCCTCAATCCCCCATAATTAACTAAAAAACAATGTGGTAATTGGGAGACACAAAGTGCCAGTACTTCCACCAGAACGTCCCTGAATGTCCCTGGGAAACTGAATGGCCTAAATCTAGAAGTTTATATCTCTAGAAATGCTCTAGAACTTCCATGTTTCTAGGGTAGTCCTTTAGGAAATACTTTAACAGCATTCCACAAGCTAAATACAAAATCAGAGAGCCAACTACAGACCGGGTTCAGCTTTATTAAGCCATCATCAGTGTAGCATAGGCCCCTGGTTTTGCAATGTGAAGCGCCTATGGATGGCTCAATAAAGTCGAAACTGGTCTGTAGCTGCTTCTCTGGTTTTGTATTTAGCTTGTGGAATACTTTTAAAATCATCTTAGAAGGTGTGGCATTTCCTAATGGGCTGCCATAGAAACATGGAAATTACCCAGAAGTCTATCAGGGAGATTCAATAAAAGTTCTTATTGTTAAAAATGGTGCTAATTTTGCCCCAACCAATCAGACGTTAGCTTTCAAATGTTAAATAAGATCTGATTGGTTGGGGCAAAATTAGCACTATTTTTAACTATAAGAACTTTTATTGAATCTCCCTGTACATTTTTTATTTTCAATAAGGGGAGTTCTAAAGCCTTATACTCTCCCCATCTTAATTAAACCTTAGTGATGTCTAGAAAGATAGGGAGCAATATGGCTAGAGATCCCTTTCTCATAAGAAAGAAGGGGGAGGAGACATAATTGCCACAGATTCTTGTACAAGTCATTCTGAATTGAGAAAGCCAGTCGGATGACTAGCGAAACGTCTTCAAGAACTACATTTCAAGTCCAGTTGATCTAATTGAATACAACAGATATACCATGACCTGGATAATTGAGAACCTTCACAAGCAAGGGGGAGGAGAGACTTCTGGGTAATTTCCACAATACCATGGAAGCACTTGATGATATGCTATACCTTCTAAGAGTCTTAGGTATAACGACAGATAAATGCAACTACCCAGAAGTCTCTCCTCCCCAACACTATAAAACAATCTTATTTGATATTGGACTACACATTAAACTACACATACACAGCTTCAAAGGAATGAAACTACTGATGCATATAAAGTTCAATAGAGTGTAATTCAATGAAGTTGTCCGTTAATTTGGTGCTATTTAGCCGTGTCTTTGTGTGCACTGATGCAAGAGGAGTACCATGACACGTGAGAGATTTATATTTAGGTGTGTTTTTTTGTACTCTATGCATGAATTAAAGATTTACATTTTCAAGGAGATAAATGATAAAGTTTATTCCAAGATTATTTCTGTTTTGAGTTGTTTATTACTGTAGGTAAGGGGAAGTTTAGTCTGATTAGCCTAAAAGCTATTCTTTGGCTCAATTTGGTACAATTTGCTGGCCGTGTGCACTGATGCATGTGGAGATAAATGTTTAGTTGGCATTTTTTATACGTGCTAGTGGTTTTGGTAAGATATCTACATTTGAGCTTTCTTTGCTGCTTTTTTGTCATAAAATCTCCTAAAAGTGTGAAATTCTATAAAAAACAGCATCTGTAATTTTGTATGCATGTATGAATGGAAATATTAAGCAGGTAAAAGTGTATATATGTTTTTGGAGTAGTTACCAAGGTATAGTGGTGTTTTTTAGGCTATTCGCTGGCCACATCTCTGCGTGCATCCATGCATGTGGTATACTGTTTAATTCAGGTCATGTATAATATTCATAAGAAATCAAATTTAGAAGTATCTTATTGCTTTATTATTTACCTATTTATATCCTCTACAGGCATCATAAAGTAAAGTAAAATAAGTGTATTATTTTTTGCAGGACTTTAATAGTAGGTATGAATATAAAAAGAATTTGCAACATTGAAAGAAAATTAGCTACTCGTCATTTGCCTAAAGTGATAGAAACCAATAACAAGCCAAGCTACAAAACTGAACCAAAAACCCATCTGTCCTTTGGCTAAAAATCTATGAGCTGGCAAATAGTTGCCTGTACTTTGAAAAATGAATAAACATTTGCCTGAAATAATGCCCCAAGCAGACACATTGTACTCATGGATGCAAATCTTTTTTTTACAAATGTTTTCAAAGAAATAATTTATTCTTCATAGCATAGTTCAATGAAAACAAGCTTTTTAATAATAATACTTTTTTTTAAACTTGAAAATGATAATCAATCTTTAAATTATAACAAGAAACTCTGCACTTGTTAGAAACTAGAGAAGTAGGAGGACAAGCTGTTTCACCAGCAAAAACTGCTATAAAAAGTTGCAAGGGAATCCGCTGGAAAAAGACTGGCAATGTTTTCAAAGGGGTAAAGTAGTATTTAGTTATTAGTTTTTTATATATATTTTTGTTGTGTTTTCATTTTAAATGTATTATAGGACTTTCCTAGTGCGTCATTCTGAGGATGAGAAGGCTACTTTAATTGTAGACTGCAATTGATTGATATTCTGTACTGTAATGATGTAGGTGGGAATAGGTAGTACTTAAGATCACAGTTCTAAATTCAGAACTGACCTTATGTGGTTTTAAAAAATTTTAATTGGCTGGTAAATATTTATTACAGTTACAATAAATCAACGGGGTTATTCAGTAAAAGTTCTTATCGTTTAAAACGGTGCTAATTTTGCTCCAACCAATCACATCTTATTTAACATTTGAAAGCTAACATCTGATTGGTTGGGGCAAAATTAGCACCATTTTAAACAATAAGAACTTTTATTGTATCTTCCTGCTAATGTTTAATGATAAGGGCGCTTGTGTTTCTGCTGCTTTTAAAATAAACTTCTAAATGTGCTTTAATCAGTAAAAAAAACAACAACATAATGTTTATTCTTTCATACTTTAAGGCTGCAATTAGACTGGTTATATGAACTGGTTGAAGCTTTATATTGGTTCATGGTTGAGTTTTCTTATCTAAACTGCTTTAGGACATTCAAACCAGTATTCAGATACGAAATAAAATGGAAGCTGGCAGACCTACTGTATACTGTAGTATAATATTTACTGATAAATATGAATAATGCCTATTTGCTCCATTGCAAAGTTTTTCTTCTCATCTAACATTTCTGTAATCTCTTAAATAATGCTAGTGTATGTCTGACACTTGCCGCTCATCTCTTGACACTTTTGGCTTTATTTTGAAACATACTAGAATTGCAACCCTACTGTTTTTTTCTCCTGTAAATTGAGTTTTCTTTGGGAACATGCATGAAATAGTTTGCTGAAACCTAGTCTTGACTTGCCAGTCTATTATAAAATGACAATCTTCTGGTCATCCTTACTCACAGAAGTTTCATGATACAGTATTCTCGTATACAGTATGTTGCACTATAAAAGAAGGAACTGAACAAAAGCTACACAATATGGTATGGTATGTTTCAATAGCTTCTGTATTTTATATGGTTATTAGCAGTTAAATTTTCAAGAGTAATAGTAATTTTCTTTTATTTCAAAACATCATTTTGATGAAAAAAAATATTTTCATGACATTAAGAATCACACTGAAGGTCTTTGTTACCCTGTAGAAATCTTTAGAAGTCTTCTAGAACAACCCCCCCCTCCACACACACACATATACACAAACATATGTGCATACACACACACTTGAAAATTTCAGGCTCTAAACCATGCCAAAGTATTTTCTCTGTTTTGCTTGTCTTAAAAGATAAATTTTCTCTTGCTAAAACTTGCTTGCCTTGGGATTTAGCAGACAGTATCTGTCTTTGTAAACGTACAGTAACTTTGAAGTTAGGGAAGGATATTTTTTATTATATTTTCTTTGTATTATAGTTTTTTCTTTTCCAAACTTCTGTATGCTGCAAATTGCATTTGGCATCATATTGGAAGCATTGTGTAGTCTACAATTTACTTCCTTCATGTCAGCCTGTTATTGTTTACCTGTTTGCTGGTTGAAAACTAAACACTAATGCTAACACGACCAGTAAAAAAAAACAACAACATAAAATACACATTTTAACATATTTCAATGTAAGCATTCCGATATAAAGTGTTAATCTTTTAAGTAATATTTCTACAATTTGAACATTTGTTTAATTATCTTAATTCGCTCTCCAAAACACTATAATTGATTTGCCTTGAAAGATATGGTGGCAATTTTTGGATGAATTTCTATTAAATATCAGTGTTGTAGAAATTTTGGAACAAAAAGTCCCATTACTGTACATTTTTGGTGTATATTATTGAAACTCCATTTTTTTAAAAAACCAAATAAATTAAAAAAAAATGTTAATAGTTGCAACGGGGATTTCATGCAAGAAATTAAGCAAAAGGATGGATATGTTGTTAACAGTTCCAATCATCATGTAAAATTGTTAAAATTATCTGTCTTTCAACATTTTAGACCTAGGGGCTGATGGAATAAGATGTGCAAATGTTTGCCCATGTTCTAATTTTGCAGCAACCAATCAGATTTTAGCTTTTTACAGATTTCATCTGATTGGTTGCTGCAAATTTAAAGTACATGCAAATGTCTGCACGTTCTATGGGGGGGTGTCATATCCTTGTGGATCTTGGCCAATACCTCCCTCAATCCTTCACTAATGAGGCCCCCCACCATTGCTTCATTTAACATTATTTTAATTTCCTATAATTTTCTGTGTGGGGTCCTGCTCTACCTTTCTGTACAGTGACTCATTCTGTAATTGTCTTAAAGCTTTATACGTATTTAGATTTATCCATTATTACAATTGCTTCCCCTTTGTCTGCTTTTTAAATGACAATAAATTCATCCTTGTGTTGCTTACTTAGTGCCTCACTTTCTTCCCTAGTCAGATTCCCAGGGGTTTTATCTTTCTCCTTTCATGGCATTTTACTTTCCTTCATAACCAGCTCTTCATACATATCTATGGACCTTTTCGTTTAAACCAGAGTACCATTTTAAGTATTAGTCCCTTATTTATTACTCTCTTTTCCATTGGGGTCAATGTCCTGCTAGATATACTAAACACCAATTCATTACGCTCCTGGTTCCCTACTTCTTATTCTCCTGTCTAATGTTCTTCTCCTTGGACTTTTTCTGCTCCATACTTAGTTCCTGTATCAGTCCCCTTCTTTCTAATTCCCCCTTTAGTGTTCTCTTACCCACTAGAGGGGTCCAAAATTCGGAAGTTTCCATTCTTTTTTCGAATTTACCGTACTCGGGAAAAACCTGAATATCCAAAAACGGAACATACTTTCAAGGGTTTGGAACGTATTTTCGAGGTTTACTCAAAAATAATCTCGAAGTTCCATAACCCTCAATTTTTTAAAATTTAATTGAATGTTCTAGGTCAATTTCAAAGGTTACCAAAAAATAAACACATATATTTAGTAACCCTCAAAAATATGTTCCGAATCCTGAAGTCTGAATGATCAGCCCGGTTTCGGAACCGAGGGGAGATATCAGGCAATTGGCCAATATGCAATTAGAATTGTTTGTGCACTAGAATTCTATTTTTTGTATGTATTATGTAACTCTAGTTGCACTTTAATATGGATGTACAACAGCCCAATTTTCTATATATTGTATGTAAAATATATAATTAATGTATCATAAAATTAATTCACAGCCTTATATGTTCCCACCAGTAAAATTAAATTTGAATTTCATTTGGTAAGTTTAAACTTTTAGTGATGATAATTAATTGCTCTGGAGACACTTTCGATACTTCACTGTTACATTGTGATATATGTTATTCACATTTTTACTACCCTGTTGCAGATTACAGTTTATATGGCAACAGTGTTGCATCTTTATATCTTGTTAAGCTGGGTACACACGATGAGATATTTCGGTCCGATCGACCGATAGTTCAGTGTATCGGTCGATCGGACCGAAATTATCGCATCTGAAAGTGCCCATGTCCGATCGACCGTTCGTCCGAATCGGACGAAAGGACGATCGGACAGGGTGGAAAACCTCATCCGATCGTGCGGTCCTCTATGGACCGCACGATCGGTCGCGGTGACTATCGGACGCGGCTGCTTTTGCCGCGACCGACAGTCCTTCCTCCTGGCCGACCGTTCGAAAGTATCGAACGGTCGGTCAGGAGGAAAAATCGATAGGTGTGTACCCAGCTTTAGAGATGGTTTTGACTCTGTATAAATAAGGACTTTAATGTGCTCACTCTGGTCACATATTCACCCATTCATCCCCTTTAAGAACCCAGGACATGGAAATTAAACACTAGGAATTGTACCACGGAAGATGCCCTGATAAAGTCACATGTTTGCCAGTGACGAAACACGCGTCAGCATGTTTGTAACTGAGGAACTTAGTGGTGTGTGTTATGGAGGTCTGGGTGCTGTAAGGACAGCATTCTGTGTGATTCCAGTGTTTATCTTGGGTAGGAGTAACTCCAGAGGTCACCCTAATCTTTATCACATAGATCAACTATATCAAAAAAATGAAAACACATATTTTGATTTTCTATTAAGAATGAACTTTTATACTTAGAAGATCAAACACCTTTATAGCAGTTGCTCTACATATATTGTACTGACAATGCTTATTTAAAAGATAATATGCAACCAGAAAAGTACTGTAAATCCCACCAAACCTAATAACCCACATATATCAGAACTGAGTGCATAGGAGGAGTTGTTTTTTTCTTTCATAATATTAAAAGTGTGAAATTCTGAATTCATTACTCATAATTATACCTTGAGGGAGTTCATTAAAAATTAAAAAAGTGCAGATGATACTGTAATTGCCTAACTGAATATTCCAATGCAAGCTTTCAAAAATACTAAGGGGGGGTGCAGAAATTGAAAAGTATTGTTAAAATCAGTGTAAAACCAATGCTACCAGATGTAATATAAGGTTTGTGTTAGATTCCCACTTATTTTTCAGGACTGTTTTCAAACATTTTTGGAAACAGGGCTGCGCACAAAAGTAAATATTGCACTACCTTGAGCCACAAAACTTATTCAGGGGGATTCAATAAAAGTTCTTATAGTTAAAAATGGTGCTTATTTACCAATACCAATCAGATATTATTTAACATTTGAAAGCTAACATTTGATTGGTTGGGGCAAAATTAGCAATTACTGTGATCTCGCATTATAGTAAGTGTTGGAAAACTAATACTAATTTGTGGGATATCGCTCTGTATGTTATGTTATCTGTATGTTATCTTTTTCAGACATAGTCATATTATTACATTATCCACCTACATTACTAATGTCTAACACAATACAATGCCCCAGTTTATAAAACACATTGCCAAAAAATGCCCAGTGTAAGTAGACATATACAGTCCATTATTTTTAGCAATTTTTTAATCAAAAGTGATTTATAAGAAGAGAACCCCTCTCAGTGAGAAGCAATATCAGTTAGAGAACTTATCTGATCACTCAATGCAAGATTTACTGCATTACAGGATCATGATGGGTTAAGGAACACAATCATGTGGCGTGTTAAGGGCCCAATAAACTACATGTTAAGTAGCGCAAAATTAATTATTCTTACAGTACTTTTGTGGAGGCGTTAGACTGGCGCTCCTTGTTTTCTTGGTACCCACAATGCAGTAAAGTGATTACTGCATCACAGTAACCTAGGAGGTAAGAGGAGTGCCGAGGTAAGTGTCATGAATGCCAGTTCGCTGGGCACGTGATCTGACCAATCAATCGGTTCTCGCTGCCACCACTTTAAGTTACGGCCTTAAAGACGCCCCAAAACACTCTTGACTCTCACTGACTATGCACACCCCTGTCCTGGCAGCTAAATGGTTAACACTACACCATTTACTCCAGCAACTAACTGGTTAATTAGCATCAGTCCTTCACAAGCAGTCACACAGTTAATTAGCATTTACACTGCCAGACACTCAATCCACATATAAACTTATCAGAGGCTAACTGAGTTCTTTTAGACCATCAAAGACAAAACTTATTAAATTTTAGATTTAATATTCCAAAAGATGGACAGTGCACATAATACAAAAATAAAAGAAAATGGTGTTATAATAAAATGACATACAATAGGTACAACAGTTATATAAAATAAAAAGGATAAAAATATTCATAGACCCTACTCACTAGAAGAAGTCCTGTATCCCGGGGCGGGAAGAAACATCGGGTCCATACACACGGTTTTAGCATGTCCTCTCAGTATGAACCAAGTTATAGGGGCTACAAGGATTTTTAAACTCCTTGTTGAACAACCCCCATCCTATGGGCTATTGCATGAGGTGGGAGTGTCTAGGAATGTTCAGATTTACGACTAGCCAAAAGCATTTCAACCTCAGTTAGGCAGATTCCATATAAATGTAGATATGTACATTGTATTGGAATATTGACCATGTATTCCTCTCCAGTATTAATTATCAATTCCTCCAATACCAAACATGACCTGTGTGTAATCCATATTTTCCACGATATTAATAACTCGCATTGGCAAGGGAATAAGGTTAATGTTGGGTATCATTTTGAGGGGCCTTCCTTTCCATTCACAAATATAATATTGGTTTCTGTCTTGCTTATTCCAATACCGAAATACATTTATTTTACATGTATGACTGTCCTTAAAATGACCTCTTAAGGTACCCACTAGGCCCCTAGCTGAAGAGAATTCCAGATACACGGTTCGGCCCCACATTGTCTGGACAAGGAGATCTGGTTCCATGCTACACTAATCATAATATAAACAATAGGACTGTTCCAGGGTGGAATGGTATTTTTATTGGTCCTTTGCAAGAACTAATACCAATAGTTAATCCATTCTTGCCAAGTCACTACACACTTTCATGACAGTAAGTATTATATCTACCTGTATTTTTTTTGTCTTTTTCTAAAATCTCCCATAGCAGATTTACTGTGCACGCATCTGAGTGAATCTCCCCCACACCTAAGTATTTAACACCAGCTACCAGGTGCAAATCCTCACAGCCTTTGGTAAGTAGTCTTGTGACGGCTGTGCAAGTGTCTTCTCTGATACTTGTGCAGCCTCAGAAAACCCAGGCTTAAAGTCATGCTAACCAATTGTAAATCAGTTAGCGTGACTTTAAAACCTTTAAAGCCCAGTACCTACAGGTAAATTAACCTGTTCTAATTGTTCAGTGTTGACCTCACCAAAAATCGCCTCTACCATTTTACTTTTCCACATAATTTCTTATTAAAGGAGAACTGTGCTCACAAGACAAAGGACTTTTATATAAAAGTCTTGGGGCCATATTTTAATTTTTCCTTCCTCTAAGCATCTGTATAATTTTTCTTTTAAAGTGCAAATTAGACTCTGCAAATGTCAGATTTGTTTTACTTTTCCATTGCAAATCCAGGGAATTATCATCCCCAATATGCCTACTAAGTCAAAAATGATCACCATTTTAACTTACGCCATTTCCCTTGAAGCTTTTACAGAGAAGTAAGAACCAGGTCAAACAAACAACAATGTAGCACTTTGAAAATAGTTTGCTTGATTTGTATTTGATTTTGAATCCCTGTGTGGTACATTTGTAATCATTGGTTAAAGTTTGGTAATGCTTTGGCCTTTAAAAAAAGGTCTACAAACATACATTGGCACCCTCGACAATATGAAATGCCTATATCCTAATACAATGTAGCCCAGGTAGGATACACAGTATGATGAAAGTACACAAGATGATGGCCAAAGTATGGTGTTTTATCCAGGGAGTTGTGTCAATTTCATTTCACTTCAGTTCAGTCAGTCCCTAGATAATACTGAAAGACTGTGTGAAATATGTTATGTATAATTGTTCTGAGCAGAGTCCCATATGGAACAAACAGAAGCTCTGCATTATTGTTTTGCAGATAGCCTCCTGTGCACTGTTCTAGATTCATTAATATATAAAATGTACAAGTCATCTTTGTCTTTGTATATACGTGTGTGTGTGTGTGTGTGAGAGTGAGTGTGTGCATTTTTTTTAAAATTCAATATGATTTGTTTTTATTTTCATTTTTCTCCAACAGACTCCTCTCGACTGTCTTGTATTTGTTTTGCCTTCAGTATTCCTGTGGTTACTCTAAACCCACCAATGTCTGGTGTACACAACTGGCCATTACAAATAAACTATCAGGGAGATTCAATAAAAGTTCTTATCGTTGGTTGGTGCTAATTTTGCCCCAACCAATCAGATCTTATTTAACATTTGAAAGCTAACATCTGATTGGTTGGGGCAAAATTAGCACCATTTTAAATGATAAGAACTTTTATTGAATAACCCTGCTGTGTTTTCATAATTGCAAACACATATCTTGTTTTGATTCAAATCTGTTATCCATATTAGACTGCACTTTTTCCTTTTGCAGAAGGACATGCAGTATGGTTTTGCATTTAGGAGTTTAAAATCTGTCACTTTTAGAAGGTAGAATAACACATTTTGATGGCTGTGTATATTTGTATCTCTTTTCTTACCTTATTTAGGTTTTAAAGAGAACTAAGAAGTTGAAGAAGAACTATGGTCTAAACAATTTAGGGAGAGATTTCAGAAAGGTTGCACGGCTCTGGGTGAATCTCTTCCGCACGGCTAGCAACTGCCGTTAACTGCTGTTAAATACTTGCTCAAAATGAGCCACTCTAGGAAAAAGGCAGTGGTGGCAGCGTGAGTGTGTTACCATATTCGCGAAGCTGATGCAAACTAGAGGTTAAAGTCACACTAACCAATGTTAGATCTGTTAGCAAGACTTTAACCCTTTATGAAAGTAATACAGCTCCAGAGCACCTCTCCATGAATTGCCCTGTTTATCCTGCTGCACTGTGCAGAAACTACTGATGAAATCTATTTATATTTCTTGTCCCAATTCCTAACTTAATAAATACCTGTGTGAATGCTCCTATATTTCTCAGTGTGCTTCTTCCAGGGAATAAGTGTGAAGCTGTTTTATTAGCATCTTCCTGTGCTACAGAGGTTAAAGTGAAAGTGATAATAACCGTAGAACCACTGTACTACATTAGTACATCTTTGGCTGGAAATTACTAACAAAGGCAAGAAATAATTTTAATCAACAGTTTCTAGGCTATTGTTAAGTTTGTTTTAGACCATAATTTGGTATTGTGGTAATATGGTCTCAGCTGTAGGGCCAGATTTACCTATTACCATTTCATTCATCCAGGTCATGGTATATCTGTTGTATTCAATTAGATCAACCGGACTTGAAATTTAGTTCTTGAAAACGTTTCGCTAGTCATCCGACTGGCTTTCTCAATTCAGAATGACTTGTACAAGAATCTGTGGCACTTATGTACCCTGGAAAATCCCAATTAGCATATCACAGCCAGGTGTTAGGTTAGCGGGGGTTTTGCACTTGTTTTGCATTTCTTGCCCCATTTTCAAAGACTTTTGGAAATAGCACAATCAAGCAATGCAATAAATTTAGCAAAAGATTAAAGCCTTTTCAATTGTGTCTTTAAAGCCGTGCAAAATATTGCAACTTACCGCTCACATTCACAAGATGAAATAACAGTCAGAAAGTGGTTTCTACACCATGGGAACAAGTGCAGGTCAATGCGAAAGGGAAATTTATTTAATCTCCCCTTATATTGGGTATGTATAAAATTATTTGTCAAAAATATAAAATACACAAAATACATTGAAAAATAGCTCCTAACAAGTATACAACAAATGGGAAAGCAATTTTATCATTACAGCTTGGTTTCTCCCAAAAAAAATAAAATCATATATTGTATTTAAAAGTCACAGGCGGTGTCCAATAAATCAGATACACAGTGACAGCATCAGGTATAAGGCCCAGCTGTGATTGACTCAGAGACCTGGTTTGTTTGTTTTTTACATCGTGCCCAAGGGAAATTGAAGTGACAGATATTCATTTACTTTGTGCTTCAGCTATGTACAGTCACTGTATACAGTGTAAAATAATGAAACGGAGAGTTCGCATATCTGAACCCAGTGATCAGTTTTGTATGCTGATATCCACACACTATCAATAATAATCTTTTAGAATTTACTCATCATTTCATTGGTATGTTTATGGTATTGATCCTCTCATAGGAACATTTCAAGTAGATTTGTTGAAATACTGGAGGAACAGCTAGTAACAGTGATGCATACTGAGTGGTATGTAGCCTCCTCTGATATATTTTCTGGCTAATCCTAAACTTAAGATGTTAGACCAAGCAGTGTGTGACAATGCACATTTATTATTCTATTTGTGCAATGGAGAATAAAAATATCATACTTTTTTACTTAACATTTAGTAAGTATTTTCTTAGGTTTTTCACTGCCTCAAGAGAAACAGAACCTGCTCCTTAGCCTATATCTGCTAAAACTGCAAAAATGTAGCATTAAAATTGATTTGGTGTTTTCTACTTAAATTTAAAATCTTAAATTAACTTTTGACCACTAATCAACAAATAGGGTCTGGGTGGTAAAAAATTAAAAACTAACAGGGAGATTCAATAAAAGCTCTACAGGGCGATTTACCCAGAGTCGCTATGGCTCTGGGTAAATCTTGCAAATGCAATTCAATATCATGTTTGCGAGCATGGGCAAATCCCAAAAGGAATGTACCCTCAGCGTGATTTTAAAATCATGCTCTAAAACCGGCGCAAATGCAATATTGAATCGCTAGTGCCGAATGCGCGGGAGTCTTTGACATAACCTGTACATTCAGCACTAATTAGGAGTGAAGTCACACTAAGCAGTAGCGAACCGCTTAACGTGACTTTAACTCCAAATCCCTGCCCAGCGCCGCTTGGTAAATCGCCCCGCTAATCATTAAAAATGGTGCCACAACCAATCAAATGGCTGGGGCAAAATTAGCACCATTTTTAATGATAAGAACTTTTATTGAATCTCCCTTAATTGTAATCATCAACTTTGACCATCCCACAAAATTACATGACACAATAGTTTTGGTTGAACATAAGGCCACAGCTTTATTAAAAAAATTTAAGCTTAACAGTAAAACAAATGAGCAAGCAGTTGCTTAAAAATGGTCATGAATAAAAACCCAAGTCTGGGAGTCTTTTGCTGACATATCAAGGCTGATTTGCACCGTTAACCACAGGCCTCCACTGTTAGCCACAGGCCACAACTAGCTTAACTCACCACATAACATCTTATATATTTATCCAATGAACTGGAAATGCGCATTGAAAAACACAACACCAGCAGGGTCATCAAGGATGTCGATGTTGCCCCAACGTAGCCTCAATCCCACCCTATAAGTTGGCATTAAGTATATCCAGACTTGTGGGGTTGAGATAGACATCTTTCCTAAGAGTTGTCCATCTCTACCTCCCTAGAGTCCCTTTATCTAATTGCCACCCCACCCATTCTACTTATAAAGGCAGAGACCGAAGCATTAAGCTTTCTCCACCATTTTGCTTTTGCCTTTGGGTCCCTGCTCCCCTCCAGTAAGACCTGGGAATCACCTCTGACCATACTATTGTCAAGTTGATAACCATAGCTATGCATCATGCCAATTCCTGTATGATATCCCTAAATAGATTGACGGTATTTATAGTGCCTAGGTCATTGTCTATTGCTTGAACCAGAAGGACCCTTGGCCCACTGCACATACCTCTCAGCTGTGTAAATTCAGGAAGGATGCATGACCAACTGAGCCTGCGGATTCCCCTCCACCTGATGTGTACCATTACAGTAGGGATGCCAATGTTCCTTTCATATGGGTGGGTTTTAGCTGTCCTGGCAGCCCAAAATATATGCAAGTGGCCCAGGATCCACATGGTAGCAATGACCGTACCTGGAGAAAAACAAAAGTGGATCTACATCTTCCCACCCACTTAATATCACCTACAGGGAGTCCCATGAGGTAGGCCACTGTAGCCGCCCCTATATGGAAGGAGTAGGTAGCAAAGAGTGGTCAAGGGGTGCTTTCAGCTTATGCAGGCTGTTATCTTCTGCACTTTACCTGTGCCAAAGTTTACTTTACTATAAAATAATAATGGGTATCATTAGGGGAAACTTTTGAATAACAGCTAGTTTTATTTTCCTGAGCACTTCAATTTTCTCCCTAATTTTGTTAAATACAAACACTAAATACACTACGGACACTAACACAGAAACCTATACTGCACTTTAATATAGAAATATTGTAGTTGAGCCAAACAACTACAATATGAAAAAAATGCCCATTAGTTTCAACTGAAAGAGTCCACCCCCAAGTAAAAGATTCTCCAATCTCCCTTGAGTGACTTTGAAAAAAGTTATTAACTCAGATGTTCCTCTAACAGCTGTGCAAGCTTAAAGAACTTTACACATGCTCAGAGGTGGAATCCCTGGGTAGACCCTAGAAGAAATGAAAAGAATGCTCAAAATATAGGTGAAACAAAGTTTTACAATAATTTAATAACTCCTTCTGTACACAGCACGGCATCGTTTTGGGCAAAATTGTGCACTTTCTCAAGCCTTAACAAGTGTTAAGGGCGTGATTAGTGGCTAAGAGGTGTTATAGGAACGCCCAGAGTAAGGTGTCAAAACAGCATTGTACATGGCAGACAGATGGTGTCGAACCCCCCCACCTCTATTTAGGCTTGGTTTCTTAACACCTGGCTGTGATATGCTAATTGGGATTTTCCAGGGTACATAAGTGCCACAGATTCTTGTACAAGTCATTCTGAATTGAGAAAGCCAGTCGGATGACTAGCGAAACGTTTTCAAGAACTAAACTTCAAGTCCGGTTGATCTAATTGAATACAACAGATATGTTTACAGAGCAAAAATTTTAAAGTGAAGTGCTTATACATACTACAATGAATAAACAATTTAAAAGCATTTTTATTTATGTGTAGTGTAAAGAATGTTCATATTCAAGGTAGAGTGAAGTGCTACATAGCTTATCTAATAAAGTGCTTATTGTCCATGTTAGAAACAAGTCTCTCCTTCAGATACCTTAACAAATTGGAAAATTAAACATGAGGATTAAAATATTATCAAAAATAAGTACTGTACATAATATATACACAATAATTATGTCGCACAGTACCTATGCACAGTATCTTTTGCCTATATAAAATATCCAGGTGTGTATTCTTTATTCATTCCTCTGGACCATATCTAGAAGAGCTGGGAGTAAATAACTTCTTTCAGATGCACTTGAGGAGGTGTGAATTGGGGTTGGGGGTGCTTCCTATTTAGATTTAATACTGAAAATCTCACACAGATTGATTTTATTTTGGTCTGGTTACACTGCTACGCCATTTACTACAATCTTCTTTTGGTAAATATAATAGTTTTGCTTTCATTCTGGAATACAAATAGAATTTTTGACAGGGATTTAAAACATTTCCATTTCCAATACTGACAAGTCACTACCGTGGGGATTGAGAAATTAAGAGCTGTACAACAATATGAGCTTATTTAATAAAATGACTCACCAGCTGTCTTTAGTTTCCTTGTTTAAGCAAATGTAAGCTTTGTTACAGTTTACAGTTAGGAATAATTAGACCTTTCCCTTCTAGTATATAAGGGCTAAAGTAGGTCTAGTCTTTTATACTCCAAACATCCATAGCCACTAGAGATGGCTGAACCTCCTGGAGTTCGGTTAGTTTTTGAACTTCTGAACTTCAGTTAAAGAACATCAGAAATGGTCTGGGGAACATGTCCATATCACCAAAACTTCTTTAAACACTAACTTTCCACACGATCGGACAATTATTGGGATATTGCATGCTACATTAAAGGGGTTACAGCCAATTCGAGGGTTACCGAACGATAAATTTGAGGGTTACAGAAATCAAAGGCTACGTTCAAGGGTTACCAAATCGAATGCTACATTTGAGGGTTAACGAAATCACCAGATACATTCTAGCATTACTAAAATCGAATGATACATTCTAGGTTTACTGATTTTAGAATTTGATTAGCAAAAAAATGGCTGTGAGTTCAAAAAACCCAAACTAGTTCGTAATTCGCAAACGTGTTCAGTCCATCTCTAATAGCCACTATACATAGATCCGACTCACCATAGTGCATATATTCAGTGAAAGATACTAAATTTAAAAATTATACTGATACAACAAATGGAACATACCTTATCTGTAACATTATTTAAATCCAGCTTAATGTTTACTGGGAAATAAGTTGTTTTATACTGACTGCCAGGATTAAGTAGGCTTGTGTAGTGCTATTTAAGATAATTCAATATGCTTTTAAGGATTTAGGGTAATGGAACAGCATGAATTCAATTCTGTTCAGATATTTCCTTTATGTTTAGCTTTCATATTAAATGCGATCAGCAAGGTCCATAAAATAATTTCCATGATCCAATTTGAGATGATCTCAAGCCTCTTAATTAAATCATTGCTATTGTTATTTATTATTAATTTCTACTGATGAAGTGTATCTATATACCTTAGCTAGACATGATCTTTTAAATGTATTGGGTGCAATCTAGTTATTACGTTACGTTGCCCATTTAACCTCTATACGTGCATTCCAAAAAGGAAAGTTTTGTTTATTATTAATGCAGAAATACATATCCAAGCTTCATTTCTAAAAAGTTTTAACCAATGATTAGTGAACAGATCCATCGAGCTACAGAAAAATTTAAATAGACAAAATCACCAAAACAAACTCCTAGGAGTTACAGTTAGTGAGTGTTACTTACAGTTAATAAGTGGCCAAAAAAGCTTCCAAATGGCCAATAATTGCAACTTTTATTGAATCTCTCTGTTAAACTCTTAGGGGCATGTTTATAAATGACCACAATACTTCACTGCAGAAAGTTCCCCTTTTCGAATTATTTACCGATATATGTATACAGAGGCGAAAACTTTATTCTTTGCTGCAAGTTATTCATGTGAGCACAAAATAATCTGCAAACCATGATTAAAAAAACAATTGAACAATATTCATTGAAAAAATATGAATAAAAATACAAAAAAGGATTTTATGGCAAATATTGGAAGGACAAGTCAAGTCACAATAATGTAATCCTACTACATTAATGAAGAAAGATGACAAACACATACCATTGGAAGATAAAATCATTTAAAACTGAAATCTGGGAAAAAAAGTCTCCAGATAACATTGTCCCAATAAACAGAGCACAATCAGAAACATACAACAAGCTGTATCTCACAACTACAGTATTTAATGTAAGCTCCTACTGTCAGATATGCAGGTACATAGAGAGTGGCCCAGCCAAGGCAGAGAGCATGTGCAAAAGGGCCCAATGCTCTGCAGGGCTTCACAAGTCTGTCAGTTTTTCACCTAGTCACTGTGTTGGTTTCTCAAACTCCTATGTTGTAATGTGAGGGTTAATTGTCAATATGTTGGTTCTCAAACTCTAAAACAAAATCTATCTATCTATCTATCTATCTATCTGTCTGTCTATCTATCTAGCTTTCTATTTATCTTTATTATTCTTTTTAAGTATCAAACAGGTACGGCCAACTTCATAAGTTCAATTCTACAAAAACCTTTCCTTTACTGTCATGGCTGGCCCTTAATGACCATATCCAGACTATTTCTAATCATCCAATAAAATATCATTTCGGGTTTCTTTTTTGTTTGTTGTTGTTGCTGCATTCTGAGTCATTCTTAGAGCTGTAAATGCAGCAGAATGGGGTAGTTAGACATATAATAATACTGTCATTATACTGTCACTTGGCATGAAGGTAACTAGATTGCTACACAGTATATGAAGGAATCTATATGCGATAAAAAAATAATACGCTTGCAAAGGAATGGATTTTTCAGTTTGAATGTCGCTAACTATAATATTAAGATGTATAGCAGTACATTACCATAGTACATGAAAATAAGAGATTGACACTAGCAGCTGGAATTATAAATGAAAATCACATTCAGAGATACAAGCCTGATAATATTAAACTTGCAGGCAATCAGTTAACATTGTATGAAAGATAAATCAAACATCTGCAACAAAGGTATAAACACATTACTGTACTTTTGTGGCATGCTTTGTAATACCAACACACAGTTGTTCTCCTGTAAAACGAACCAAGGATACCGGACATCAAGATTTTCCAGGAGTCTAAGCTACAGCTATGCATGCTGGGTGAGCTAATTCATGTCTTAAATTATAAAGGTATGGCATACAACAAATGTTATAAAAATACATTTTAATACATGATAAATAAAGCCTGGCATCTATAATTTTTCATCTTCCATCAGTTTTATTGATTGTGTGGGCTAACATAACTTTCAAATAAATCTACAGGCCTTTGCTTGAATTAGAACATTTATTTCTAATATACACAGTGCTGTACAATGACATGTACACTTTCCCTCCTCCTGGCCTTTTTTCCTACAAGGGAAAGGGTGATGATTAAACTTCAAGAATGAAATGGACAGTATCATTATCTGCAGGTTTATGACTCACTCTAGTAGCTCTTTACTGTTTACCAATACTCTATACACACAAGCAGTGTAAATTTACATTGGACATAGAAACAGACAAAAAAAAATCTAAAATGCTTGTGATGTTATTGAGCCAGTGAGGCCAATGAATCCTGTTTTGTGTTGCTACAAATATTTCCTGTGGACATACTGAAGCGAAGATACTTACACAGAAAATGTTTTAAAATGTACTGCAGAGATCTGAACATTTTTAGCATTCTAACCAATTTATGCGTCAAAGCTTGTTTCTTAATTATAAATTAACGGGGTAATTTACAAAAGAACAACACTATTGTCATTGTTTAAGCAACTTATATGTAAATTGACAAAAGTTAAAAGACCATGGGTGGGCTTTGCGGATTTCCAGGAGCAGTAAGGATAGTAAAACTGTAATGGAGTAATGGTGCATGTAGAAGAATGATTTAACTGTAACAGGTCCTGTGTTAATGGCTTTTTCTTTGCGTGCTGTAGAAGTTGAACTACAAAATGTGTCACTGATAATATTTTCTTATAGATTTAAGGTTCGTACACACCTTAGATTTTCACCAGACCCCCGACCGACCTCCGATCCCGACAAACACCCGCGACGAACGGGTGAAACATCCGATAGTCACGTGTGTATATGCGCTTGGTCGAGGGACGTTTGGATCGATGAACGACCCCCGACCGAACGTATACACACTCGCGACTATACTGTCCTATTTATAGGGATGACTAATATTAAGTTAATTCCTGGTTATTTACAATGTAATAAATTATAAGGATGTGATTTATATATTTTATCTTTAAAATTCTATTTTTTTGCCTAAAAAAATTATACAATTGTGGGTTTCTTCTTTGACCTGAGATGTCATCCGCTACAGTTGACCTGGGAAGACAGCATCTACATAAAGATGCTAAGCTGACGTTAGTTGAGGGGTAATTAAAGTAAGGGGGCATAGGGATCACCATAGCAACCATAGTGACCGGAGAAAAAGGGGGCCCTACCGTGTCCCCTGCTGGAATAAATTAAAAGAAAACAGGTTTGTGTGGCTGAACTATGTGACGGATTTTATTTCTTAGGAGGGTGCACATGCCCTTTAAAAAACCTGGCTGCAGTTTGGGTTGAATTGGACCAAACTTGTTTTTATGAGGGTCGGGGACCCCATCTTAAATCTGGAAAAGGACATATATTTTGTGAGCCTGTGTGCGGCTGCCCCAGATCCGTCACTAGGTCTCACAATCAAAGCACTTCATATCTGGATTGGTAACAGATGTGGTAAAAACAAATTTTAATTGGAACTCAGACAAAAAACATTGAGTTATGTTTTTTTCGTGCCCTCCATTAGCACTTACTCTTTGGCCACCAAGCCGGTGGTTCCTACCCTTTTTATAAACAGGTGCATCATTACGGAGTTACCAAATTTGTTCCAGATGCACTACCCATCCATATAAGTAGTGCATTTATTTGATGGTAAACCTACACTAGAAGTAATAACCTAAATTTTTACATGAAAATTTAGTGCATTACTTCTTTAGATATTGGGATGGGGCGCAAAACTAAGGACAGCCTTCTAATGCAAAATGTAAACAACTAGTAGCTCTGCAATATAAGTTAAACAGGAAATATTGCTGCCTAATGTGTGACACATTCCTAGCATAACAAAGTTATTTTGTGTATTTGAAAATCACAGCCATAAATTTAAGTGCCATTGCTTTATTGGAAAAAAAAGCATGCTGAATACTGCTGATATAGCATTATTCTTTAAATAGAATATGTCTTGATATGTTACAGAAGAACTATCTTACAAGGGGGAGCTTAAAAAAAATCCTTGCTTGCATTAAAAAAAGAGAATCACATCAGATGATCCAAAACATGATAGATATCTCTAGTTAGACATTAAGACAATCCAACAACATAAAGACAGCACAACCGCACACCTGAAAATATCAATCAAAAAAGCTGGTAAAGATTTCTGCTAAACATACCTAAGCCGTTTCGCTGTAGATATGCAATATTCAATGCAAAGTACAAATGTTATTTTTAAAGCATGCAGTCATTCACAGTTCACAGAATTGACAATTGCACAAACAGTGCAGGAAACAATAATCCTTTTTTATCCATCAAAATGAAATTACTAATCCTGCTCTTTAAAGGATAACTATACTCTAAAGTTTAACTTTTTTTTCTCTCTCGCTCCACTACTAAAATGCCCATGCCTGCCCTTATAATCTCCCGTCTTGACTACTGTAACATTGTGCTACTTGGACTCCCGGTCTGTCAACTCTCTCCTTTTCAGTCTAATTTAAACTTGGCAGCTTGGATCCTCTCACTCTCTTTCAAAAGTGAACCCGCAACCCCGATACTGCAGTCCATAGAGTGGCTTCCCATCAAACAAAGCATCATATTCAATACCCTTCCTTTAACCTTTAAATCCCTTCACTCCACTGCACCTCCCTACTTATAATTTCTCTTGGTCCCTTATGTTCCTAGACGTGCCCTGCACTCCTCGCAGGGCAATTTTCTCCACAAACCCCCAACGAACACTGCTTCCTCTTGTCTTAAACCATTCTCTCTCGCTGCTCCCTATCTTTGGAACTCTCTCCTCTCACTTCACCAGGTTATATTCTTAAGCTCTTTTCAATCTAAACTGTTATCCTACATTTCTTAAAGCTATAAATGATTGTTAGGTGTTTAAGCATTTTATATCCCTCCTCCCATTTGTTTCTGTATGTTGTCCCTCCCAATTAGATTGTAAGCTCTTCGGGACAGGGATATATATATATATATATATATTCTTAACTATGAAACTTTATTAATGTAAATTTCATCTATCTGTATAATGGCTTGCACTTATGCCCCTGTTTGTATACACTGTGGGGGAGATGCAATATATTTCGCTATCACAACCTACGTGCACTCATTTCCGCAATGTATTAACCACTTTGCAACCATACATTGCCAAAACGCTAGGGGTAAGTTTGAACTTTTGTGCATATTTTAAAGAAACCATTGAAGAGCCATTAATTGTCGCTCAAAAAACTAGCACAAAAATTTATTGCATCGCTTTGCGCTGCGCAAAGAAAAAAAATTGCGACATGGCGCAGGCAGTGCAAAAACTTTCGCTAACACGTTAGAACATAGGTTAGGGTAATTTTAGCTCTTATTTTCTCATTATAATGTACAGCACTGCGTACCCAAGTGGCGCTATATAAATAAAGTTATACATATAAACATACATACATACATGTTTATGAATGTAAGAAGCCTATTTGACAAAATAGGTGAAATACGGTAGAACAGGTTGTGTAAACCTCAGGACTGTGGTTTGCACAATAGGCTGCAGGATTGGGACATGTTCTAATAATTATGGGGAATTACAATTATCCTGACAGACTGGAAACACTGTTTTTTTTGAGTCTAGTTATATCTAACAAAGTTGAACATGTTACAAAGGTTAAAGAAATGGAAAAAGCGTGTGCGATTTGATGTATGCCACATTAAACAAATGTACTCTGTCTTAATTTCTTAAAAAAAGATCTTAAACAAAACAAAAACGGCTTTCAAACCAGTATTACACTATTACACTTCTAAATGTATGCTATCAAAGAATAATTGCAAAAAAGATTAGGTCCAAGCCCATGGGTCTTAATAGAAAGGTAAAGATGGTAAATAGGATATGAGTAAAGTAAAATGCATTAAAAATCCTTAAGACAGGGCTCCTACAGGACTCATTTAAACAATATTAGGACAGCAATTAATGTGAGAAAGCAATTACATCAGCTAAAATGATGGCTTTATAGCTAAACGATGTAAGACTATACACGCTTTACGTTTATAAATAGGAAAAATAGTATGGGGTTGGGATTTGGTGCCATAAAATAGTTTTACAATGGTAACAAATAATTTTGAAAATGAAAATGTACTAAATATTTTTTTTTCCTTTAAAGAGCAACTAGTTTATTTGGTTTTAAGCCGCAAGTATTTTTAGAAGAAGCATATCTAATGTGGTCAACAGACCACATTGTCTACTGCACCTCCCTACTTATCTTCTCTCTTGGTCCCTTATGTTCCAGGCCGTGCACTCCGTCCCACGCAAGAAAATCTTCTCCACAGACCCCCAACTAACACTGCTGCCTCCCGCCTTAAACCATTCTCTCTTGCTGCTCCCTACCTTTGGAACTCTCTCCCTCTCTCACTCTGCCTGGTGACATCCATTAAAGGGACACTAAACTGAAAAAAATTACTTGCCTTTATCCATTTTTAGATTTTTAGCACTGTCAGGAACTTGATCCCTTTTTGCTCTCTGTGATCCCTGTCACTAGATCTCCTCATGTCCTGTTCAGCTCACTCCTAGTTAGTATGCATGTCTCCTCTCTATTTATCCACCCCCTCCCAAAACTGAGGCACAGCTAGAGTGCAGAGCATGTGCAGTGGAGGTGATCTGTGCCTCACTACAGCCAATAGCATTTACCCAGTGATTTTGTGTTAAAATGAAAGTGAAAGTAAAACTGCTTTGCTATGGGAAGAAGACAACAGCTAACTGCAGAATTGGGTTTATCTGCACAGAAAGAGCACAGAGCAACAGACAATGCTTATTTATAAAGATGGGATAGTATACATCCATTATAAATTGCAATTAGTGACCAATTTAATATAGTATACATACAAAATAGAAGCCTAGTGCACTCCCAATTCAATTTGCTTACATGTTTATTCCCTCTATGATGCTGCTTTAAAAAGCCTTACATTCTCTCTGGATAAATAAAAGCAATTAGTTCAATAACTTCGCCAAATTATTTTAAGCCCAGCCACCACTTCAAGGTTTGCTTTTTCAGCTGGGTCCTACGCTATCAGTTCTTGCCTTTTATTGTGCATTAAAGGGGAAGTTCAGTGCAAATACACATGCTTTTCAGAAAAAAAGAGCAGTATTTCTTTCATCCCAATGACCTTAATCTGCCAATTCAGCATTTTGTCTGTGTATAAATAAATGCAACTGAAATACTGACTTCCTTTTTGCAGGACCGTTATGGTCTTGCCCTTGACGCAGCGCTTGGGTTGATTCAGTTGAGCATCTGAGCATCTTTGACCCATCCAACAGCCAATCAGTAAAAACTACTGTTAGGAACATTCCAAGGAAGTGGTGCATCCTGGAAAGAAGAAGAAGGACCGTTAGAACCTGAAATGGCAGCTCCCTAATGTCAACAGCAGGGAACAGCAAAGGGCATGAAATCAAGTGATTTTTCAAAATGGGAGAGAATATGTAGTATAACTAAGAAGGCATTACACAAACTAATAATTCAACAAATATTGATAATTTCCACTGAACTGTCCCTTTAATATAAATGCCAGGTTAAAATATGAATCATTTGTGTAATGAGAAGTTAGTGTTCCCTTTGTAAGTGAAATGGCAGTGTAGATATTAGAATTCTTAGAGCAGGATATATCTGTTTAATAAAAGTTGCTCCAAGCCAAGTCCCAAGAAGAAGAAGTACAGGCACTAGCAGGAATAACAGGCAACACCCCCTTCAAAGATAAAATGTCAGAACTGACTGATGCCCTTGGTTTTGGGTCACTGTGCTGTCCTAGGCTGGCCAAACTTTTAAATAGTGATTAATAGGATGCTGACTACAGACTACTGACACAAATGTATATATTTTTTAACTCTTGTGTGTTCATTTTGCTCCTTAAGTTTGCCCTCCCATTATCCTGCTTTCCAGTCTTCTGCTTCAGTCCTATTACAAGCTCTCTTGCCTGCCTGCCTGCCATCTTCAGTTTTCCAATACAGCTCTCTTTCCTAACAATATCCAGTAGCCCTCCAGTTGCCATCTCTTCTGCCTTCCTGGCAGACTCTTTTTTCAGCCCCATCTCCAACTCACTTCCATCCTGCCCTTCTACCTTTCTCAAGTATCTGTCCCTCAGCCATCTAACTACCAGCCTTCTGGTTTCCTATTCCTTGATTCTCGTTTGATTTCTTGGTGGGTGTGTGATGACTCACCTTGCAACTCTGAAACTACTATCCAATTTAAAGGGCACTAAAACTGGATTTTTTTTTAAAACTACCCATTACTGGAAACTATAATTGTACTATAATTTGTACTATTTTTGTTGATCTGTACCATTTCTTTAAATATCAAATCTAAAGCAGTTTACATTTCAGTTGTCAATCAAGTGCTTTATTATCAAAAACTCTTTTGCTGTGTGCAAAGTGTGACTGTATGTGTGAAATTCCCTCTCCCAGTGCTGGCTAATGGCATGCTTGCAATCACAGTGAGTTGTGTCTGATAAATGAGGAGTGTCGCAGGCTAGGATACTTAGTCATTTATTCAGTTTACATACACTTTAAAGCAGTACCCAGATGAAAGGTTAAAGCTAGGTACACATGATGCAATAACTAATGAACGATAGGACAGGTCAGAAAATCACAACCGATCATGCGGTCTTCTATGGACCACATGATCGGTCACCTCTACCTGTCGGATGTGGCTGCTTTTGCTGCGACCGACAGTCCTTCCTCCTGGCCGACCGGTCGAAAACCTCGAACGGTCGGTCAGGAGGAAAGATTGTATAGTGTGTACCTAGCTTAAGATAAGCGCTTGAGAGTAAAATCGATTTTTCGAAAGTCCTGAATATTCGAACATGTTCCCCAGACCATTTTCCAGGTCCCACAGCCATTTACATTAAGTTACCATTGATATTTTAATTGTGTTTAATTCAAACTTTTCGAACTATTTGACTCCCATTGACTTTAATGGGTCCGTTTTCAAACTTTCCATATAGTTCGAAAGTTCGAAAACAGACCTTTCAAAAGTTAGGCCATCTCTAAGTTAAAGTCACGCTAACTGGTAGTGAACCGCTTAGCGCAACTTTAACACCATATATTTGCCCAGGGAGTCTGGATAAATCGTCCCCATAGAGTTTAGAAGATTAGATAAAATATATGAGATTAGTATGTGATAAATCAGTGGCTTGAAAATGGGTATTAAAACAAGAGATCAGTGACCAGACACAGCTGTATATGATATCCAAATCTACATATGATACCCAATCATTGCAAACAGATGAAAAACTGAAATGATCAATGATTGATATATTGTTTGATCTGGTTGTGTGAGAGAAGCCTGAAAATCAATATTTTATTAATCCTGAGTAGAGATGTAATATGGGTTCGGATAGAACCCAGTTTCGAATCGAATCTGAGGGTTTCCGATTTCACGGAACCCGGATTATCCGATTTTTTATCGAAAATAGACGATTGTCGAAAATCAAAACCGCTAAAATAACCATTGAAAGTAATGATCAATTACGTTAACCCTCAAAAGTAATGATCGACTCCGGTAACCCTCGAAAATAGAATGCGGAAGCTTGAAAACAGCCCAATCATCAGGAAAGATAGTTTTAAAATAAGTTTTGGTTATATTTATGGGTTCCCCAGACCATTCCCCAGGTGTTATTTACAGTAACCTACTATTACTATTTGCCCTTGGAAAATGGACAGAAACTTTCAATTTTTTTTCTCTCATAGACTCCTATGGGTCCGTTTTTGAATTTTTGAGTTGTGAAATCGAAATCAAAATCCTGAGTTGTACTGGGTAGGGAAAACGTATTATCAAAGCAAAGCACATTACACATCAAAAATAATAAAAGTATAAGGCAAAAGTCCAGCCATTCCTCCTAAAAATAAATTAATTATAAAGCCAATTTGGATAAATACCATTGTTACACACACAGGTACAAGTCTTATTTAAAATCAAAATTTAGACGCGAAGTAAAATTTTAGGGCTAAATATCTTACATACTCAATGCTAAATATCTTACATACTCAAATCTCTATAAAATAATTAGGTTATTTCAAGCTGGGATCTACCTGATGGCTGTTATCATGTTACCATGGCAATTTGGCACATCTGAGGAATTCCAAGCCATATTTTAACATTGTAAACAAACCTTGAGGTCTGAG
Source organism: Hymenochirus boettgeri (assembly GCA_019447015.1). Lineage (NCBI taxonomy): Eukaryota > Metazoa > Chordata > Amphibia > Anura > Pipidae > Hymenochirus > Hymenochirus boettgeri. The sequence goes on along the minus strand of CM033474.1, from coordinate 193,694,324 downwards.
ATATTGTACTGAACATATTTTGAAATAAAAACAAAAATTGATTTTTCATTTTAATTAAATTTCATTTGATTGTCATTCTCTTTGGGTTAATCTTTAGACACAAAAGGCCTCACTTATGCTGAGCATCTTTCTATGAGCTCTTTACAATGCGCATTTAAAAAATGTAAGGACAATTATTCCCATTAAAATTCATTTTAGTGTTGACACTATCAGTGTTATTCAATAAAAGTTCTTATCGTCAAAAATGGTGCTAACTTTTCCCTAACCAATCAGATGTTAGCTTTCAAATGTTAAATAAGATCTGATTGGTTGGGGAAAAATTAGCAACATTTGTAACAATAAGAACTTTTATTGAATCTCCCTGTATAAGCATTGCAATGCATGTAATGTTTGCCCTAATTTTGAAAATAATTCTTAAAAGCTTTCTAGAGACTATAGGGACTTAATAATTAACTATCTGGTATAAATAAATGTCCAGGTGCAAACCTTGAAAGTACTAAAATTGAGGGAAGAGCGGTTTTGCCTTTATAGAGCAGGGGTGGGCCAATAGGTTCAACTCAATTCTCATTATACTGTAGCATTTGCAAAACTGGATTTTATAAAAAGATTTAATTAATATACCTGGTTCAATGGGTGCTTTTTATTATTAGTTGCAATTTTTAATAGGTGTGTAATGTTTTAGATTAATTCCATCAAATTCAACCATCAATTATATAGCCAAAGACAATCAATTAATATTAAGATTAATTTTGGGCACAGGTCTAGTATTGATGGGCCATTCAAGGGCAGCCAAGGGGCTGCATGTGGCCCCTAGGCCTGACTTTGCCCAGGCCTGTTATAGAGCCATCTTCAGAGCATCTTAGGCATCTGGTTTTGCAATGTGACTTGCTTATGAACAGACATTACTCCTGAACCATTTTTTTTAAAAAAGATGTTCAGGGAGATTTAATAAAAATTCTTTAGTTAAAAATGGTTCTAATTTTTCCCCAACCAATCAGATGTTAACTTTCAAATGTTAAACAAGATCTGATTGGTTGGGGCAAAATTAGCACAATTTTAAACGATAAGAACTTTAATTGAATCTCCCTGGTTATGTTTTGCAAAAAATATCAAAGAAAATGCAACTTTAGTTTTTAACAGATTTTGTTATTCACGTCTAATGTTTCATGTCCCCGTGTGTGAGAGGTCTGGAAGTCAGAAAATGAGTGCCTACTTTTTGGGAAGTTGAAGAGCCTTGTTTAAAATAGTGGTTTAAAAACAGTACTTACTGTACAAAATACATTTTGACTGGACATACCTCCCCCAGGGAACAAATGGATAGGAAATGTTTAAATGAATCCTTAAAGGACAACAATATCAAAAAAATAACATCACCCTCATTACATGTCCACACTTCCAGCAGCTAAAATCACGTACTCACATTTACAGTCTTGCAACCCTCCCTTAGATATCACACAGCAAAGATGAGTGCTAAAAGCCCGCCTCCTAGATGGCCCAGGGCCATGGTTAACATATCACTTGTCATTGGCCGTTGGGAATGTCTGTTACAACCTCTCTCCTCCTCCTCTGCCAGTCAAACAAACTTGAAATGTCCTGTTGCTAGGATACAGCCTACATAATCAAGCAGATCAAGGATGGGTGGAGGAGTGTTTTCTCTCATGCTAGCTATGAGTGACAGTTAGAGGCAGACAGAATTGTTATACCCCCTTCACAGCATGGCTAATTGAAGGCAGAGAGAGGCTCGAAATCAGGAAAAAAATGTATGGGGAGTTCTGCATACCTTAATTTTTTCTAAAGCAATTATAAAAAAAAAATGCATTGTGGCAATACAGTTATCCTTTAAGGTGGCCATACACATGGGATTTCCACAGCATATGTGCCGACAGATCACACTGGTATCTGTCAGCACACATGCAGTGGGGACCGCACACACGAACCCGACCAATCCCCATACCGGGTATGTGGATCAGTCGGCCGTGCAACCATGCACAGTGCGATCGGATCAGCTTTCTTTACTTAAAGGGCAACTATACTGTCAAAATGAACTTTTTAAAAATAAAAAGTACCTGGGGCAGATAGGTAGGATTGATTATTCCCATCTCCCAATATTGTTTTGTTCCGGAGCTACAGCAGATACAGTTTTCATCTACTAGGTTATTGTCCTGGGTCTTTCTGTATTAAAGATAGTGCTAAAGCATTCAGGAAGTCTGGCAGAAACAGTATATTGGGTGGTAGAAAGTACCAATCCTACCTCCCTTCCCCAGGTACCTTTTTTTTAACTGTTTTTGAAAAAAACTTTATATGCATTATAGTTCTCCTTTAAAGTTAAGAGAGCTGAAACCGACTGACTGAAATTTTCTGTCGTTCCCGACCAACCGTAATGCCTACTACAGTCGTTTATCGGCACTACGATTGGTTGGGAAGAGCCCCTACACACTGATGATGAGTGTATCGTGTATTGCCTTAAATTAAAGTGGCATCCCCATTTGTGGGGAATAGATTAGAATCATGTTTACTACTTTTTGATAGTTGCAAATGAGTGTAGTTTTAGTATATGGAATGTGGCCATATGTATATTTTTGATATTAGGTTTGGATGTGTGTGTGTTTGTGAAAAAGCGTTAAATATTGATTAAACATAATTGTGTCTACAGACTTTTATGTGCGATCCGGTAGCAATTGCGATGCGATTGTGCTTTTAAAAGTGCACACTAGTATAAAGCAATAGGGCTAGCCACTTTAGTCCATTGCGCTGCGATCTCCTCTTAGGAGTGCATGCGATCTCCTCTTAGGAGCGCATGCGATCAACATTTTTTTGCAATCACATGCACTTCCACAGCACAATGTTGGGGAATCGCAGCGCAAACGCACAACTTCAAACCGGAAACACACACTCAATTCCACAAGTTAACACATGCGATTGTATGCACGTTCCGGTGCACGGTAGTGTGGCATCACTGATGAAAAACATTGTGGAGATTTACTATATATTTTAAATATAATAAATGGTTGTCTGTTTCTTAGGCTGAGGCCACACTGCAACTCACAGGAACTGCACACAAAATCGCAAGCGTTATCGCTCGATTATGCGCGATTATTGTGCGTTCTGCATTTGCATGTGCGTTTTGTGCATGCGATTTTGCTGTTTTCCGTTATGGAAACGCATGCATCAATGCACCAAAAATGGTGAACGCATGCGTTACCAAAATGTGAACGGATGCGGAATTACATGCACATCGGAAATTGTGGGGAATTTCTACGTTCCCGTGATTTCCAGTTTAGCGAAAATCGTGGGCGCTAGTGTGGCCTAGCCCTAACATACAGCCTACACACATACTTTAAAGCAGCTATAATGAGATCAGTAATTGTCACGCATCAATGTCAATGATTTTGTTGGTGACCACTGACCAGGGTTCGCTTTGGGATGGTATCAGATATATGCAATATTAATGGGAAAAGATGATAATGTTATGTACTGCACCTCTTGGTAACTGATTACGATTCCCTCCATCCACATTTGTTGTTGCCATTTTGTTCTTCCACATCTTATTGAAATTTACTTGCAGTATTTCACACACATGAACAATGGGCTGATAGCTAGGCAATGGCAACAATATGAAGAACTGCATAGTAAGAGTTTGTATAGCTCTATTAATAATAACCTAAAAGAGAAATTGACATAAAAAGAAATGGGAAGTTTGTGCTTGACTGAAAATTACTGCAATCAATCAAGGTACTGGACAAAAGTCTTGGCATGTCAGAAAATAAAAACTCTAAGCAGAGATTTTTTTTTTGCACTTCCAATAATAAATTAACCACTGAATGAAAAGTCAGCTATTTTAATTGCCAAGATCTGTTAAGAGACCTTTGACTTTCAAGTTAAAGGTTTCATCTCATTTGCAGTATTTCTTATTGCTCACTTAAGTAGACCATACATGGGACGATTCTTTCCAGTGAAATTTTTGATCATTCCATTCCAACAGAAAATTTGATTGGAAAAAACAGTTAAAATTTACCATCTTGCACTATCTATTCTGAAAGATGAAGTCAATAGAGAATTATCTGCCTGAATCTATTGCATTTATTTTTGATCGACAGTTCGAAGTGGTTAATTGAAAAATCTATTGTTGTTAGTTGTCAATTTTTAGACCAAATTAGAAAAATTGGTCCAAAATGTACCCCATGTATGGCCTGTTTAGGTTAAGCCAACACTACTAAAACACATATACAAAACACTTTGTGATATAACTATCCATAATTACAGATTCATTAGTTAATGTGATTTCAAGGATAAATGCCCCAAGAGCAGTTTATATATGATCTTAAAAAGCCCCATAACCATGGATCAGTCTAAACTGGTGTAACAATCTATTGTCACCAGTACTGTGTGCCTAAAGGCGCTTCACACTGTAAAACCAGAGCCAAAACCGGTTTGTTGGCTCTCTGGTTTTGCATTTAGCTTGGGGAATGCTGTAAAAACCTTTTATTAGGTGAAGCATTTTGTAAGGGCTACCATGGAAACATTGAAATTACCCATTCCTTATTTATCAGTATATAGCATGAAAGTTCAACATTACTCTATACATAAATCACAGGTAGCTCAGTTAACATATAATGAAATAGCAGGATCTCAGCAAAAAGAATGACATGCATAAAAAAATCTTACTTCTTAGATGTATAGCCATATTCTCTCTCTTAAAGTAAAGAAATCTGTTCACATTATGGAAACAAAAGAGCCACCTTACGCTAGGTATGTGTCTTATCAGACACCTGGGACTTTCCATCAGAATTGATGAGTTTAATTTGTTTTAGCTTAAAGGGTAATGAAACACTGACCACCACCCATACCTTTACTGTATTTACAATAAAAAAAAAAACCTAACGTACAATTCTGTGTGAGATAGAAATACTTTCTTCTATTTCATTCGATTGAATTGCTCAAAATATGAATAATTATTTTCTGTTTTTCCGATCAACTGCTCGACAATATCATGCTATAAATCAGAAAAACAAAGATTGTGCCAGACGGAATATTTTCAGCCAACCCCATCTTCAGTCCCCATCTCCCCACATATTTCAAGGGGAAATCTGTGGAAAGAATGTTGGGAACTTTGAGTCGTTCTTTCGATCTGATTTCTGATCATTGCACTTAATAGGAAATCCGATTGGAAGAACATCTGCCCATGTATGGCAAGCTTTAGGAGCGGCAATCACACTGCTGGAAGTTCCGTGCCTCTGAAGGGCTTTGTCTCTCTCCTCCCAGCCTCCCTACTCTACCTCCTTCAACACCCATGCTTATTTTTTCAAGTTTACTGCCACTTAAACTTAAGTTAAAAATAGCAATGTTAATAAAGGATGCACAAACTTTCTGGGGTTTGTTCCAACAGACAGGTTTGTGGAACAGTCCCTGGCTTGGGTGTGGAATTTCAACTGTCAAAACTAAAACGCCATGTCAACTCCAAGTAATTTCACTGGTGGAAATTTCAGAAGTTCTACAATGACATTTTATTCGTTTGGATGAACAGAATTTCTATGGTGGAACCAGTACACCCCCAGTGTAAATGTATTGAGTAAACAAAAGGAAAGCATCCTTGTCTCTTTCCTTATCATCTTAACCATGTAATAAACTTTGCCATTTACTGCAGCCCCAAAATGTACAGTATGTGTCATAATTGTGCAAACAGGGTTAAAACTGTTAAACAGTATGTTTGCTTACTGCAAGTTCATATTTAAGAAATAATATTGAATGGCTTAAAAAACATGTCATTGTGAGATTAGATTTCGTTGTCTGTGTTTATATGGTGATACTTATTTAACTGTATTACTGACATTAGGATAACGAGGATTTTCTCTATATATCTGGCACACAATCTGTACATTTTAGCCGTCTAAAGCAACACAAAGCAAGGGTGCTTTGACTAAGCTGCTCAGGGAACTGGCATTCAAACAGGTATTGGCAAGATGGTGGGTATGTGAATTCTCTGCTGCAATAATCTCCCTGATGACATGCAGTCACTATGTAAATGGCTATGTTGCTATCAGACAGCTGGCGTTGAAATAGGTACTGCAATTAGAAAACTGGCACTTGTACATAACCTCATAACAATATGTCAAAATAAATATATAAATAAACAAGAGGCAAAGTATTAATTATCCTTGAAACTTCCTTCAAGAATCATTACAAAATTTTCCAGCAGAAAGTAAAAAGCTTTTTATATCTAGCCAAAGTGCATTTTAAGTTACTGACTAGAGACAAGCTTGCATTAAATCAGGGGCACTCCTTCACATTGTACTGCAAAGACACAGACTATGGTGCCTCACACACTTCCCCCCTCTCCCCCCACATTGCATCTGAGTTAAGGTAATATCAGTTCTAGATATTTTTAAAAATGAATATGAATGATGTCCGACATGCACATCTGATCAATAGCAACATTGACAGAGTATTATTTTTATCTGTGATGCTTAATCCTGTGATGCCTTCTGACTGTCTCATGGCTTACAATCAATATCGGGCTATCGATAGTAAAATGACTTGGCAACGTTGTTTTGAAAATGTGAGGAGGTGTGATGAACTCCAGCGTTTGGACATACAGTAAGAGAGTAAATGGTATCATGAACCCACTGATGCAAATTAGTATCTATAGTTTGAGAAATTTAATTCCTAGAAGTTTTGCTCCATTCCTTTTGGTATAGCCTCATAGGAATCTAGTGATTTTGCCTCTAGGGGCAGTGTCTTAAAGTTAAAGGTTCATACACACCTGCCGATTATTACCAGATCCCTATTTCGGACATTCGTCAGGCTCAGGGGTCGGTCGGGGTCTGGTAAAAATCGGCAGGTGTGTATGAACCATTAACTTTAAGACATCTGCTAATCTATAGCACCATTTCTGTTCAGTAGGCTTTACACAGTTAATTGTTTACTGGGCTGGAGGCAGTTTACATCAATATCTTAGATAAATTCTGTAGTTCTAACAATATTTCAAATCCTTCCATTTATCTTACTGTATGTCAAACTGTAATTTCTCTAATTTGCATGTTTTGAAAAGGAAAAGATTTACTGTGTTGCATCGGTACATGCAAAGAATACTAGAGCCTCAGCTGTGGAATTAGAAAAGAAAATTGAGTCAGATTTAATTTTATAACAGCACAGAGCTTGTAATACATGAAAGGATTGAGTAGTTAAATCCTATTTGGTGTACTAAATTAAAGACCCTGTCAACATTTGGAACATCTTCTAATAAGGGAAAGTCTGTGGATTTATCTTTATCCTGAATAAAGAACTTAAACATTTATCCCCAAAAGATATGCCAAGTTCAGTGCAATGAATAAAGAACAACTATCTGAGGCATTCTACAGCATACCTGATAGAGATTTTCAAATGTATTTAAAAAAGAAGAAAAGTAACATTCCTGGATAGAAAGGAACAGATTGATATGCTCTGGCATTTATTGCAGAATGTTACAGCAACAATTTCCAAAGTGCAAATCAAGAACTTTATTGGCCCTGACATTTATTTTTATGAATCTTTTTTTACTTAAACTGAAAGAATAAAACATTTGCAGTCTCATTTACCAAGAGCCGCTATCACTCTGGGTAAATGCTCTTTCCGCGATTCAATATCGCGTTTGCGAATGTGGGTAAATCCCGGTAAAGGGATTTGCTGGCGTTAAAATCCTGTGCTAAAACTATCCCAAACGCGATATTAAATCGTGAGCATTGGGTGCGCGGGTGATTTTTGTGTAACCCGCGCATCCAGTGCTAATATGGAGTTAAACCGGTTCGCCAACAGTTAGCGCGTTTTTAACTCCATATATTTGCCCAGCGAGTCTGGGTAAATGAGCCTGTTATTTTTCTGGTCAGGTCTAGTTTGTATAAATGATTTTCCCAAACCATGTGAAGCCATAAGCAAGCCAGAGAGCTGCTAATGGTAACACCAGTACGGTAATTAATTTATTGTGTTCATTAAGGACATAGAAATGTATATAAACTAATAACAAGGGGTTTTTATGATAACAATAGCTTTTTAGCCTTTGTGTAAATATTCGAATAACTGATTCTAAACACACCGCATCCACTGCAACCTTATTTAATTCCCAGTTTGGCATCTTTTTTTTTTTTTGGTAAATGTGAGGACCATTTTGTTGCAAACATATAAATAGATCATATGGTGCAATGAAAGATTCATGTGCTGGCAGGATAAACTGTATCACATCCTAACAATCTTATCTGGAATCAGAAACCTTTTAGATGATGAAGGCATGAGGTATGAAATGAGGGATAAGTATGTAACTACTTATGCATAGTAGCACACACCAGAATCTATACATTAACATAATGGTTGTATGAAAAACATAGTAGATACAAATATGTACATTTGAAAGAGCTTAATTGGTGTGGCATATCCTGTGTTTACATATAAAAAAAATCCCATTAAAGAACAAAAGTGCGAAATGTTTATCTCCACTTAAGAACTATCATTGCGTTTACCCTAGGTGATTGAATAACTCATCTACAGAACACTGTACAGTAAGTGAGCAATTATTTAGTTATGAATGCAAGGCCCTCTTAACACTTAAATAGTATTGTTTGCATTGTTGCCTTTTTTGCTGTTTTTTCAATAGAGCACATATTAACAGTAGGCATAAAAGCTTTGCCTTCTTCTGAATTATTATTGCACCATTATTGTACTTAAAAAAACTCAATATTGCACATTACACTACAACATTTTATTTAATATATATGTGGAGGGGTTTGTAAGTGTTATGTACATTTATTTGAAAGTTTTAATCAATTAAATCAATTCATTTTATTGGTTAGTTTTGATTTGTAGATTGGGTTTGTCTTGTGCCATGATGTAAACAGTGCAAATCTTGCCACAGGATGTAAGTAGCCCTTGTCTTGTAACATAGGGTCAGATTTGCTAGAAAATAAATAAACACTAGAAGAAAAGATGATAAGGTACCTTTAAACGTATACATTTTATATAAAGCTAAGGAGCACAATACGAAATAATTTTTCAAGAAACTCTGAATTCAGCAGCTGGTTGTAAATCAGCTGCATGTTAAAGAAGCATCTGATGTTCTCATTATGATTTTAAAAAGAATATTTACTGTGATAGCGATGACTAACATACAACTTGTTGGTTTGATCACAGTATATATTAAACTTTTCAGTACTCTGCAGGATTCTTGATCATCAGTTTCACAACTGTTCACTGTATATATTATGTGTGTATACTGTATATATAAATAGATCACACTCACTGTATAAATTATGTGTGTATATATAGATTGCACTCACATTTACTGTCATGGGGGCACCTCCATAACATTAACACTCAATCCAATGCAGGGCACTTGCAAGGCTTCTCCATAAGAAATATCTTTATTATCAAACACCAGATGGATACATTTCAGCCCTCCCTAGGTATCCAACCTGGACATTTATCATCTTTAACAAGATAATTTATGACATTAAGATGGTTTTACTATTGAATAAACTATTTACATTTACATTAAACCCTGGGCTTTGGAAAAATTGTTCTTCTGGAAAGCTGTATAACGACAAAGCTGATTTTTCTTCTAGGTTGTACTTGTTCATTTTATACATTTGGTAATTTGGTTTCTCATTCAAATCATTTAAAAAAACAAAATGGAGTCTCATACAGCTGTGAGATTTGACTGCCGAATGGCAATAACAGGTGTGGGCCATAATCGCATGTGTGTGGGTTCTCAGTCTGGCGTAATTGATCCAGGGGAATGGAAGACCAACGATGCACGGCTGACCTTTATTTTTTCCATTTTCAAATCTGGTAAGTATATTTGTAACATTAATGAAATAGAGCTCCTGGTGGTGTTGCTCTCTAATATAGACCAATATATATAAAAAAATGTTTTGGGTATTGTAGTACCACTACATTAAAGGTACACTAAACTGTTATAATCATGTACCTTGCATCTTTATCTATAATTGACAAGGAGGTGAGATTGTTTTTTCCCACCTACCTGTGAATAATAGGACGCGCCGTGTTTGAGTTTAACTTACCTGCAAAGATGCAAAGAACATGATTATTTCAGTTTAGTGCCCCTTTAATGTATCAGTGGCCGCCTCCTTTCTTTGTCTATACCCTGTGGGCTAGTACAAAAACTATAAGCTGTGTTTGTGTTCTTGTTGATTTGAAGTGATCTTCTTGTAAGTGTCAACCTTTTTTTTTGGCAGAATTAGGGGCATATTTATAAAGGTTCGTTAACTTTTCGCGGCCGTTTTCGCGGACATTAACGCATAAATCGCGTTTAATGCGATTTATAAAAGTCCGAAAACGGGCGAAAAAATTAACGAAGCGTTAACCCTTCGCGGCGATACTTACCTGTTACCGCCGCTTCTATTTATAAAGCGGCGGTACTGGTTTCGCTCGCTCTGCTAGTATCGGCTGTTTTACTTCGCCACCTTGAAGGTGGCGAAGTCAGCCGATACTAGCCTCCCGCGGCGGGGATGGGCAGGCAACCCGCGGCGGGTGGTCGCACCCGCCCCGGGAGACACGCCCACCCCGCCCACAACCCCCCGCGGCGGCGGAGACCACCCGCCGCCACTTCCCAGCAGCCCCTCCCAACCCGTTCCCCGCTCGCGGCAATCTCGGAACGGAAGGCTAGGAGGGGCTGCCGGGAAGGGGCCGCAGCAGGCGACCACCCGCCGCGCACCCCCTCCCCGGCAACCCCTCCAAGCCCTCGCCCGGCCGCTCCCGGGGGGGAAGGGAGGGAGTCGCTGGGAGGGGTGGAGGCACCCTCCAGCGGGGCCCTGAGAAGGGCCTTTTGGGGCTTAGGGGTCCCGCAGCTCGAACCAGACCCCCCTCCCCGGCCCTGTAAGGGCCTTTGCGGCACTTACAGTGCCCTTGCGGCTCTGACAAGAGCCTTTTGGGGCTTAAGGGGTCCCGCAGCTCGAACCGGACCCCCTCCCCGGCCCTATCAGGGCCTTTGCGGCACTTACGTGCCCTTGCGGCTCTAACAAGAGCCCTTTGGGGCTTAGGGGTCCCGCAGCTCGAAACAGACCCCCTCCCCGCCCTTATAAGGGTCTTGCGGCACTGACAAGTGCCTTTGGGGCTTAGGGGTCCCGCAGCTCGAACCGGGACCCCCTCCCGGCCCTTGAAGGGCCCTTGCGGCACTGACAAGTGCCCTTGCGGCACTGACAAGTGCCTTTGGCTGGGGTCCCGCAGCTCGAACTGGACCCCCAGTGTGCGGCTCTTAAAAGAGCCCTTGGGCGACGTCTTCGGGCTGGCGACACCAACCCCATTCAGGTCGCCGATGCCAGGCAGACTCACTGCGGCCGACAGTGAGCCCGCTGGCACCTCCGGCCTCATTGGAGCCGATGTTGCCAGCCGCTTCTTTCTTCTTTCTTTCAGCCATCTACTGCGATGGCATCTGAGTTCCGCAGCGAAAGCTCCTCTTTATATAGGTTTGCAGAAATCCATAATCCGTTTCTGATTGGTCAATTTTTTAATACTTGCTTTTAAAAAAGCTGCGGGACCCCCTAAGCCCCAAAAGGCCCTTCTCAGGGCCCCACTGGAGGGTGCCTCCACCCCTCCCAGCGGCTCCCTCCCTTCCCCCCGGGAGCGGCCGGGTGGGGGACTTGGAGGGTTGCCGGGGAGGGGGTGCGCGGCGGTTGTCGCGACCACCTGCTGCGACCCTTCCCGGCAGCCCCTCCTAGCCTTTTGTTCCGAGACTGCCGCGCGGGGAACGGTGGGAGGGGCTGCTGGGAAGCGGCGGGTGGTCTCCGCCGCCGCGGGGGATTGTGGGCGTGTCTCCCGGCGGGTGCGACCACCCCCGCGGGTTGCCTGCCCATCCCCGCCGCGGAGGCTAGTATCGGCTGACTTCGCCACCTTCAAGGTGGCAAGTAAAACACCGATACTAGCAGAGCGAAACCAGTACCGCCGCTTTATAAATAGAAGCAGCGGTAACAGGTAAGTATCGCCGCGAAGGGTTAACGCTTCGTTAACGTTTCGCAGCCTTTTCGGACTTTTATAAATCGCGTTAAACACGATTTATGCGTTAATTGTCCACGAAACGGCCGCGAAAAGTTAACAAACCTTTAGAAATATGCCCCAAAGTATTTTCATTAATTTCGAGCAACACCTCCTATTTGTAAAGTTGAATGTGTTGGCATGCAGTAATTATATATAACTTAGGTTAAATGTAGGTTAATCTGTACTTACTAATATTTAGTTGGCTGTCTATACCCTTTCTTCTGAGAGAGTGGTAGGAAATTGTACGAACTGTACAACTCAGAAATGCTGAATTTATGATTTTAAAAAAAGTAATTACTTTTTTTGCTAGCTGTTCTGTGCTTAATACTGTATGTTCATCTGCCCTAACCTGTGCCAAACTGACCAATCTGTGCAAATTAGATCATTGTGCACTGACATTATACCTGTTGTACAAGCTTAAATGGTCTATAAATAATTCTCAGGGTTATTCAATAAAAGTTCTTATTGTTTAAAATGGTGCTAATTTTGCCCCAACCAATCAGATGTTAGCTTACAAATGTTAAATGAGATCTGACTGGTTGGGGCAAAATTAGCACCATTTTAAACGATAAGAACTTTTATTGAATCTCCCTGTCTGTGTTATAGCAGTGCACATATTCAGAGATTTTACAGTAAATCAGTGTTAAAGCCTGCACCAAAAGGTATGACGCACGCCAGCTTTTGGGAAATCCTCTAAGGTTTTCACATCCACTTACACCCCTTAGCTGGTTGATAATATTTTAGGTACAGTAAAAGTATAATTTACAACAATAAATGTCAACTTTATATTACATTTTCTACTGCACTAGAAAACTAACAAATGATTGATGCATAATGTGATGAAATTAGAATGAGATTTTTTCATATGTGTAAATACTGATTCATGTATATTAATAAAAATGATAGTAAATATGCATCACCATTCAATATCAGAACATTGCTGTAGAAATAAAATTGCAGCACCCACAGTACAGTAGTCAGTACAGCGATATTACCGGAGTTTATGGTCATTTCGCATATTGCCTTATATGGCCGTATATAGCTGAGGTAACTGCTCGATCGTATTTATAAACTGTCGTTAATGGTTTAATTGCATAATGTTCAGCCTTTTAAAATCACCAAGAATGAGGTGGAGAAAATGCATGAGTGGCTATATATCTAGCTTGTCAGTGAGTCCCTGAAAGGTGTCAGTACATTGTGGAGTGTTTCCCAATACAAATATGGGTCCGTGGGTGTTGGACTATTTTCCAGCATTAACTGTAATACAGCCGGGGATTTCTGATTTTCTGATGATCGTTTTTTGAGCTTCCAATTTTCTCTGTTTCCCAATAAAGTCTAGTTATTTCAACATATAATTTTTTTTTTCTGCTAATGTTCGCCCCTCTTTAATGCTGGCAAATTCTCGGTTGCAGCCCTGGTCTTGTAATGGCTGTCATTAGAGCACAATTTCCATTTTTGTGATGATACTGGAATAAACGCAATGATTTTGACATTGTACATCACCGATACTACTGCTGCACATCACTGCGGTGATACTTTCAGCATTGGGGTGGCAAATAACTCTATCCACTTTTCTAATAAGGGAGTCCCCTACCAATACCAATTGCCTCGCCTTCCTGAAATTTGGTTCCTGCTCCCTTGTATTAGAGTTGTTGATCCCCTCAGCATCAGCGATCACATGTGTGTACAAACCTTTAGCCATCTTCCACCGCGTCTAATACCTAAGATGACAGATCTGTTGTAAACAGTAAACAAACAATAATTTTTTATAGCCCTTCTTGTTTTAGTATGCTTGTGAAGGTTCTCATTCATCCAGGTCATGGTATATCTGTTGTATTCAATTAGATCAACTGGACTTGAAATGTAGTTCTTGAAGTAGTTCTTTAAGGGCATAGCACCCAGCCACTGGTTCAGATATGTTGATGACACCTGGGTTAAAATCCACCAGAAGGAAGTACAAGCTTTCACAGAACACATTAATGCGGTGGACCAAAACATTAAATTCACAAGGGAAGAGGTGCAAACAACACAAACTGGCTTTCTTGGACTGCTTGGTAGAAGTTAAGGAAAATGGTAAACTGAAGTGGGTTTACAGAAAACCAACACACACAGATCAGTACTGATGTTTGACTCCCACCACCCTTTAGATCACAAGCTGGGTGTCATCAAACCCTGCAACACAGAGCCGAGAACATCCCCACTAGCACAGAGGCGAAAGCTAAAGAAATGAAACATCTCAAGGAGCCCTTAAAACTTGTGGATATCCAGACTGGCCTTTGTCAAAAGAAGTAGAGGAAAGAAAAGAACACGAATACCAACAGTGAAGGGAAAAGCAAGACAGGAGGAAGAAACATGGTCATCCCATATGTAGCAGGGGTCTCCGAGAAATTAAGAAGAATTTCAAAAAAACATCGTATCCCTGTCGGCTTTAAACCAACAACACACTGAGGGAGCAATTGGTACATCTGAAAGACCCAATACCTAAACACAAGAAAAGCGACATCATAATGCAGTGCAGTGCAGTGAAGAATGCGCTGATTTGTATGTGGGGACCAAACACAACTGCATCAACGTATGGCCCAGCACAGAAGAGCCAATTCCTCGGGTCAGGACTCAGCCGTGTATCTGCTCTTAAGGATAAAGGACATACCTTTGAAGATTGTAATGTTAACATACTGGCGAAGGAACGTGACTGTTCAAGAGAGGTGTTAAGGAGGCCATTTATGTGGAAAATAAAGAAACCAAGCAAATAGAGGTGGGGGGTTCGACACCAACTGTCTGCCATGTACAATGCGTTTTAAACACCTTACTCTGGGCGTTCCTATAACACCTCTTAGCCACACTATCAATCACACCCTTAACACCTGGCTGTGATATGCTAATTGGGATTTTCCAGGGTACATAATTGCCACAATTCTTGTACAAGTCATTCTGAATTAGAAACCAGTCGGATGACTAGCGAAACGTCTCAAGAACTAAATTCAAGTCCAGTTGATCAATAAACAACAGATACTCTTGTTTAGATGTGTGTTAAGATGGACCAATAACCACACCCTTTTAATCAGTTAAGAGAGAAAATATATTGCCTTTTTTATTCTAAATCCAGCTCCCCTTAAACAGTTAAAACATCAAGATATTTCAGAATCCCTGTCACCCAACACGCTATTCTAATAGGAAGTGAAATGTTTATTATTTACTTACTTAATCAAAAATCCCAGAATAAAAATAGTCATTTTTATTAATACATTTACACAGTGCAACCAACAAATTACTTTTTATTTTTCAACACCCGTACAACAGTTTTCCTTAGTGCAGAAGCCTGCCTGCTCTGCAATGCAGATATATAGTGAAATACTTGTACAGATATAAAATTGATCATATGTCAAGACGAATGCAGTTTTGTCTGCAGATATTCCTATGATGTTCCCAGCTGGATCATTTTTGTGATCTTTATTAAGAGCATTATGTCTACTGCAAAATGATCAGTCCCCTAACATTGTTTAATTTTTTTTTTTTTTTATACCATAACTTTTTATTGTTTTCATTTCTTTTATAGTGATTTACAACATTGAATGAGAGCTTATCGTTCGGAACATTTTAAACATGAACAATCAGGTAAATCAGGTAAATTAAGCATTAACGATTTACACTTTATGTAGTGAGAACAGCACACTCACGATGGTAGGAAATTTATTTATCTTTGTCCTATCTCCTTAACCCATTTTTCCCGGGCTTTGTATTATGCTGTCTATGAGATCACCTTTCCTGGTTTCTCTTAAGGTCTATTGGGAGTCAGATTGGAATTTGTGATTCCCTACTTTGTTCTTATGATCTGTCGTCAATGTACCATATCTCCCATGCTCTGTAGAACCGAAAACTACCCTGGGTTATGTGGAAGGCTTTTTCATATCTCATGTTTTCGGATAGCATGTTAGTGATTTGGTTAACTGAAGGGATTTTTGAGGTCTTCCAGTATTTGGTGATTAATTGTTTCATAATGGTCATTTATGGTAGATTATTGTTTTTTGAGACGGTGGGAAGAGATTTAAGTTTATGTTCAGTAGTGCCAGCGCTGGTTTTGGTACAATCGTCGTGTTCATTAATCTATTAAGAAAGTAGAATAATTTGTTCCATGCTCTATGGACTTGGGACATGTCCACCATATATGCATTAGGCGCCTCTATGGGAACATCCTCTCCAGCACAGGGTGATTGTTCTTCATACCATTATGGATTTGAGTAGGGTATCTGTAAAAATCTTAGAACTATCTTTTTGTTGTTCTCCAATGTTTGATTGATTTTGAAAGTTTGAAAGTTGTTTTGAACGCCTCGCTCCACTGCCCTGGGGAACAGCGTGATCCAGGTCTTTGGCCCAACTGGACATGTGTTCCAAGTTTCAAACTGGGATTTGGTGTCTATTATTTTATAGAATTTGGATATGAGTTTAGGTGTTGACATCGTTCATCAACAGGTCTATCAGAGTTTCATTATTAGGAGTCGGCTCTTGTTTGGGATATGCTTATGTATTCCCTTTATGAGACTTTTTATTTGATAGAAATTCAGGCGACATTCTCCAGGGATTTTGTATTTGTTTTGAAGGGTCTCGATTCCATAATGTTCCCTCCTTCCATAATATCCTCTATTTGGGTTATTCCCTTGTCTTCCCATAATTTGACCTTCAGGTTCCCAAAGTATCTTCCAAGGGTCGCAATTGAGATGTAGGGTAATAAGTCTGGGGTGAGTTTATTTGTTTTGACGATTTGTCTCCAGATAGTGTTTGATGTGTTTGTTGTGGTCCAGTTATTGGGTTTATGTTTATAGTTGAGGCTTATCAATTCGAGGATTGTTTTAGGGGTTGTGTCTTTATAATATGTTTTTCGTGTCCAGCCATTTTTTGTGTCATTCGGACCACCATGCTTTGATTTGTTCTAAGTTAGCTGCGTAAAAGTAGTCTATAAATATGGGGAAGGCTATGCCTCCATTGTTTTGATTTTGCTAATGTTCTCATCTTGATTCTTGTTTTTTTGCCATTCCAAAAGTAATGTTGATCATTTCATTTGAGATCTAAGAAATTTTCTGGAATTATTATAGGTAACGTTCTAAATTTGTACAAAAGTTCGTTAGTAACATCATTTTATTAGAGCTACTCTAGATAGCCATGGTGTATTGTATTGACCATTTTTGAAGTCTTTTTCTATTTCTTCTAGGTAGGTTGAAAATTTTCCTGTACAAATCTTCTGTCTGTGCTGTTAGTTGGATACCTAGTATGTTATAGATTTTTTTTCCCATTTAAATTTGTATTTGGCGCTCAAAAACATCTGGAGAGCCATGATATTTTTGATTCCCAGGATGTATGATTTATTTTCGTTGATTTTGTAGAGGGATTTTCTCCAATTGTTTAAGTGTCTGTTGAAGGTGGATAAAGATGTTATGGGGTCGGATATTGCTAGTATTATGTCGTCTGCATATAAGGACAATTTATGTTCTTGTTCGCCGATTTAACTCCTTTTATTAGTTGGTTTGTTTCTAATGTGTTCTGCTAGGGGTTCCATGTTAAATCGAAGATCAGTGGGGACAGCGGCATCCCTGTCTTACTCCATTTGTGATCTTAAATGGTTTGGATATCATTGTTGATATATATCTTTTGCGGAGGGGTCACTACAGTGCTAGAATGGCGTCTTGTACCATCCTTTGATATTGTATTTATCCAATGCTTTTTCTCGGTAAGCCATCCAATTCTCGTATGCTTTTCAGCGTCAGGGTCAGTATAATGGATGTTTTATTCTTTTTTTGGGACCAGTCTATAATGTCAATAATCTTCTGGTATTGTCTCCTGGTTGTCTGCCGGGCACGAAGCCCACCTGGTCTGGGTTTATCAGATTGGGCAGGTTGGTTGTAGTCTATTGGCGATCACTTTCGCATATATTTTAATGTCTGTGTTCAATAGCGAAATTGGCCTAAGTTTTGAGTTTGGTTTGGTCTTTGTTTGTTTTAGGTATAGGTACTATCACGGCTTCCAACATTTCTTAGGGAATTTTCTTTGTTTTACCGCTATATTACATATTTTTTGTAGGTGCGGTACTAAGGTTGGGTAGAAAGTTTTGTAATATTCATTTATGTATCCATCCGCCCCAGGTGATTTGTTATTTGGTAAGGAGAAGATAACTTTGTAAATTCTGACTTCTGGATTGGTTTGTTTAATTTTTGGAGTTGGGAGTCGTTAATGTAGGTAAGTTATTTCGTTCAGGAAATGATCTATTTCTTTTGTTTCAGGTATGCTATTTAGGTTGTTCTTTGAGGTTGTACAATTTTTTGTAATATTGAGCGAATTTATCTGCTTCTGTTGGGGGTTGAGTATTTTGGTTCCGTGGTGATCAATGATATGTGATATTTTTGTTTTGTTTGCTATGGTTTTGAATCTGTTTGCCATTCTTTGGTCGCTTTGGGACCTTGTATATAAGAGTCTCCTTTAATCTTCGTAGTAATTTGATCATTTGTAAAGGTCTAAGTTCGATAATTGTTTCTTGATTTGGGTTATTTTTTGGAAATTTTCTGTGTTTGGGGTGTTTTTTATGGTTGTCCTCGGCTCTTTGAGATTTTCTATTAATTGTATTCTTTTGTTCAGTCTTGATTTCTTTTGTCTGGCTGCTATTTTAATTAATCCTCTTAGGTACGCTTTATGTGCATTCCAGATAGAGAAGGGTTGTGGCTAAGTTGTTGTCGTTATCTAGGAAATAGTTTTCTAATTCTTTAGAGATTGGTTCCTGTGTTTCAGGATTTGTTATTAAATATGGGTTTATCTCCACATATAAGTCGCTGAAGTTTTATCATTTTCTTTTATGGTAGTCTCTACTGGTGGTTCGGAGATTGTTCTCACTAGGATTTTACTGGTTTGGTGTTTTGGACGTCCATTTGTCAGTCACGATCATGTCTATCCTCGAGAGACAGTTATGTGTCTTAGAAAAAAGGTATAATCTTTTTCGTTGGGATTTAGGATGGCCCAGGTGTCATATAGATCTTCTTTTTTAAAGGTATTTTGTAAGTCTTTTCTGTGTTTTGTTTTTTTTTCTGATCGGATATCTCTCTCTTTGTCGTATGTAAAGTAAAGTCTCCACATAGTATTATTTTATTGTTTGGATTGTTCGTATTTTTCGATTATTTTATTATGAATTTAGTTTGCTTGTTTGTTGGTGTGTAGATACATGCTAGGATATATGAATTATTATTGATTGAGCAGTCTAAGATTATATATCTTCCATATTTATCTATATTTTTTCTTTTTTCCTCGTATGCAATGGAGTTTTTAATTGCGATTGCAACTCCTTTCTTTTTTTTGTGTTGGAGGCTTTATAAATTGTTGAGTATGCTTTGTGTTTCAATAGGTTTTCGTTTTGTACGTTTAGGTGGGTTTCCTGTATACACAGTATATCCGCTTTATATAATATGGCTTCTTTCCACAATGCATGCCTTTTGTATGGGGAGTTTAATCCCCTCACATTGTAAGTTATTATTTTTAGATTCATCTTGTTATTATGAGAGTCTGTTTCTTAACTTTATGTGGTTTCTGTTTTTCCTTTCCCTTTCTTTTCTATATGTATTTCTTGTATCTCCCTAGTGTCAAACTTGTTTCGATCGTTTTCTCTTTTTGTTTTTTTGTTGATTTTCTCTCCCTGTCTTTATGTGTCTATTATGAAACATGCTTCTTTGGTTGTTCGTTAATAAAGTGTCTGTTCTCACTATAATAAGTCAAGCGAAACAATAAATACAGATACAGTAAAATATAACAGTAAACAACATTTCAAACCTTGAGGGTTTATTATTGCATGGGAGATGGGGTCCACCATGCTCTAATGAAATGGGGGTATTGCAATATAGGACAGATACTTGAAAATTTGATACGCTTTAGAATTTAAGCAACCCATGCTATAACACAATTACTGACATGTCACCTATGATGAGGCGGGGAAGCCGTCAGCAGGCAGAGCAAGGAGGGGAGAGAAGAAAAAAAAAATAATAATAATTATACATTTGTGTGATTTTGTTTGCCATTTTAAAGCTTTTCCTTATCTATTCTTGTGCTGTGCTTGCATCAACAGATATTGTCTTTTATCGCATTTTTAATTTTGCTGTACATTGATCTTGTTTGAGCATGTGTTAACAGTTATTCCACACGCTTACTTTGTTCTTTAATATATCTTTTGAGTTTGCTTTAATTGTTGCTGTTTGAGTAAATTTTACCCTGTTTCCTTTTTAGTCTACAACAGCCGTTGTTATATAGGCGTATGTTCCTCTCTATCGTATTTTAGAGTTTACCATAACTGTAATTGCAAGGGCACCTGTTATTATTTATCATACCTATATGTTTGTCTCAGTTGTTATCCCCTTGAGGTGTTTGACCTTTTATTAGGTCTTTGCGTTTGTCACTGCAGCTTTTGTATACCCTACTGTTATCCTTTATCACATTTGTAAATTTGTTATGGCTGCTATTGTCTAAGCATAGTCACCCTTTATGTATCTTTCATAGCTGTTATTATATGGGCTTGGTTGCCCTTTATCCCTTCTTTGCGCTTGCCTTATCAGTTATTAATTTAGCATTGTTACCCTTTAACACATTGTGAGTTTAGTTGTGGTAGTTATTACATAAGCTTGTGGTTACATTGTACAACATTTCGTGTATGCAAACAGGCATTAAATTATACTAACTGGATTAATTCTGTCGTTTCCCTCTGGTCTCCTCAGTTCTTCTCCCTTCCTTTGGCGTTCTGTTCAGTACACTTCTCTGCTGATCTTGTAGCGTGTGGTTTTCGCTTTGAAAGTCCAAAACCTTGTTTTAGTCTGTTTAGGTTTAGTCTCTGTGGCAAAAAAACCAAACAAAAACCAAAAAAAAAAACCAAAAAAACCCAAAAAAAAACAAAACAAAAAAAAAACAAACAAAAAAAAAAAACCCACACAAGGGAACCAGTAAGCCAGCATTCCATAAGGATTCCCTCTCCCCTCCACCACCCCCCCCCCCCCCCACATACATCAAGCTATGTTTTTCCCAGACATTGTGTTTTCATTTTATTTATGGGCTCCATTGAGACTTGGATTGATTTAAGAATGTTTTTCCCAGTCTGCGTTTATATGTTTTGGGGATCTATCTTGCTGAGTTGTTTTAGTTGTTTTGTTGGCTGTTGGGTTTATCATTCCCCATCTTTGTAGTAGATCCTCAGCTTTATTGTTGTCTGTAGCTGTGTGGAAGGTGTTTCCAAATTGTATTATTAGGTTTGCTGGAAATCCCCATCTGTATTGGATTCCTCTGTCTCTTAAAATCTTTGTGGTTTCCGCAAATCTCTTTCTTTGTTGCAATGTCTCAGGTGCCAAATCAGTGTAGATTTGAATATCTTGAAACTTTTTTGGTATGGTGATTCCTGCTCTTCTGATTTTCAGAAGTCTGTCTTTTATGGAGTAGAAATGCAGTCTCAGTATTACATCTCTAGGGGCGCTAGGGGGCGCTGCTTTAGCTTTAGGTAGTCTGTGGATTCTATCTATAACCAAATCAAGTTCAGTTGCATCTGGCAATAACAGTTTAAAGAATTCCACTGTATATTCCAATAATTGGTCATTTTTAACTGACTCAGGTACCCCTCTCAGCTTTATATTGTTCCTTCTGGATCTGTTTTCAAGGTCAGTTAATTTAGCACGCATAGCAGAGACACTGTTTTCCAATTCATTGTGTGAGTCAACCAGTATGTTATATTCCTCTGTAAATTCACTGAATTTGGTTTCCATATGGTCTGTGCGTTCTCCTATAGCCTGTATATCTTTTTTAATCTCCTGAAACAATATGGAGAAGTCAGCCATCAGGGCTCTGGATTGTGATATGAGTAAGTCTTTTAAGATTGTAGTTGTAACTGGTTCCTGGGAATCTGGAAATGATTCCAGGTTGTAAACAGATTCTTTCTGTCTGACCTCTCCTTTTGGAGTATTGTGTATATTATGTTCCATAATCAGTGGTGATGATGATATAGAATGCTCAGGGGAGTTTGTAAACTCCATTTGTGATGTTAGAGCTTCAAAAGAGTTATGTTCCTTTATGTTTGTTTTTGGTGAGGGTGGTGATCCTCTGTGTAAAGGTCTCTCACCTCTTTTTGCAGGAGTTCCAGGGATTTCTTTTTCCCCCACAGCCTTCACTGCATGCTGCTCTGGTTCTGTGCCATGCTGCAAGGAGTCGGCGCCATCTTGGATTTTTGTTTTTGCTGGATAGAACTTGGTAAGTTTATTGTTGCTGGTTTTATTACTTTTCCCCCGAGTCATAATGCTGCCCTGATGTTCTGGCTGCAATTTCTGGGTCTGGTTTGGTCTGGGTGTCGCTTTATCCCCGCTTTCCAAGTTTGCTGGTGGAGGAGCTCAGCAAGTTGCTTCCATCCAGCAGCAGGTCCTGGCCACGCCCCCCCAACATTGTTTAATAAACTTACAGGGAGAGTCAATAAAAGTTCTTATCATTACAAATGGTGCTAAATTTGCCTCAACCAATCAGATATTATTTAACATTTGAAAGCTAACATCTGATTGGTTGGGGAAAAATTAGCACCATTTTTAACAATAAGAACTTTTATTGAATAACCCTGTATGATTGTAAGCCCTTTGGGGCAGGGATCTCATTCCTAATGTGTCAAGGCTTGTTGCACTTATATCAATCTATACATAATTTTTATATATATGCTTTTTTAACCGATGTATGAAATTGTATTTCATTTAATTTAATTTTTATCTATCTGTACAATGGCTTGCACTTATCCCCTCTGTATTTTTTAATGTGCAGCGCTATGTACCCAAGTGGTGCTTTATAAATAAAATTATGCATGCATACATACATAATAATCCAGGACAGATGTCAAGGGTAGCCTCCACACACATTAGATTGTACACATATAGTCAAGGGTTTGCTTTCTTGTTTGCAAAAATATAAAATATATCTTTTTGCTAGGAATTCAAGCTGTAGAGGGGCCAGGAAGATTGTTGTTGGTCCTGTGATTGCAGCTGTTTGGCCTTGTTGCCTTCTTTTAAACCTGTATGAGCTCTTTACGAGCTCAAATATACTTAGCAGAGGTGGCTAAGTGAACTGCAGTTATTCACTGGCTGTGATGTCATCCGTCAGGGCCATGACAGACTGCTGATACCCAAAAAAACTAGGAGGCAGCGAGGCAAGGAGCAGGAACATTTGGGTAAATGTGTTTAAGTTGTTAAATAAAAATTATACACACCTGCCCCCACTCCTTTTCTTTCTCCCAACAATAGTACCCTGGGTATAGACTTAAACCGCTAGGTCCTCACCTCTGTTCTCTTCCTTTCCTCATCTCATTCAGTTCATAATGTGGCAAATAGGCCATTGCAGATGAGAGGGGTGAAGCGGACCAGTGTGGCAAGGGAGATATTTGGAAAGTTTATTATCTTATATAAAAAGAACCCAGGAGTGAGGACTAGAGATAAACAATACTAGCAAATTTTATTCTGGCAGAGGTTTTGTGGACCTGGCGGTTTAGGTCCTCACCCTGGATACTATTCATATAGGGTGGGAGACAAAGGGGGTATATTTCCCTTTTAAGTAACTCATAATCCTTCCTTGAATAATGAATATGTTATTTTAAACTAACACATTCAATTACTCCATTGGAATTACAATACCTTCCTGAAATGAATTTCTTTTGACATTTTCCCTTCATCCTTTAAACATGCATTACATGGCTATTAAACCTTCATTTCTAATGGAAATTATAAGATGACTGTACTAAGACTATAATAAATTTGTTAAAAGGATTCAATCGCACCTATGAAGTTGTTACCGACTGCTGCCAGATTCTGATTCTTTTAGATTTCCATTCCTCTGTATAATTTAATATGCCATGTTCCTGAACTGCTGCTTTGGTGCTACATTTAAATCTACTTTCATGTTCTTTTCCCCTCCTTAAAGTTCTGTTAAAATCGTACATATACAGTATTTCTGACATTCATCCTTACTTGAAACAAGGCACAGCAGAATATTTTGTTTTATTGTACAAATGGATTGTTCCCTGTTCCCATGCATATAAAAACATGTAGCATTTTGTTATATACAACATCTTATTGATTCAGAGTTGTGCCATAGTACAATATTTTATCATATAAAACAATGCCATAGAAAGCTTATAGTCTAGGTTGATAGTTACCAACAGATGCAAAGGGGTTTGCAGTGCTGCTGTGTGGTGGGATTGCCCAGGTCCTTTTTAGGGCTTTCAGACTTATCCCATTTAAGCCTTCCCCTGGATACTTGCTGGAAGTAGAAATGGAGCCCCATAGAAAGTCCCAAACACAGTCCCATACACAGCTCCATACACAGATACCTTTCTGTGCAGCCTGAACACTTAATGATCATTTTTTTTCCATTTCCCTTGCAGTCTGGGCTGATCTGAGTGAGCAGGACAACAATTGCCTAACCCACTAAAATCAAGAGGATTCTCTGTGTTACAGGGTACAGCTTTTGTTTTCCCAGGGCTATGTGATTTTGTCCAGCAGTATCCAGATCAGCACAGACCCGAGTATAAACCGAGGGGAAACTTTCAAGATTAATTTAAATGTAAAAAAAATTGGTTTATACTCGAGTATATACGGTAATAAAAAAAGGGTACAGTCCCTGGGAAGCGAAAGACCATTTCTGCTTCTCTCTTTGTTTAGTATTATCTCTTCCAGGGAACCATATAAGTTACAAGCTTATAAGTTTTTCAGCTGGACTGCCATAAAGGGGCGGAAATTATACACAGGGGGCTATGAGGGTATAGCCAATTCCCTCCAAATTATATACATATACAAAAATAGTTGCTCGCACAAACAATGTAACCAAAGGTATCTATTTTGACTTATATATTTATATACAAATATAGGGATATGCTGCTCAAACCTTTATTTACATTTTTTTTCCCCCACTAGGTTAGAACTGATGCCTGGATACTGCCTTGGAGTGGCACATCAGTTTAAAAATGTTTGTACAAACAATGTAACTAAAGGTATCCATTTGAACTTTAGTGCAGGTGATTACCCCTCATTGCTTGCATACATGTCTAATTCTTTTGCCCCATTCATTTATAATTGCACGTGTAGTTGAGTGCTGGAGTCTTTTGTGTAATGTATAAATTGCCGGTCCTCCATTGCACCGCACGCCACACCTGAAAGTATTTTTGAATAAAGGTTTGAGCAGCATATCCCTATATTTGTATCTAATTAAGCCCTATTAAAGCCCTGTTATATGCTTTGCTCCCTGTGTAAATGTACTCTCTGCCCCTAAGGCAGTCAAGATAGAAAGAAGGTAAAGAAGGTATATAAGCTCTGTAAGCTCACATGGTTCCCTGGAAAAGGTCATACTAAATAAAGAGAGAAGCAGGTATGGTCTCGTTGCCCCCGGGGAATGTCTCTAAGACTGTTACATATTTGGGAAAAATATGTCTGCATTCCCATTGCACCAAATCCATTAATATATATATATATATATATATATATATATATATATATATATATACAAATATAGGGATATGCTATTCAAACCTTTATTACTATGTAACTAAAGGTATCCATTTGAACTTCAGTGCAGGTGATTGACCTTCATTGCTTGCATATATGTCTAATTCCTTTACCCAATTCATTTGTAATTAACTGTGTAGTGCTGGAGTGCTGGATTCTTTTATAAATTTGTAGTGATCCTCTGCACAACCCAGCAATCCCCCTGGTGCCTCCGAAGAAAGATACAGAAAAGCAGGAGAGTCGGAGCACACGTGGGAATTTTCAAACAAGCAATATGGCCATATTTTCAAATGCGTTTTGGCCATATTGTGGGTGGCCGATGGACGACGGTCGACCACAGTATGTCCGAAACGCATTGATGTTCACGGTAATAAACCATATTGTTTGTTTGAAAATCCCCACGTGTGCTCCGACTCTCCTTTTCTTTTATATATATATATAAATAAATATTACACAATATATAATTCAGCAGCACATCCGATTCACATAAGTAGATGGGTGCAGGCATTCCAACAGACTCCATTCATCTGTACCATATAGACAAATAAACAAACGAGGCAGCACACCTATATTCTTATCAAAAGCTTATATTTTGTTACATCAAAAAGGTCACACAACCATAGCGACCAAAACCACAACCTTTATCGAGCAATATGTGACCTCTAGCGAAGCCACTCACAAATTATTCACATTATAAACCCCCTATCAGGAAGTGATCTCATCACCCATTCCATAGACTTTAACCCTTTAGTGATCAATCCCAGGATGGAGCTACTTCTTAAAGGGTATGTCTACCCTTACAAAAAAATTTTCACCAAAGATTCCCCCTGTCCCCCCAGCCCCAACCGCTATGTTAGTATTATTAGAAAATCCCCCAAACTTTACTAAACTTCCCTCTTGCCTCCGCCGCGCTGCCAGGCCCTCTGCTTGCGAGTAAATGCAAGCAGGGGGGCGGGACCAGCAGTCGCGTCTGTGATTGGCTGAGCGGCAGCCAATCACGGACGCGGCTGCCGGGAGTTCAGTGCGGCGGAGGCAAGAGGGAAGGTAAGTAATGTTACATTCTAAAGGCATTTTCGAATAATACTAACATAGCGGTTGGGGCTGGGGGGACAGGGGGAATTTTTGGTGAAAAGAGTTTTAATCTAGGGGGAGTGAATCCTAATCGGGAGGGAGAGGGAGGGAGAGGGAGGGGGAGAAGGGCTGCAGTACACATGCCAAACTTCTCCCGGAGGCCAGGTAGGAGGCAGAGTCCTATATGAACTCTGCTATCCTCCTGGTGGGCAGTTTTTGGGACTTTGGGGGGGAGACTACAGGAGAACCTTATGGAGCTGGGATGTGAGGTAAGGATTAAATTACACTACATGATGGGGCCAGTAGTGGGGGGGATTATAGTTTTGGGGGTGGACATGCCCTTTAACTTATTCAACCTATCTAGTGTAAACACCCCCTACTGAATGCCATATAAAACTCATGTGTATATACTGCATTCACAAAAACAAATGTAAATTATAGTCTTTATTCAGGCCATTAGGAGATAATGAGCCCATATTTTTTATCCACCAAGTCTCTTGACATTTGAGCCTATGTTCTCTGTTTCCTTGGAACTTTAGAGGGACCCCTTCCAGAACTGTAAATTTTATGTCCCTGTATGTCCCTTATCAACAAAATGTTTCGCCAAAGGCAAATGCATTAACTTCTGTGTCACAGAAAAATTATGTTGCAATACACGTGACTTAACCTTCTGTGTGGTCTCCCCATCATAGAGGAGACCACACGGACAGCCAATCTCGTAAACAACAAAATGGGAATCACATGTGTATTTCCCCTTTATTTGTATTTGTTCCCCTGTTCCAGGGTTTTCAAACGCATCACCCCTTAACACCAAATTGCATCTCCTGTTTATCATTCCCTAGCCAAGATGTTTGTTTTTTGCCCTGTTTCGCTACTCTAGCCCTAGAGGACATGACTATTCTCCCAATTGTTTAATTTTTTCGATATGACATTAAAGGAGGCATACCAAACTCCTTCACATGTATGTATGCATGTATGTGATGTCCTGATGAAGACGTCCTGTGAGACGTCGAAACGTTGAATAAAGAGTGATTGGTTTTCACAAGACAACATTGTGCCCGGGAATTATATTTGAAATTTGAACCATAATATTACACATAGCGAATGGGAGCTGTGTGACCTGGAGGCACCTGAATATAGTAAATTGGTATATTGGATGAGTGCATTTGAACCTGAAGATATTGCATGTATGTATGTATATGTTTATTTATATAGCCCCACTTGGGGACACAGCGCTGTACAGTATAAAGTACAATAAAGTTATACAAGGAGGATAAATACATGGATAGTTCAGTACATAAATTTATAACTTATATAAATAGAAGTGCTTGGGCATTGCCACAAGAGGTAATGAAGCCCTGCCCCGTAAAGCTTAAAATCTAGTTAGGTGGGTAACACACAGATACAATGGAATGGGTATAAGTGCTGGAGTGAGACAATTGCAGTACAAATAAAACGATCATATCATATACTGTGCTGGTTACCAGATAGCTAGGATGTAAGGCTAGATTTAAACCTGCTAATTGAGGTTTCTTGATGTAGAGAGAGGGGAATAGAATTCCAGAGGATGGTAGCTACAAGAGAGAAAGGTTTAGGGCGAGAGGAAGCAGCCCGAGTGGGGGGTCTGTACAGGAGCTGGTTCTGCGATGAGCGGAGGGTACGAGCAGCAACATATGGGGAGACTAGAGAGGAAATATAAGGAGGAGCAGCAGAGCAAAGGTATTTAAATGTTAGGAGAAAGATTTTTTATGTAATGCGCTGTTTCACGGGGAGCCAGGTTGCTGTCCGGTACAGAGGAGATTCGGGATCCAGTTTATTAGAGAGCAGAACAATATGTGCGGCAGAGTTAAGTATAGACTGAAGGGGAGAGTGGTGGGAAGCAGGAAGACCAGAAAGTAGTAGGTTGCAATAGTCCAGGGGGTATGCTTGTCCTAAAATGTGGCAGTGTTTCCCCAAAATATGACCAATTTGTGGACTCAAATGAGTAAATTGTGACACAAAAGCCAACCGTGGCCTTTTTTTCTTTTTTTCTTGACCTCTTAAAGGGACACTATACTGAAAAAATGACTTTGCCTCATCTTAATCTATAATTGAATACATGTAAGTAGCACTTATGCGTGTGTTGCCTTCAATCCAGCACACATTTTGTTTAGGAGCAGCATCCCCCCTCCCTCTTTTAACCACTCCCACTTCCATCCGACCTGATTTTTTCCCCCACAAACCAACTGTCAAGCCTGCACACAGCAAACAGCATTCCAACTGTCAAAACTCTGTCACCATTCCAGCTACAGTAAAACTACTCACCGAAGAATAGTTTTTGAGAGCAAGGAACTTGATTGACAGCTGAAATACAAGAAGTTTTAGATTGGATATCTAAAGAAATAGAGGGCAGATCAACAAAAAAATTATACAGTGTTGGGAAGAATTATAGTTTCCAGTTATGGTCAATTTAAAATAACCCATTTTTCAGTATAGATGCCCTTTAAGTTTTTCCTGCTCCCCACTGTTAACTCTTGTCTTTGCTTTATTCAATATATATTTTGGCTATCCCTGTTGTTTAAATTTCCTGATCATGTCCCCCATTTGTTTTTCCTTTTCTACTTGCTCACTAACTAGACGATTAACCCTAGTTAATTGACTTACTGGTATAGAGGTTTTTACATGCCTGGGGTGATTACTTGTGAAGGGCAAGATTTAATTGCGATTAGTAGGTTTTGTATACAATCTCGTTTGCAATCCATTTTTTACATACACGGTGACATCCAGAAAATGAATTTCCCTGGTGTCCCATGTCATTGTAAATGATATAGAAGGATGTTTTCTATTGAGCTCCAGGTGGAACCGCGACAGGGACTCAACGTCGCCCCATCAGAGGATGAACACGTCATCTATGAACCTCCACCAGGCCATACAATGATACTGTTAGAGACCCAGTAGATAGAGACGCTCGTCCTCCAGCCATGCTGTGACGGGGTGGGCCGACGTTGAGTCCCTGTCGCGGTTCCACCTGGAGCTCAATAGAATACATTCTTCTATATCATGGTGAAGGCAAAATGTAAATCAAACTTGAAAAAATATTTAGATTATCAAATATTTGAGGCATGCATCTGACTCTCTCAAGGAACAACAGTGTGCATGGCAAGAAAGAGCCAGAGGTGTGACTTTAAATGTTGATAATGTTTCACCAGCCTAATTTTTATTTTTGTCACTTCATAAAATATATTTTCTGATGTCATTTGCATCAAAAGACTGTACACTGCATTTATTGTATGTAAATTCTAATACAATATACTGTAGGGTTAAGGCTCGTACACACGTACACATTACGGGGATTACTTGTATTTTCGAAATTATGAGGATTTCTCGTAATTTCGAGGATATTTTTCATTTTAATGGGTCCGCTCGCGGATTTTCGAATTTTTCCGAAAATTCGCGGATCCTCGAGCGGACCGGATTTTGCGAAGTTCGGACATCTCTAGTAGTAATGATAAAATAGACTGCTAAATCATTCTTTCTGACGGATCTTGTGGTCATGGGCTTGCCCTTTTGAATCTAAATTAGTAGTTTTGTGCTTTTTATTTCATTTTATTTTTTGTCTTTAAATATTGTTATCAGTGGTATAGATATAACAATTCTTGAAGGTATGGCACAAAAAACTTCCATTCCAAGTTTTCATTCTGTTATGTACAGTCATACACTACTTTCATCCCCTGAAGCTTTTAAACTCATGTTCAGTGTATTTGTGTATAATATATCTTTCTGCATGATAAAGCATCTGCCAGTTATCCTGAAACTGTTGGCACACATTTGTGTTTTGCCCAAAGCCCCTTCCAGCCTACTGTGTCGTCTACGATAAGAGTATCCTGATGTACTATAATATGTAGACATATGTTCTTTTTGTTCAGTTGTGATAACATATAAATTTAAAAAAACACCTTAAAACTAATTCAACAAATTGGAAAATTAATTTATAATAGTATTCTGATTTCTTGAACCTAATAGAAACAGTAATTATACATTACTCTAAGCTCTAATGTGGTTAACTAACTTCCTTTTTAGTAAGGTAATTCCCTAAAGAGTTCTCTCTTTTATATGATACAAAGGTGAATTATCAATCTCCTTAAAGTCTACGTAATGTACTTAGACTACCCTAAACTACCTCTTGGATTAGTCTTTGTAATCAATGTTGATTATATTGTATGCAAAAATAGAGGCTACATAATATTAGATTGGTAACCGCTTGTTGCACTATGGCTGATAAGGATCCCTCCACATTAGAATGGTTCGTCCTGGGTCCCTTATGCCTACAAATGGCCCTGCACAGTACTTGTTTAAAAGTATATAGGTTTAGTCAATCGTGTATACTGGACCAACCACTTCCTTTAACAGAAAACTTAAACTTGAAAATAGAAAATAAGCAAGAGAGTCTCAGCAGCATGAATTGCATTTAAATGTGGAGATCAGCATGAAATGTTTTTAACCTCACTGGGTTCTTACTTGTGCTGAGGAAGAACCTAGACCTTAAATGCAGGAAAAGGTGGTACATCGTGTTAGTCAGTCAAAATGTTTACAGGGTAACTCTTTTGAAATAAAAAATAACAAAAGTGGTATAAAGGTGACACCTTTATACCACTTTTGTTATTTTTTATTTCAAAAGTGCTGATAGGTGCTGTCCCGGCAGATTGCTTATCTTCGGCGCATGCACGGAACAGCACGCCTGTCAGCTGAGAAGAAACCATGAGTGGGGTGCCAATAAGGTAAGTGTTGCACTGTTCCTGGGGTGTTCTATTATTCACAGGGGGGTGGGAATAAGCTTTCTATCCTCCTTGTGAATAATATATACAGATTTCATCTACTTAAAAAATACAGTTTAGTGTCCCTTTTAAGTCTAGGTAAGCTGTGTACTATATATAGATATCTTCTGGAAAAGAAAAGATCACTCTCAGGACTTTTTTACTTTTTATTATGTGTATTGTGTATTTATAATGTGTAACCACAACATTTCCAGCTTTTTCTAAGACCTTTATCAATTCTTAAAGTGTTTTACACACAAGCCTGCATTTAAAACCTCAATTCCCTTCCACCATACGAGTTTATTATAATATGTTCTTGTGCCAATGCTCTATATAAGTGGATATTTGCTACAATGGATATATTAAAAGAGCCATACATAAAGTGCATAATGTTTTAAAGTAGTATATACTATATTAAATATATAGAGGATTATGTAAACCATTGATAGTAGGAATAATACTCCAATTCATTACCATTTAATATTTACTGACAACATTACTGACAACAAACTGCACTAGAAAAAATGTATCCATCCACTCACTTCATATAATTTTACACTTATCATAAAAATGTAAATGCATTCATATTATAGTGTTCTTATCTATTATCAATGATGCGTGTAAATGAGCAATACTCATTTAACCCATTAGGCATTAATTTATTAAAATATTTTATCCAAAACACTTCATGTTGAGATGATGACCAAATTACTTCAAGATATATTAATTTACATATATGTTAATGGTGGGAGGGAATTTAAAAAGCTTTTTAAAATGGGCATGTGCTTAAAATAGTTGAAGGCTTGATAAAGCCAAAGACCAAAGCATTGCCATTACACCATAATAAAAAATAAAATGTAAAAAAGTCACTGTTCTTCCCCAAAAGATTGCTATTGCTGATGTAAGACTGTAAACAATATGTAAGCAATAGATATAGATAAAAGTACCAGCATCCATTGCTAATTTGCATATGCCTGGGTTCTCCTGTGTAATCCACCAAAATCAATGCACTCCAAGTTCTTTTAAAAAGTCAAGCCAAGGCTTGATAAAGGTTTAAGACCAGGGGCCAAAAAGTTGCCACTAATTTTGGGTGAACAAGACCAATTTTGGGTGAATTGAAAGTCCTTAGAGTGCTCTGATAAATACCTTTGGAAATGATCTGATCATTCAGATGCACCAAGGTAACTACTTTAGACAAAGTGCCAGTGTGATTTGGTTTATACTGTATATATTGTTTTATCCAAATACACCTTGCTTATATAGATTTTCCCTAAATTGTTAGCATATACAGCCAGCTTAAAACCTTAAGTTCTGGGTTTTATATAGTTTTATATTTTACAGGTGTCCAATGCCAAAACTATGAGGGTCCTTATTAGAAATGATTAGAAATGAACAATCTGATTTGATAAGATGTGAATTTCCGTGTTTTACGTCCAGTGAAAAGTTTGTGAAAGGCATCAGGTAAAACATTAAGTAGGTGATATTTAATGATACTGTAACTGTTAGTGGTAGGTGAAAGGTTAAGAGCTTCAAGACCCCCTCCACCTCTCCTATTCTTCCATAAGGAAGTTAAATATATATATATAAAGAATGCATCTATCTGCATTACTGCCTGCTAGGCTTGTTAGAAAATGTACTACCTGAAAGTGTACCTGGTTATTCAAATAGGAGTGATTGCAATAATAGCTGTAATTCAAATGATACTCCTGTTTAAGAAGTCAGTTTTTACCAGTTGTAATTTTTGTACTTCTTAAAAAGTGCACCTGCAAATCTATATGAAAATGACTGCTATAATAACCCTAATTAAAATAATACTCTTATTTTCAGTTTACCATATGTAGTTTACACCCTTTCATAAAAGTACTTACACATTTGCATGCATCTTTTCTTATTATACTAAGCCCAAGTAGTACTCCTGCTTTGTAAAATACATTGCTAGAATTAGTTATTTATATGTTCTGCACAAGCGTTTATGGTGCAAGGCCAATACATGTCTATTTATATCTGCTATACTTTGTTACCCATAAGCTACACATTTGTTTACATGGACAAGTTTAATTAGAGACAAGAATCAAACAATAGGCGGCTCTGGTCTTACCTTCTCCTACAATCCTGCAGTCATGAATCCAATAGCATGCACACCCTCAGATGTCACAGCCATAGAAATCAAAGTCGGGGTCAGGGATATATTAAAACCATCTTTTATTGTTTATTTCTTAAAATCTGGACATGATGAGTATATTTAAGTATGGGTCAGAGCTAGCAAGTCTGACGCGTTTCAGGTTACCCTTAAGATCCACTCATGCTCCTTTACAATTTAAAACCAATACATCCAATCAAAAAACAATAGACAATAGATCATTAGCATTTAAAGAAACATTAGCATTTAGCAACAGGGATTCTATGGCTGTGCGATCCATACAGCGATTCTTCTGCAAAGGTTCGTACACATGCATGATGTGTGCGAACGTTCCTTTCGGCTGATAATCGGCCCATGTACGTGCCCTTTATCGGCCAAAACGGCCGTTTGGTCGGGGATCGTTGCCCGACCAACCAGGCTGATCTCCGAATGACCGTCCGATAAAGGGCCCATACACAGGCTGATTATCAGCCGAAAGGAACGTTCGCACACATCGTGTGTCGCGGGTCGGGACCCATGATCGTACGTGTGTACGAACCTTTACACTTTTCTAATTAGAGAGAACAACACATTTTCAGCACATACTGCATACATTTTATTTTTGTATGTAAAAATGAAAAATAATTGTGAACACAACATTAAAGGAAACCTTGATGGGTTCCTTACCTAGAAGGAATCTGGAACCAATGCCTCTTACCCTCCAATGGAGCCTCTGCTAAAGTCTTATCGGGTCAGGTACCTGCTTATTACCTGATTTGAATGGGTTGCAGGTTGGGTTCAGGTAGAAAGCTGTGGGTGCAGGTCAGATAGCAGGTCTGTTTAATTTTGGGTGCAGATCAGGTTGCGGGTTGTGTGCCTTTATGGAACCCACCAGCAAAAATTAAGATTCCATAGTAAGTGACTGAAGTATATACCATGGCATGGATAAGAGCAATGACCCCTGCCCCCGTATATATAAATTAAAGACCCCTTTTATCCCAACCCACGCTTCCATAAAAAAAAAAAAACACTGCACACTGACGTTTTGGATCAAAAGGGGTCACAGTTTTATTGATAATAACATTAATAATGCTTGGATTA
Source organism: Hymenochirus boettgeri (assembly GCA_019447015.1). Taxonomy (NCBI): domain Eukaryota; kingdom Metazoa; phylum Chordata; class Amphibia; order Anura; family Pipidae; genus Hymenochirus; species Hymenochirus boettgeri. The sequence goes on along the minus strand of CM033474.1, from coordinate 193,659,690 downwards.
ATGAAAAAAACATGTACAATTCTTACTACAGTAAGAACAATATACCTCCTATCTATAAATTTGCAACCTTTAACAAGACTTGTACTATTCTGGCAGGTGGTCTTTGAAATTTATGCCCCCTTTACCAGCCATAACTAAAGATGTTCCCCAATTGCAATGAACCTGGCACCCTGGCACAACTGGTGCCATGAGATCTTGTACCCTACCTTTTGTAACACTCCAGTCAGATTTCAAATGAACCACGGCCACCCTCAGGCCAGTCTGGTGCCCAGGATGTCTGGAAGACAAACTGGTTTTCCCCTGCCCAGTCAACATGCTCAATTCACTACTTTTAGCTGACCTATCCAATTCCAGATGTGTGGCACCCAATGTGTTCTGCCTCTGCATCACAAGAAGAAACCAGCATAAATATTTCCACCAAGCCTATGCCCCCCTTTGAAGAATATGTGTTTAGAGAGGTTAAATATTGTGAAATTCAGCAATGCACAATAATTCACTAACTTCTTTTGAATAATTTGTAGCTAAAACACAAAATTGTCAATTTAATCTGCACTACATTTCATAAATGAAAACTGGGATTTGGCCTCTTGTTTTGTTGTTTTATCCAAATCATTCTGCTCAGTGTTTATCAGCCTACATAGTTTAATGGTATTAGTGAGAACACAAAAGCAGCTCAGTTAATAGCTGTGATAAAATCCTAAATAGATTAATTTAAAAAAATAAGTGAAGCAGTAAAACTTGTAGCTTTTAAAAACAGTCCAGTTACTGCAGATAAATGGGGGAGATGTCGTAATCTTCCGTATCACAGCTTACCTGGCTCTGCTCCTGCTATGGCGTAATCACTTTACCCTATTTATAGCTTTGCAGGCGTGCGTCAGGTAAGAATAAAATAAAATTAATTATAAAAATGATAAAATAATAAAATTATTTTATGTTGCCTTAATGTCAATAACAAGGTACAACACTTTCATTAAACAGAGGGGCAATCTAGTTAGTGGGGCATAGATAATATCTAAAGTCAAGTCTGGCCGAAGTAGCATCGGTAGCAAGTCCATAAGAGACTGCACATGTGATTTACCAACTCAAATGAATTACCTTACATTCATCTTTAATAAATCGTATTTGCCACTTTGCTGTCAAATGTCAAGGGCATGTTTCGGGGGGATTTCTGGTGCCTGGAATCCCCCCTTTCTGTCTGCTGTTCTTCTACCTCTGCCGGTGTCCATAGACTGTTACATAGACTGTTACATAGATTGTTACATAGACTGTTACATAGATTGTTACAGTACATACTGTACACTGTTACATAGACTGTTACATAGATTGTTATATAGACTGTTACATAGACTGTTACATAGACTGTTACATAGATCGTTATATAGACTGTTACATATCTATCTATATATCTATATATATAAATACAATACAAGGATTGTGGAAGCACTCCAATTAGGCTAATTTACAACTACATTTAGCGGAAGTGCTACTGATCTGGTCGAACATTTATACAAACATAGAAAAGATAATCAATGCACATTCCTAGGCCCCATACAATATCATATTATATGCACACTGGCATACTTTATAAACAAAGGGGTTTTACATTACTGTGATCACATGAATCAAAAGCCTTCCAACTACGTCAAGTTAACCCCAGTCTGGAAGGTCCTAACTTCAAACCTTTTTACATTTAAATCCTGTTTAACAGGTTACCGGGTGAAATGGACTTTACATGAAGGACTAAGATAAGGATTTTAGAAACAGTAAAGGTCTGTGTGTTACATCAATGTTTTTTATTGCAGTGTTTGACGGGGAATGTGCTGTTTAAAGGAGAAGGTTTAAAGGAGAAGGAGGACAGGATTGTAAAGGGAGCAGAGAATTCCTGAGGAAAGGCTGCCAGGAGGATGTCCACTAAGAAGTTAATATCTGGTAAGTATACATTAATCTATTTTATTACAGGTCTGACAGGGGGTTACTGTGTATTTAGTTTCATTATTTAGTGAAGGGATAACGGCTGGTTAGGGATTTAGTAAAGGGACTAGCCAGTAAATTCATATTTTTAAACTTATATATTATATGAAATAATATGCCCCATTACATTGTAATATAAGGTTTATAAAGTCAACTCGGAGTTCCCTGTCCTGTATAAAAGCACTCGACCTTCGGTCTTGTGCTTTTATATGGTCATGGAACTCCTCTGTGACTTTATATCCTTATATTACACTGTAAGGGGCGTATTATCCCTTATATAATATAAGGGATATATATATAATCTCGTTCCTGTGTATGTATATGTATATAAATATATATATATATATATATATAATATATATATTGAGCCTGCACAATGGAGTGTAAATAACATTTGTAATAAGTCCCTGAGTGCACCATCTTCTTATTTTTGAATCGCATATTTGGTATCTGTTTGGTGGCACCTGGGCAATTTTCAAGTTTATAAAGATAAAGTGCCTGCATCTTCAGTTGGTACATATTAATATATTATATACTTATTATATGCATGTATATACACATTATGCAGTAGCCAGCCGAAACACGAAGACCGTAAAATAAAAGTGTTTAGTTTGTTAAAAGTCCCACGAGTGCTCCACCGTTCGTTTATTGCTGTATCTTATCCTAGGAGGCACCAGGGGCATAGGAGCTTGTAGTAAGGAGTGCGAGACCCCTGGCGTATATATATATATATATATATATATATATATCTCTATATATATATATATATATGTAAAGTGGATCCTTGGGTGCTACTGTAACAATATATACCAGTTAAATCAAAGACCAGAGCACTCCTAGTACTAAATCATGAAGAATTATTAATAGTAGTAGGACTGTATACCTACGCTTTTCGGCCCTTACTCAACGAGCCTGATGACGGCTCGTTGAGTAAGGGCCAAAACGCTTAGCTATACAGTCCTACTACTTTAATAAATTCTCATGATTTAGTCATAGGAGTGCTCTGGTCTTCAATTTAACTGGTTAATATATATCTTTATCTTTTACCCCATTCATTTAATTGTAATGGTAGTGAGTGCTGGAGTCTTTTGTGTAATGTGTGTGTGTATATATATATATATATATATATATATATATACATACACAGGAATGATTGTTCCATATATTCTTTATAAAGAATGATTGTTCAATGTCAAATGTTATCGGCTTCTACTGCAAATTTTGTCAGATCCACCATCAGTGTCACATCAGTGACTTTAAAAGACACTAATGGTTAAGTAGTGTAAATGTGGATTTATCAGTAAAACCGAATGTTAGGCTGGGTACACGAATTTTCCATCCTGACCTTTCGCCGCTGCCACTGCCGAAATCACCTCACTTTTTTCGCCCTGACCGACCAATACACGGAAATATCTGTTGGTTTGTGTGTACCCAGCCTTAATAAGTATATACTTTATAACAAAAGAAAATGGAATATGTGTATTGGCCAACTGTGATGATAATCATGGCAATTAGAGAATATGTATATTATTATATAATCCATATATAATAGAGCAAATGAATGTATTCGGTCCTTCTAGGCTTGTTCAGTGGTAACCCATTTAGGAGTAGGCATGATGGGTGTGATGCTTGGCAACACCAGCACTGTGATGTCATCATGCCAGTGCAACTGTTACAAATATTTAAAAGGTGTCTTACTTCTAATCCTGGTTCCATTTGTATATTCTCTTGCAAATCCTGGATGAGCTCTCTGTAGCTCCTGTACACTAATTTCCTGTTCCAGACCCCAGCACCAGCCTCTTCAACTCCAGTTTCCATACGATTTTCAGTATTCATTCCTGCATTCCAGCTCAGGTTCTTGTCATTCCGCCAGTTATCTTTCATCCTATTCCTTGTAACTAAGTTGGGCTTATTTCTGACCAAGAAGTTTGTCAAAATATTTGACCTAATGCTGGTCTCTGGATTTTACTTTTTCTTCTGATTATGCACTGTGCTTCAAACTCATAAAGCTTCTAGTCTGGAAATCAAGTAAGTGATTTCCAGACCATCTGGGTCCGGCTGCAATTCACTATTTTGCCATTGCAATTTTTAAAACCCTGCATAATTATGGAACATTAAGAAACAATCAAATACAGGACACGCACCCAATGAAAAAATTCCAGGATCCAATAAACTCGATAAAACAATCTAGTTTTATTAAGCACTATAAAGTTAGCCTAATGCATTTCATGCCAAAGCACACTTATTCATAGGCATATTATACATGAGCTCTAGGCTCTCCCTATTATCATCGATCATTAAACTGTTTGTTAAAGGCGCAGTATCGCAAAAAAGCGCGCCCCTTGTGTGCTATTTTTCTGCCCAAACTGCAGTAAGCATCCCTATCTTAGTAAACATAAAGCTCTGAAGCAAAAAGTTCTTTAAGTAGAGGACTGTGTACCTTTCCAGGCTCAAAATCAAATTGGAAGTATAAAAAAGATGGAACTAGATGGACATATGTCTAAATATTCATAATTATACATACAGTATATTCTACTATTCAGAATTGATATTTATATCCTACCCTGATATTTCAAAAGGAATGCCAACACACTTGCAGTATTTTGCAATTACGTGGCTCCAACAAACCTTCATATTCTAAACACAAATACCTTTTAATCACAGAGAAATTCTGTTAACATACTTCAAATGTCAATTTATCTCCATTGTAATTTAATCCTAGTCATATCTAATATAATACAATTGTAGAACCACACCACCTTTAGCTATGTATACATCAGTTCAGATATCTTACCCATCGATATATCACATATCATTTGGGTAGTGCCTCAGTCCGTGCCCTTTATGACTTTTAGGCATCGTATCATCATACTGACTTTTTATAAATTGCTACACCTAAAGTTACCTAGGTATTAACGTATGCACCAAACACAGTTATTGGATAGAAAAGCATTCCCAGATACAAACATACAAATAGTGAACATACACCATAAAAAGGACTATCACAATGATTGATTAGTATTGAGCCTTAATTTAGCATTAACATTTCAGTTAGTATCATCATAGTATAGGTATCGGCATTATTGGAGGCAAAGCATAGTAACAATGATCCAGTGTTTTATATCCTACTACCGGAGTACTCCCCCAACCCTCTTTCATAGGATACCACCTTTCATACGATGTCCATTTTGGGAACCAATTCACATGTTCCTGTTACAAAGTAAGTTCAGCAATGGCACAAGCATCCGACACGCACCTCCACACCCAGTGACGTCCTCCCACTGAAGCAGACGTATTTTATGGGTGCATAAGTTAGTACCTTGGTCACTTTAGGTGGAGCATTTTATAAAAAGTCAGTATGATGATACGATGCCTAAAAGTCATAAAAGGCGCGGACTGAGGCACTACCCAAATGATATGTGATATATCAATGGGTAAGATATCTGAACTGACGTATACATAACTAGGGATGGCATAGAACTCGAACTCGAACCCGAGTTCGAGCCGAACTGTTCGAGTTCGAACGGACCCGGACTTCTCGAACTATCTCGGACGCGGACTTTCGATATTTCCCGGACTTTCGATGATTTATCGAATGTTCGAACGTTCGAATGTTCGAATCCGCGAGTAAAATGTACATGGTATCTAGGCGCGAACATCGAATCTGCGAGTAAAGTCTCCATTAAAGCCTATAGGCGAGCATCGAATCTGCGAGTAAAATGTCCATGTTACCTCGAACGTTCGAACGCGAAAGCTCAAAAGTAGCGTGTGTGAGAGTAAAATCGATTTTACGAAAGTCCTGGATATTGGAACATGCTCCCCAGACCATTTCCCAGGTCCCACAGCCATTTACATTAAGTTACCATTAATATTTTAGTTGTATTTGACTCGAACTTTTCGAACTATTTGCCTCCCATAGACTTTAATGGGTCCGTTTTCGAACTTTCGAACTTTCGAACTTTTACAATAGTTCGAAAGTTCAAAAACGGACCGAACTTTCAATAGTTCGACCATCTCTATACATAACTAAAGGTGGTGCGGTTCTACAATTGTACTGTATTTCAAATGTCAATTTACCTGCATGCTTTTTATTTTGTAGGTTGACTTACGTACTACTGCACAATTCTACTCAGTGAATTGAATAAAAATGAAATTTAACTGATATAAACAGTAATGCAGCATACAATTTAAATGAAACCAGAATCTCAATGACGCCCCAGGCTACTTAAATCCATAGTGAGAAAAGTCAATTTGATCTATAGAATTAAAAATACCCCCCAATGGGCCATTTACAATTTAGCAACAAAGAAGTAAATTTAAGTAATTCCAATGATTATGGCGTCTTTTGAGTATATTTTATATCTTTAACTCACTATTTGATTATCATATTCTTCTCTAACCAGTGTCAGCAACCTGAATTGTTTTTATTTAATACAGTTTAGAACTTATGCGTAAGTGTTAAGCTGTGTACACACAGTCCAATATTTCGGCATGATCAACCGGCGCAACCAAAATTTCAGATGATCGGGCAAACATATTGGAGGTAAAAATATCAGCCCAAGTGTAGACAATTTTAAACATTAACTAGCATTGCAAACACTGCCTGGAAATGAGAACTACAAAAACATCTGCTGTCTACTTTCTATAGAAGGCTATACAGTATTAGATGATACCTGCGATATTCTGCTGACCAACCTACAAATGACTGAGCTGATTATTTTGAGAGTGATACAGTATAATGCTTTAATATAAATCAAAATAACCAGCCTTGACTGGTGCATGTCAAATGTCGAGGTAAAGTGCATGGCCTTTTTAAGTCTTAGATTCATTGTTTAATTTCCTTAAAGGATCCAAGGTGAGTATTTGCAACTTTTTTGTTTATTTATTGGTTGTCTTTTTTTTATTGTTGTTCAATAAAAAACAGGTCCAAGAAAAAAAATACATTTTCCAGATTGGTATACTAAACAAAAAGAAATATCTTAGGAAAATAAATTATATATATATATATATATAGCATATGCCGTCCTCAGGTAGGCTATTTATTAATGTTTGTGAAGCACTGGGGAAATTGATCTACAGCATGTATACAAATTCGCCTAATTGAAGTGTTTCCACAATCCTTGTATTGTATGTATTTATTGGGAGGCCTGGTCAAGCCTCCATGTAGTAATAGCACTCCCACACGCCCCTTTTATGGGAGGTTCTATGCCTTTAATATAAAGCACTGGATGGCCTCTTTTCTCATTTTAAAAACCAAAGGGCTGGGGGAAATGAGAGAGCCTGTTTTATGGATCCCTTGTGTAAGAATTAGAAATGCAAAGTTGCTATCGTAATTGAAGTAAAAGAAATTTAAAGGAGAACTAAAGTCCCAGAAAACATTGTCCCAATAGAGAGAGCACATTCACAACGAACAACAGCTGTGTCTCATGTCTCCCTTTGCTGTGGATGCTGGGTGATTTATGAAAATAACCTGTGTGTACTAAGGTCAGCTCCCATAATTCACCTTATCTGGGAACACCCATCTAAGTGTCCGCCGGACACTTCACAGGAAACTGCAGTCTTGCTTCCTGGAGCTGACAGCCAATCATGTTACAGCTCAGAGTTCCCTCCCTCTGACACAGAACACAGATACCAGTGCAGTTTTTGTGTAAACACATTAGAAATGTTCCTGTCCCTAACAATGATAAATTCCTATGCTTACATACAAAAGAAAAGTAATCTTTGCAGTGTATGTCTTTGCTAGCATGGATGAAAGAAACAGAACATTTACATTTCAGCAAAAAATAAAAGTAAGTATGGGAATCGAACCAGCAACCTTCTATTCTGTGTCTTTCTAAAAAGAAAGCTTCTACCACTAGGCCACAAGGGCTAATAAGTAATGGACTAGTACATGTAGAGTCTTTATCTTTTGCGACACATAATAAAAACAAAAAAAAGGGAACATGGGGAATCGACCCTGTGTCCCAATAACCTGAATTTTTTCCTAATCCAGCACTTTAGCAGAGCATGCCACGAACTCTCATCAATAGAAGTAAATGTCAGTAAAATCGTACACTGTTTTGTATTGCTACTGGAGAGACTGTCACAATTCACACTGGTTGGTAAATAAATAACAGAGCTGCTATATATAAAGATTGTACATATGTAGAACTCTTCATATTTTTCTAGAAACATGGAACAAACAACAAAAAAAAGCACTAAACTCAGGCAGTAGACCATGTTATTTTTTTCATAAGTAAGCTAGGGGATTTGAACTGCGACTTCTTGGTCTGATTGTTTCTAAACACACAGCATTTACATGGTGCACCACCAGCAAATCAACTGTGATTCCAGGTAATTTAGAGGCTTTATCTTTCACTAGAAAGAGATGCTAGAAACTCTGCACATAGAGACAGTGAATGCTGGGGTCAGGGGGCGTGGCTCTTTGAAGCCAACATGGGCTATGGATTGTACTGGCAACAGATGGAAGCCTCTTTGTTACAGAATCTATTACTCATATCTACTAAATGCAATAACTAGAGAGAATATCTTCAACGTGTAGGTGTTTCTGGAGAAAAACTTCACATTAGGATCTGAAAAACTGAAGTTTAGTCTCCTTTAAAAAGGTTAGAAGTTACCTTAACGTGGTTGAAGGCTTTTCATTCATGTGATCACAGTGATGTATACAAAACCCCTTGTTTATAAAGTATGCCAGTGTGCAGATAATAATGATATTGTAGGGGCCTAGGAATGTGCATTGATTATTTTTTCTATGTTTGTATAAATGTTTTAACAGATCAGTAGCACTTCTGCTAAATGTAGTTGTAATTAGCCTTATTGGAGTGCTTCCACAATCCTTCTATGTGTGTATTTATTGGGAAGCCAGGTCAAGCTTCCATGTGCTTATAGCACCCCAACACACTCTTTTATGGGAGTCCTATGCCTTAATATAAAGCACTGAGGGATGGCCTCTTCCCTCAATTTAAAAAGCCAAAGGGCTGGGCGGAAGTGAAGAGCTGTTTATATGAATCAGTGCACAACTATGAGAAATGCAAAAGTTTGCTAAGGGTATTGAAGTAATAAAGGTTAGAATTTAGGACCTTCCAGACTGGGGTTAGAAGGCTTTTCATTGGAGCATAATTGGAGTGCTTCCACAATCCTTGTATTGTATATATATATATATATATATATATATATTATAATACTCTTGAGGGAGGCACTCCAGCTTCATATTCATCTGCCTTGGTGCTTATTACTAGTACTCTTGAGGGAGTACACATCTCCATCACATCTTAAGATAGCAGTCACTGGACTTATATAAAAATATCAAAGTTTTTATTGAAATATACAATCTTGGTCTTGATGCATTTCCGCTCTCACAAGAGCTGTCCTCAGAAAATACAAACATGTTGTGTGGACCCTCCCCCTATTTAAACCAAGGGTGCAAGAACCCTGTCCAGAAGTATGGCCAACGGGCAGAACACAGAATCCATGCCCGCCACTATTGGACATCCAGGAGGCCGGACAGGGTCCTTGTGTACCTTGGGCAGATATACACGACCGAGTCACAGGATAGGACACCATTAATATATCTTTAAGAGACGCTTGTTATACACCTTTATTTCATGGTCTGATAAAAAATTCTCAATACACCTAAGATATCCCAAATGGGGTCTCCTAGTAATTTAGCATACAACCAAGTCAGATATTGAGTCATGGTTTCCCCAACATAATACTCCGTATCAAACAACACCACGATCGCCCCGCCTGACAGTTTGATCATGATGTCAGAGTAAGATTTGAGCCTCTTAATGGCCTCAATTTCCTGTTGGTTCAATTAGACCCGTATATTGACTTCACACACATCGTTAACAATTTGAGCTATATCCTTCTTAACCCTCCCCAAAAGTCTCTACACTGGATATGTAGTTGGCGTCACAAATCTGGATTTCTTGGACATATTAAGTCCTGAGAGTTAACCCACCACCATCCAGAATCCCCTTTATCCTATTCAGGTTTTGACGCAAAGTGTGTCTTAAGTCTTATACGGCGGAAGAATGCATACAAGTCAATGTCCAATTGCAGAGTGTCAAGTTGTGAACTAGGACAAAAGCCCAGCCTTTGTTCAAAAGTTGTGTCTCTGTATCCATCAAATACGTTTAGAAATATTAATTACCGCTACATCCTGTGTTGTTGTTTCAGTCTGGCACGTGTATGTATATATATATATATATATATATATATATATATATATATATACATACACCCTCAAGATGAATAACTTTGGCACATACAATCCATTATAAAGCCATGGGGAATCTTTGCAACTCTTCTACTTACTTCTTATTTTATCAGTCTTTTATTATTAGTTCTATTCCTTTTAGAATATTAGAGTCATGTTAACTTTAGCCCAAAGAAATCCTGATTCTTATATTATGGACATAACTCCCGCACATTTAGGTTAAAATTCCTGTTTCATATTTTCTGCACTTTGAGATAGATGATTTTTAGAGGTTCACATGAGCTGTAACTGCAAGTATTTCATAGTTCATTGCCCCCTTGAAAACAGTTAATTTAATGTTTTAAGCTGTCAGCATTTTCATAAACTCTATTTATTGTTCTGCCTAACTGATGCTTCTTTTCATTACACACATTAATATTTTGAGGAATTTGCATTGCTTACCCTACCAATATATTTTGTCATCGACATTGACAATGTGTCATTATATTTTAAGACAGTAAGATGTAATTTAATGAAAAATAATCTCAACATGATCAGTTCACAAAAATAACATATGTGCATGTAAGGTGGAACAGTCTTTGGACCTAATAAAGACATCTGAACCTGAACACAGTAACACACACACACACATAGTCCCAAATATACAGTATGACACTCGGTGTGTTGTGTGGAGTTAATGACAGTGCTATTATTACAATATTAAAACTTTTGACACACTGTCATCATTGGTACATTTTAACTCATCCCTTTAAAATGACCAATGCTATTATAAAACATATCATACATTTATGTAAAATAATTCTATATAATTAAGTGACTCTGTGCAGTGTATCTTAACAAAGTGCAAGATTCAAAAATGATCTCAGATTCCTAATAAAGTGCTAAACTAATTTAGAAATTATTTATTAGAAACTAATTTATGTTGGGGGGGGGCAGCCTACCCTTTATCAAGCCTGCAATACAATGGCCATCTCAAAACAGCAAAAAGACGTAATTTGTGCACATATATATCTATCAGAGCACACACCCATCAATGAAATATTTGCAGAGAAATATATATATATATATATATATATAATATTATAAGTCAATGTATGTGTTTATGTATGTTTCAGAAAACTTCAAACAGCTGGGACAATTTTGATGAGACTTGTTATACATGTTTCAGGACCCGAGAAAATCAAAGGCTACTTTACAATCTTTACTAACCCTTTTTTCTGACACTTTTTTTAATTAACCTGTGTGCTGCCACAGGTTAGAATAATTACCTAAGTTAATTCATACTTCCCAACGTCTAGACAATCCCAATTTCTAGTCCCAATCCTGGATTCGTGCAGCTGTCCAGTTTGGTACAATGCTTTTATTTATATTTTATTTTGTTGTTGTTATGAAGAAGGATAGAGCTGTCAGTCTAAGGAGCAAACATGTGATGTCACTTGCGGTTCACCATAGTCCAGATTGAGGGGTAACCTGACCAATACAAGAAAAGTCTCTTGTTCTGGGAGTAGTGCATTCAGCTACTCATTGAAGCAGAGGGAGATCATAGTTTGCAGCACTCTGTGGCAGAATTCAGAAAGAAAGCAGCTATGGAAACATGTTTCCCATTGTAGGATTTCCCATTGCAGGTGCTGACAGCCATGAAATGTTTATGTGCAGCATAAGGTAATAAATCCCCTTTTGTGAAAGCGTAAAGGTATATACCTGGAAAATTAGTTTTTTTAAATTGCCCATTAGTGGAAATTACTTCATCATCCCAACTATCACTGTACTGTTTTTTGTTGATATGCCCCCCATTTCATTAGATATCCAACTTAAACATCTACGTTTTAGCATTTCTGTAAGCAGTTGCTGTAGCTGGAATGGTTTGAGAGTTGTGGTTTGACAGTTGGTGTGTGGGAAAATAGTCAGTCAGTGGCCAGAGCCTGAGCAAAAAAAGTATTGTATTGAAGGCATGCAGCAACACACGCACCTCAGAGTAAGTGCTACTTACATGTATTTATTTATAGATTAAGATGATGCAAATAATTTTTTCAGTATACATACCCTTTAAGAAAGGGCAGTGAATAGATGGCACTGCGAACTGCCTGAGAAATTACATGGAGATGCACAAATGCGCATAGGCGTTTGGTGCTGAATTGTTCCCTGCATGAGACCCGTCCTGAGCTGGACCTGTATCCATTCCCAGACATCAATGCCACTAATACTGGTGCTTTCGTATTGGCATGAGGAAAGTTGCAGTGCAGTGATGGCTGATGTGAGAGAGTGACGCTAATACGCTGCAAAGATGAGGTGAAGATTATACTGGGAAGGCACTAATCCCGTGGTTATACAGCATTCTAACATTTGTGTCACACCCTACTATGAGCACACTGCCACCAGAGATTCAAAGTCAGCTGGAAGGTGCCTGTTTCAGTGATGAAGAGAGACGCATATGTGGACTGTGTGTGGGAGTCCCAAGGGGTTAGATTTTGGCCATCAATATAGGGTAGTGGGAGGAGCCTGGAACTTGTAGCTGGATGGTGCTTTACTAACTCTTGTTATGTAGGGGATATTAGGGGTGTGATTCCTTGGACAATAGAGATCGGAATCCAGCAGTCCATCCTTGGATGGTCTGTGCTTTAGAGAGCCTTAATCTTGGACAATTGGGTTTTTTGGATTGACAGGGTGACGGGGGACACTCAGTGCAAATTTTACGAAGGGGAGGGTGATGGGTTTGGTTTAGCATGTGTATTATATATTATGTGGTGTTGCACTTAACCACTGTAACAACAGTGGGTTTACTATGTATTGGGTGCCATGTGGAATGCCTGAGAGTTTATTTGCAATAAAAAAAAATATATATATCTTCTATAAGATCTGTTCTGTGGTGATATATGTGGATCCTTTTTTATGTGTTTTGATATTATCCATTAGCACCACCATGATAACTAAGGTTAAAAACCAGAACAGGTAGTCATTTGTCTTGTGCTCACAGGTAACCATTTTTTTGGTGATCTGTTATTGACACTCGTAATACAACTGCACTGTAGGGGTTTATTTTACTTTGCAACTGTGTCTCTTTTTCCCACAAACAACTAAAGCTCCTGTGTTAAGCCCTGTACACACCTTTCACTCACATCACAGGGTATTCAATAAAAGATCATATCGTTTAAATGGTGCTAATTTTGCCCCAACCAATCAGATGTTAGTTTTCAAATGTTAAATAAGATCTGATTGGTTGGGGTAAAATTAGCACCATTTTAAATGATAAAACTTTTATTGAATCTCCCTGCTTTGTTTTTTCTCCTAAGTTTTCATTTCATTCCATCTAACTTAAATCATACAGCTGGCTTCTTCTCTCTCCTCTAGTCTCTCTACCCTTATGTTCGACTCTGACCCTGACTTGCTTCTTAACTCCTTTAACTCTGTCCTGACTGATGCTATAGATTTCCTTGCCCCCTTGCAACCCCCAATCACCGTCTCTCTAGTTTAAAGCTCAATGCTAAACTATTAATCACATCCTAGCGTCTAATGCCTAATAATAAATAACGATTAATCAATATCACTCGATATAATAAATAATTAAAAATCTCAATATAAAAAATGGATGTAAATCCCTAAATCGAATCAAAGATATAGAATCAAATAGTTACAATCAATAAAGGATTGTGTTGGCTAATTAACATAAATATAAAAACTGTTTTTCAACATTCATCCTGCTCTCTGGCTCCTTCCTCTCTCCTTACCATTTCCTCCCCCCTCTCATCTCTTATCTCTCGCTCAGCCTACTCTATCATACCGGCCCCTTCTCTCTTCTACTCCTATCGCTTCTCTCACTCTTAATCGCTTCGACCTGACTCCTATGACTCTCTCTTAACTCCTCTCTCCTCTACTCCTACTACGCCTCTCAAATTTCCTTGCCCCTGCACCCGCAAATCACTCCCTCTCCCCTCCTACTCCCTCGCGCCCCCTGGCTCGTCCCCCCACAACGTTTTATGCCTGTAGGGGCACACGTGCTGCTGCAGTGGCTGTGGCGACCCGTCTTGTACCCACGTTTTCATGCATGCCCTCTAACACACCCACCCCCCTTGGGGTCCCCCCCCCCCCCCCAACAAATACATACATCCTCACCCCTGTCGCCTGTTTCATCCATTTACCCCCGTTTTCCTCCCGTGCACCTTGAACTCTCTTTCTCTCCCGCCTCCCACAGACCTTCCCCGACTCTTTTGAATAACCTCCCGGAGTCCCCTGTCACCGTTCCTACCCTCCCTATACTCGTCTCAGATTCTTTACCCCACCCCCCCTTTTACCTGCTCTGGTCTTTTGTCCCGGCTCAGCGTCAGGGTGCTCTTATCGCTGCGGTCTTGTCGTCCCCACACTGTCCCCCTCGTCCCCGCCCTCTTTCCTACTGGAAACGCAGTCGAACCGGCAGTCCCCCTTATATTCCCACCATTTTCACACCTCTTAGTCTGGCATTTTCCCGCTCTAACAACACGCCCCCGTGAACCCAACCTATCACAAACAGCCTCCCTTAACCCCTCTTGTCTTGATACACTAGCCCGTCTCTCTTCTACCCGTGTCGCCCTCTACGCTATGGAACTATTGTCTTCTCCCTATCGCTACCTTCTATCTCTAATAACCCTTCCTGGACCCCTTGCCATCGGGTTTATCCTCGCCACTCCCCCGGGGAGACGGCCTGTGCAGTTTGGCTGACCTTCGGCATGCCAAGGTCACTTTTCTATTCCTCTTCTTTTCGACCCTCTCCTCTGCTTCAACATGGTTAATCAGTCCCTCTTAATGCAAAATTACACTCCTGGGCATTGGCAATGAAGTGGCATCGAGGCTACATCTCCACAACTACCTCTAGACAGAACCTATTCTGTGTCACATGATAATAAACAATCCTCCGTCCGGTTCCTCTTAATGTGCGGTTCCACTGGCTCTGTTCTTGGGCACATGCTTGTTCGCCCTCTAATACTATTCCCTGGACGAATACATCAGCTCATTTGGTGTTAACTACCATTTACGCCGATGATATGCAATATATTTTTCCACACCCGCCGCTTTGCCTGACCCCCATCACCATCTTCAACGTTCGCCGTGCTGTCTCCTATTGATGGCGCACATGCCTTCAAAACTAAACCGATTAAAAGCCAAACTAATCATTTCCCACCCTAAACAGGGTCCATCCCCACCTTTTCCATTTCTTGTAGGACAGCACCCATTTCCCCTACAGTCGGCATGTTGTTTGGGGTTATTATATTGGATTTCTGCTCTCTCCTGTTTCAAATCCGTAGATTACTTTCTCCTCCGACTATGCATGACTTATCCATGCTCTCATCTTATCACGCCTAGGCTTTGCAAACCACTTCTCTTTCGGTTCTTCCTGCTTCCCATCTGTTCCTCTACTTCAGTCCATACTCTGCCGCACACAATTTGTCTCGCTCTCTAGCACTCAGGAAAGCTTAACTCCTCACTGTGCCGTACATCTCACGGGCCCCATTAAAACAAACGCATTATCTACAAAATCCTTCTCTTAACATTTAAATCCCTTCGCTCTGCTGCTCCTTCCTATTTTTCTTTTCTGTGTCCCCAGTCCCCTTCCCTAACCCTACTTCATCAACAGAACCTCTCTTAATAAGAACCCGCAAACTCAACACTGCTCCTCTCGCTAAAAACCTTTTTCTCTTCCTGGCCCCCGTCCTCTGGAAATTCTATCCTACCCTCTCCTCTATGTCAAGAACCTCATAAAACAAGTTTAAATGCTACCTCTCATCCTTCTCTCTGAGCACATCACAGCATAGGACGTTGACACTGCACCAAATTATTACTTTAAGCACTCCCCCCCTTTCCTATTTATCTGTATGGTACCCATTCAATTAAATTGTAAGCTCTATGGGGCATGACCTCTTCCTCTGTTACATGTTTCAAGCACTTGTATATTCCGGATGCCTCTTACTTATTACTTTACTGTTACTTATTTACTGTCCCCCTTGCACCGTAGACTTTTGTATTTATATTGGTAACCAGCGCTGCATGCCCCGAGTGGCCGCTGAATAAATAGACATATAAATACAACAGTAAGGATCCCATTTTAGGGCATCAAGTATTGCAAAATCATTTTCATTCTCATTTTTATTATTAGTATCAGATTCAAGTTTCTTACTCAGTATCAAAAATCATGTTTCATAACGTCATGTATCAGAGTAATGTTCAAAACTCATGTATCAAACACATTTCCATAACTTATGTATCAGAGTCATGTTTTCTAACTCATGTTCAAAATCATGTTTCAAACTACTGTTCAGAGTCAATTGTTTTCAAAACTCATGTATCAAAATTCCTATTCATAACTACATGATCATGTCAGTTTCTACAGGTTCAAATCATGTATCACTATCATTGTATCAATATTATCAAAATATGTTCATAACTCATGTATCAGAGTCAGTTTCATAACTCTGATCAAAATTCATGTTTCATAACTCAGGGATCAGAAGTCATGTTTCAGTAACTCCTGGTCAACTCCTGTGTTTCATAACACATTATCAGTTGCATGTTTACATAACACATGTATCAGTTGTCATGTTTATAACTCATGTATCAGAGGGGGTTACTGTTTTCATAACTCATGTATAGAGTCCTGTTCATAACTCCAGTATCAAAATCATTTTCATAACTCATGTATCAGTGTCATGTCATACTCATGTATCAGAGTTCATGTTTCATAACTAAGTATCCAGAGTTCATGTTTGCAAACTAATGTATCACGAGTCATGTTTCATAACTAATGTATCATAGTCATGTTTCATAGAATCGCATGTATCAGTATGTTCATAACTATGTATCAAAATCAATGTTTACATAACTCATGTATCAAGTCATGTTTCTAACCTTCATGTATCAGTGTCTGTTTCAATACTCATGTATCAAATCATGGTTCATAACTCTGTATCAGTGTCATGTTTTCATACATACTCATGTATCAAAATCAATGTTCATGACTAATGTATCAAAATCATGTTCATTACTCTGTATCAGTCATGTTTTCATAACTCAATGGTATCAGACGTCATGTTCATAATAATTGTATCAAAATCATTTTCATCACTCCATGGATCAAAATCATGTTCCATAACTCATGTCTCAGAGTCATGTTCAAACTCTGTATCAAAATCAGTTTCATAACTTCCGTATGTATCAGATCAAGTTTCATACTCATGTATCAAATTATGTTTCATAAACAATCATGTATCAGTGTCATGTTCCATAACTAGTGTCTCAGAGTCATGTTATAACTCATTATCAGAGTCATGTTTGCATAACTCATGTACTCAAATTATGTTTTCAGAACTCATGGTATCAGTGTCCTGTTTCATAACTCATGATTCAGGGTCTGTTTCAATAACTTATGTATCAAAAAATCATGTTTCATGATCATGTATCAGTGTCATTTTCATAACTCATGTATCAGAGTATGTTTCATAACCATGTATCCGAGTCATTTTTCATAACTCTGTATCAAATCAATGTTTCTAACTCATGTAGCATGTCATGCGGTTTTCATCACTCATTATCAGAGTCATGATTTCATAATCTAAGGTTACAGTAGTCATGTTCTCATAACTAATGTATAAGCAGAGCATGTTTCATACTAATGTATCAGAGTCTGTTTCATAACTCATGTCACAGTCATGTTAATCTAACATGTATCAAAATCATGTTTCCATAACTGAGTATCAGTCATGTTTCATAACTCATGTCATCAGTGTCATGTTTCATAACTCATGTATCCAAAAATGCATGTTTCATAACTCATGTATCAGTGTCATGTTTTCATAACTACATGTATCAAAAGCATTATTTCATGACGCAGTATTTGGCAAAATCATGTTTCGATAACTCCTGTGTATCAGTCATGTTTCATAACTTATGTATCGACGAGTCATGTTATAATTCATGTATCAAAATCATGTTTCATCAACTCATGATCACAATCATGTTTCATAACTCATGTATCAGATTCATGTTTTCATAACTACATGTACAAAATCATGTTTCATTACTCATGTATCAGGTCATGTTTCATAACCAGTGTATCAAAATTATGTTTTTTTTTCATAACTCATTACATGTTTATCGTGTCATTGTTCATTAATAGTCTCGATGTAGGTGTCATATAACTCAGAGGTATCAGAGTCATGTTTCATAACTCATGTATCAAAAATTATGTTTCATCACTTAATGTATCAGTGTCAGTGTTTCATAACTCAATTTTTAGACAAAGTCCAGTGTTTCTCAACTTATTATCAAAATGCATGTTCATGACTCATAGTATCAGTGTCATGGCTCATTTGTAGTTTTCTCATCCTCCACGTGTTAATTTTTTAAACTTCACTGTATCTGAGGAATGGACAGGGTTTTTTTTTTATCACTAGAGGTTTGTGTTTCACTAAACGGGGCACCAACTATTGCAAGGTTAGAGCACTATTAATTAGCACTACGTACGGGTCCATGTTTAGTACGGTGTCCATTTAGGACATCATTCAGGGTCAGGTATCGAGGTTACCGGTGTCAGGTGAGGATCGGGTGGGGGTCGGGATCAAGTGTCAGGTACAAGTGTCGGGTATCAGACAACAGTATGGGTGTGGGTATCGGTATCAGGCCATTACGGGTATCGGGTATCGGGTAATGGGGTATGGTGTAGATCGGTGTCCAGGTATCAAGTGCCGGTATCGGGTGTATTGGGAATCCAGGTAATCAGGTGTCAGGTATCGGGTTGCTCAGGTCTTAGGTATGAGGTGTCGGTATTGGGTATCATTGTAAGTATTGGTATAGGTTTAGGTGTCAGGTATCAGATGTCATGGTATCAGGTATCATATTTTGTGATTAAGCTGGCCATACATAAGCAAACATTAAATGGTTAACCTTAGACAGACTTAGCAAAATGGGACCTAGCTTTTGGGGAATGAACATAAAATTTTTTAATAGAGGTGGGCATACCCTTAACAACCAGTAAGTGAAGATTAAAGTGTGTGAAAGAGTATGTACCTGTTCGTGTGGAGGGATTAAGGGAGAGGAGTATGTATGTTATGGTTATGCATGTCATTGAACTAACTTTAAAAAAAGGCCTGAATAAGTTTCTAAAACTAAAAACATATTTGAGAATTTACTGGTAATTAGCATATAGATTTGGTTGATCAGCATACTTTTCCGATTGCTGTGTTGGAGTCAGGAAGGAATTTTTTCCCCCTTTTTTCTGGGGTTTTTTTTTGCTTCTCTGGATCAAACTTTGTAGGTAGGGTTAAAAAAAAAAAAAAAAAAAAAAAAAAAAAAGGAATAGTGGACTGATGGAACGAAGTCTTTATTCAACCTTAATACTAATTACTATTTACTATGTTACTATGTGTATCTATGATGTATTAGTGTTTACATTTCCGACCATGAAACTAATTAGTTTTGATGACATGACCCTTAGGCTCGAGGCCCAACACTGCAACGCACAGGAATCGTGCACAAAAATCGCGAGCGTTAATCGCCGTGATTGTGTGCCGCTGTGCATGTGCGTTTGTAGTTGTTCGCGTTTTTGCGCATGCGTTTTTAGCCATTTTTGTGGTATGGCAAGCAATTGGTTAGCAAAAATGCTGAACACAACTTGAGTACCAAAATGCGAACGCGACGCGCAATCTAATGCGGCATGTGAAATCGCGCGAATTTTCGCGTTCCCGCGTATTTCCATTTGAGAGAAAACCGCTAACTCAAAACACGTGCGCAAGCGGCTGGAAAACGCACTAGTGTGGCACTAGCCCTAGAACCGACCTCGAAATATCACATATTAGAAGATTGTACCCTTTAAGGATAAGAAGTATAGGTCCTGATATTGCCGATTAATGCCCAAACCCTTCACCGTATTCCTTACTAGCTAAAATACTGAAACCAGTAATTTAGCTTTCAAGCCAAATGACTATAATATAGAAAAAAAAAATATATATATATATTATAATATATATATAAAATAAAGCTGAAAATAAGCACCATCTATGCAAAGTCTGCACACGTCCCTAAATGTACAGAAAAACAATCTTTGTGTCAATTCCTCATGTTTCAGGTAGTAATAATCATCACCTGTATCAGAACATGTCATCTCAGCCTAGTCTCATTCAGCAATGTTCAGAGTCAGGCTATCATTCATCATTTAGTCAGAATCAAGCAGGCAGGTCATGATTCAAGTATCAATCATCCGGTTCATAGTCATAATGTATCAGGCTACAGTCGCACAGAGTCACAGGTCATCATTCATCATGAATCAAAAGGCTCGACAGAGCAATTCTTCACAGACAGAGTCAGTCGTCATCAGGTATCAGGCTCAGGGCTACAGAGTAAGGACATCAGCGGTATCAATCAGGCGGTAATCCATTCATCAGGATCAGAGTCAGGCCATCATCGTGCATTGACATTCTACAGGTAATCATTGGGGCTATCACGGGATCATCAGGTATAGATCAGGCTCATTCATCAGGCAATCATTCATCAGGTAGCCATCATCAGATCATCATCGAGGATACTCAACAGGCTTCTATTATCCCGGTATCAGAGTCACGGTATCCTTCATCAGGTGTCAGATATAGGTTTCATATCACTCAATGATATCTGATGGCTGCAATCGCCATTCCTCTCTTGATACCATGATGAATCTATACCTAAATTGATAACTGACTTTGCCATGCTCTGATGAATGATCACCTGACCTCTGCATACCTAAGCGAATGCTGTGTGAACTGATACCTGCTACCCCAATAATTATACTTGATGAATAGATACCCCCCGATAATGATAAATAATGAATACACACTGATAGCTGACTTGATACCTGATGAATGATACAGAAACCTGAAACATGAGGAGACACCAAGATGTTTTTTTTCTGGTACATTTTAGGATGTGCAGACTTTTACATCACATAGATTCAGCTTTATTTCTTATTTAGTTTTTTTTTTTTAATTTTTTTCACGTGAAAATCTAAATTACTGTCTCTTTCTATTTCTTTAGCTTTGTCGTCTTTTTATTAAAAAACCACACTTTTTTGATATTGATCAAAATTTTTTTTTTGATATAGTTAGCCTTTAGTATTGCTCCATAGAATGGAAAGTAGGTCAGTAGCTGGTTGCTTCCCTGTGTCTGTTTATTTAAGCCTTTTTAACTGACCAATAATTGACTTCTGTAAATATATATAGTTCATTGTAACGAAAAAAATACATCTTTGTGTCATTCCTCATGTTTTCAGGTTTCATGTATCCGGTATCATTCATTGTGTATCATTCAGTGTACTATTGGGTCAGGTATTCATGTTGCATAGTTCTTCATTGGATCAGGTCAGGTATCATTGCTCAGGTGATCAGAGTCAGCGTATCATCAGAGTCAGGTGTCAGAGTCAATCGGTGATCAGAGTCAGGATATCATTCATTCAGTATCAGAGTCAGGCATCAATTTCAATCGGGTATCAGAGTCAGGTATCATCATCGGTACAGTCGTGTTCCAGGTTAGAGATCGGTAATCAGAGGCGGTATTAGTCATCGGGGATCCAGAGTATCCAGGCATCATTCTCGGCTATTTTTACAGAGTCCAGGCAGTCATTCATGGGTATCAGAGTCAGCCTGCATCATTCATCAAGTATCAGAGTCCAGGTAACAATTCGTCATTTGTCAGAGTCAGGTTATCAGAGTCATGCATCATTCATCAGGCGTCAGAGTCACCGGCATCGTTCATCAGATCAGCAGTGGTTATAGAGTCGGGTATCACTTCATCAGGTATCATTCATTTAATCATGTATCGGGTATCAGGTGTTGTTTTCTGGTACGGTTGTCAGTGTCAGGTATTGGTTGATAGGTGATTATGTGTAGTTATTGTCTATCAGGTGTCAGGCGTGGTTTAATTAATATCGTGTATTGGGTATTCATTATATGTAATCAGTTATCAGATCAGTTATCAGGTATAATGGCCTACAGGAGGCAGACATTAGTAGATCGAATGTAAAGGGAATGCATTTTAATGCAGCTGTTCTTATACCATCTTAGATATACAAATTTGGACCATTATTTGAAAAATAATATAACCTAAAGATAGGTGGACACCAGACTATTTAAAAAAATACATAGGTATTTTTTTTTGTGGTTGTTTTTGTTTTGGGGGGGGGGGGTGTGAATAAAAGGAGCCTGTCGTGCCTCTTTCTTCCTGGGTAAAACAATAGAATTATATTTACAGAATGTCAATGGTCAGTAAAGGCTAATTAAATTAGTGTGGACCTATTTGAACCTGAATTTTTCTTATGGGACAAGACTTGCACATGTAATAGTATCAACTTTTTAATAGAAGGAAAATTAAAGCTAGAAATAGCGCCATACATTGGATGTAACAGCAGTTAAAATCAATCTGAGGAGTGAAAATGAGGAGTGATACTGAGGAGTGATACCATGAAGGAATGAGACCTGAGGAGTTGATCTGAGGAATGATACCTGAGGAATGATACCTAAACATGGAGGAAGATGACACAAAGATGTTTTTTTTTCTGTATATTTTAGCACTAGGGATGGGCTTATTTCTAGCTTTTTTTTATTTCTTTTTTTAAATCTTGGTTTGAGAGCCAATTACGGTTCTTTCTCTTTCTGTCTTCCATTTTTTTTTTCGCCTTTTTTGGACCGTATCTCCTCCCACAGTTTCGTGAGCTAGACTGCGGGGCAATAGTGAGAATGGATTACCTTAGACGTTACAGGTTATTGATAAAATTTTGGGACGTTTTTGCCCATAGACTTAATGGTACAACAAATCTCAATGTGGGATACCTTTCAAAACATTTGTTTTCATGTCATAAACAGCAAAACCTTCCGTTCCCATGGAAGCCATACTTAAAGGGTAACTATAGGCAAAAATTTTTTTGACTAATCATTCAAAAAAAGGTCTGTTTTTTGTCAACCCCAAACCTGATACAGGACACCACCTACAGATCTACCATCCATTCTGTGGCAGCAATACTAAAGAGTAACTATGTCAAAAAAACTATTTTTGATCAATAATCAAAAAATGTTTTTTTTTATGCCCATCTTACCCAGGTACACACACTAACTGAGCCCTTCCATTCTCGTGGCCAGACATACTTAAAGGGTACTATAGTCAAAAAAATTTGGAGTCAATGATAAAAAAAAAAAAATTACAAATAAAGAAGTCAAAGATTAAAAAAATAGAAAGAACGTAATGTTCGCTTTCAAGCGAAATTTAAAAAAAAACCTAACCATAAAGCTAGAAATAAAGCACACTTGTATTGGATGTAATGGTCACAGACCATGTTCCTAAAAGGACAGAAAAAAACATCATTGGGTGTCAATTCCTCATAATTTCCTAGTTTCATATATCATTCCTCATGTATCAATTATCAAATCAGGCAGTATCAGTGTTTATTCATTATTCATAGATTCATTCACGGGTGTATCATTATCAGGTATATTCATCAGGTATCAGTTATCACACATCATTCATAGGTATCAGAGTCGGTCTTCATCAGGCAGCAAGTCATTTCAATTCAGGTATCATTGTCATGTATCGAGTCACGGAATCAGTATCAGCCTCAGATTCATTGAGGAATGATACCATGATTCTGAACACTGATGAATGATACCTGACCTCTCGTACCCAGAATGATGCCTGAACTCTGATACCTGATGAGATGATTGCCTGATGACTGATACCTGATGAATGTTGCCTGATGACTGATGCTGACTCTGATACCTGATCTCTGATTCCTGACTCTGAATACTATCTGATACCTGATGAATGATACCTGTGAATGATAACCTGATGAATGAATGCCTGATAATGATGCACTGACTTGATACCTGATGCAACGATACATGACTCTGATACCTGATGTGAATGAACTTGAGCCTGATGACTGACCTGCTATCGCATGATGAATGATACCTGACTCTGATACGATACTTACCGAACTCTGATAATGAGCTGATCCTGATCTGATAAGATGAATCTACCTGACTCTTGATACATGATGAATGATACCTGACTCTGATAGCATGAAAACCTGAAACACGAGGCAATACACAAAGAGGTGTTTTTTCTTACATTTAGGACAAGTGCAGACTTTGCAATAGATGGGTGCTTATTTTCACAGCTTTATTATTATATATATTTTAATATAATTATATATATTTTTTTTTTTTTTTTTTTTTTTTTTTAAATTTGGCTGAAAAGCTAATACTGTTCTTCCTATTTTAGCTAGCATAGGAATCGGTGGAAGCGTTACTGCATATCGGCAAATATCAGGATATTTCTTTCCCAGTAAAGGTAACATCTTACTAATATCGATATTTCGAGTTTAAGGGCTAGGCCAACTAGCGCGTTGTTCACGCGTTGCCACGCTTTGATTGCGCCTGCGCGACTTTTGCTACATGGAAATCACGGGAAGTGAGATCCCGCGATTTCGATGGCATGCGATTGCGTGTCCATTAGCGTTTTGGTAACCGCAAAATGGCCGAAAAGCAAAATGCACAAGACTACTGCACACAATCTCGTGCGCATAATCTGCGATTGTGTTGCGCGATTATGTGCTTTGCTGTTGTGTGCCTCAGCCTAGGGATCATTGTCATCAAAACATTAGTTTCATGGTGTAAATCAATGCTAATACCCTCCCACCCCCACACAGATACAGGTACATACTTTTACACACACTTTATCTCATTACTGGTTGTTAAGGTATGTCCACCTCTAATAAAAAAATTGTTAATGGTATTCCCAAAAACTAGGTCACATTTTGCTAATCTGTTCTAATGTCTAACCTATTTAATGTTCCTTAGTGTATGGCCAGCTTAATACACAATATGATACCTGTACACCGAATAGCTGATTACTGACACCGATGACTGACACCTGACACACCGATACCTGCACACTCCATACCTGATACCCGAAAATGATACCTGACACCTAAACACCTGATACCCGATTACCTGACACCTGATACCCAATACTCTTGATACCCGATACCTGACACTTGTACCTGACAACCCGAGACTGACACCCAATACCTGCTAAACCCGATACCTGATACCGATGCCTGCTTACCGGATACCAACCCCGATACCTGATGTCCTGAACCCGACACCTGTACCTGACACCGTGATACCCGATTACCTGACACCTGGAAAATTGTGTCATAAAATGGACACCTTATACGGTGTCCATTTAGACATCATCAGGTGTCATGTATCGGGTATCAGTGTCAGTATCGGTGTCGGTGTATCAAGTGTAGGTATTCAGGTGTCGGTATCAGGTCAATCAGGTAGTTGTTGGGTATCAGGTATCAGGCATGCGTTTATCAGGCATCATGTATCAGGTTGTACCAGGTATGGGGTGTCAGGTACGGGTGTAGGTATCAAGTGTCCAGGTAATCGGGTATCAGGTATGGGTAACAGGTGTCAGGTATCGGGTATCAGGGTTGTAGGTGTCAGGTATCAGGTTCGGGGTGCAGTATCAGGTAGTCGGGTGTCAGGTGTCAGGTATCAGGTGTCCAGGTATCAGCTATCGGGTAGTCATGTCAGTATCATATTTTGGTTATTAAGGCTGGCCATACAACTAAGCAAATTAAATAGTTACATATAACAGATTAGCAAAATATGGACCTAGCTTTTGGGGAATGGAGACATGAATAAATAAAAATGTGTAATTAGATAGAAGATGGGAAGCACCCATTTAGCAACCAGTAAGTGAAGATAAATGTGTGTAAAGTATGTACACTGTATCTAGTGTGGGGGGGGAGGTATTACGTTTGCATTTACGACCAGGAAACTAATTGTTTGGATGACATGACCTTAGGCTGAGGCCCACAGCAACGAAACAGGCATCCTGCAACACAATCGCGAGTCATTATCGCAACGCGATTGTGTGCGCCGAGTCTGTGCATTTTGCTTCTTTCGCCATTTTGCGTTCCAAAATGCTATGGACACGCAACGCATGCGCATTCGGAAATCGCGACGGGAATTTTCCCAACTCCCATGAGTTTCCATCTGTACAAAAAGCGCAGGCGCAATCAACGCAGCTTTCGCAAAAAAGAGAGGGAAAAACTAGAACCGCTGAGTTTTGCCGAGTAAGGCATGGATAACGGCTTCCACCGATTCCGTTAGCAGCCTAAAGAGAAAGAAGAGAAGGTTTAGCGGTTTTTCAAGCCAAAGAAATAAAAAAAAAAAAAAAAAAAAAAAAACAAAATATATATATATTATAGATATAATATACTATAATAATAAAGCGAAATAAGCACCCATCTATATGCAAGGTCGCACATGTCCACTAAATGTACAAAATAAAACACATATTTGTGTGGCCTTCCTCATGTTTCAGGTTTCATGTATCGATAGGGTCGGATCATTCATCAGTTTCAGAGTCAGTGTATCATTCATCATGTATCAGAGTCGTATTCATTCATTACATTATCGAGTCAGGGTATCATCATCAGTTATTTAATTTCAGGTATCATTCCTATCATGTATCATATTCAGGTATCATGCATCAGTTATCATGAGTCATGTATCATTCATCAGTTTTATCAGAGTCAGGTCATTCATTATTATCAGAGTCAGGATCATCATTCCCATGATTACAGAGTCGTATCATTCATCATGTATCAGAGTCCAGAGTCAGGTATCATTCTCAATGTATCAGAGTCAGGTATTCATTCCACTCAGGTATCAGAGTCCATGTATCATTCTCATGTATCAGAGCATGTATCATTCATCAGGTACAAAAGTCAGGCATCAGAGTCAGGCATCATTCATCAGGTATCAGAGTCAGCTATCGGTCATGCAGGTTTCAAGTCAGACATCAGAGTCAGGGCATCAGAGTCAGGTATCATTTTCAATGAATTGATGGCTGATAAACTGATTCAATGACTCTGATACCATGATGAATGATCCCTGAATTTGATAACTGACTTTGATGCCTGATGAATGATACCTGACCTCTGATACCTCTAATGAATGACATGTACTGTAATGAATGATATGACCTGATGAATGATACCTGAATGAATGTACCGATGAATGGTACCATGAATAATGAATAAATAATGATAGATGACTTTGATACTGATGAAATGATACCATGAAACCTGAAACCATGAGGAATGGACAAAATATGTTTTTTTTCTGTACATTTTAGGACATGTGCTGACGTTACAATCAATACGAGGGGCTTATTCTATAGCTTAAATGTTAAGTTTTTTTTTTCAATTTCGCTTGAAAAGCTATAATTATTTTCTTTCTATTTTTTTATCTTTGACTTCTTTATTTAAGTCATTTTTTTTATCATTGATCAAAACATTTTTTTTGACTATAGTTAACCTTTGAACGGTATGCTGCCACACGAAATGGAGGGTCAGTAGGTGGTGTCCCTGGTTAATATTGGGCATAAAAAAAAACACTTTTTTGATTATTGATACAATTTTGTTTTTTGACCATAGTTACCTCGTTTAAGTATTACTTGCCACAAGGGATGTGGTAATCTGTAGGTGTGTGTACTTGTATCAGGTTAGGGTTAAAAAAAACAGACGTTTTTTGAATGATGTAGTCAAAAAAAATTTTTGCCTATAGTTACCCTTTAAAGTATGGCTTCCATGGAACGGAAGGTTTGTGTTTATGACCATGAAACAAACTGTTTTGAAAATATCAACATTGAGGATGTGTTACCATTATATCTATGGGAAAAAAAATTCCCAAATTTAACATAACGTGTGTAACGATAAGGTAATAGCACACTTCTCCTATATGCCCCGCATATGTCTGTACCGAATTTCATGTGTCTAGCTCAGAAACTGTGGGAGGGAGATACGTTCCAAAAAGTGAAAAAATAAAACGGAAGAAAGAAAACTAGAAAAGAACCGTAATTTGGCTCGTCAAACCAACATTAAAAAAGAAATAAAAAAATAAAGCTAGAAAGATAAGCACCATCTAGTGCTACAACATGTACAGAAAAAAACATTTTTGTGTCATTCCTCATGTTTCAGGTATCATTCCTCAGGTAATATTCCACAGGGTCAATCCATATCATTCCTTCAGGTATCAATTCCTCAGGTATCACTCCTAAGGTATCATTCCTCAGGTATCACTCCTCAGGGTATCAATCCTCACGGTATCACTCCTCAGGTAGCTCCTCAGATTCGAGTCTCATAGTTTACTGCGCGTTAATCCAATAGATGGCGCTATTTCTAGCTTTATATTTTACTTGCTATTAAAATAGTTGAGAATTAACCAATGTGCAATCTGTACCACGATAAAATCAGTTCAATAGGTCCACAATAATTAAGCATTGTATACTGACCATGACATTCTGTCAATATATATTTCTAAGTATTTACACAGGAAGAACGAGGCAGACATGTGCTCTTTTATGTCACCCCCTCAAAAAAAACACACAAAAAACCCTAATTTATTTTTAAATAGTCTTGGTCCCAGTCTTAGTGTTTAAATAACTCATGTTCAATTCATGTTTCATAACTCATTACAAATCAAGGTGTTTCATAACTCAGGTATTCATGTCATGTTAATAACCATGTATCAAAATCATGTTTCATGACTCATGTATCAAAATCATTTTCATACCTCGTGTATCATATTCATGTTGTCATCACTCATTATCAAATCATGGTTTTAAACCTCAAGTAAGCAAGTTCCCATGTTTTCATAACTCATGTCAAATCTTTCATAACTCCTGGATCAAAATCATGTTTCATAACTCATGTATCAGTGTCATTTTTCATACGCATGTATCAGAAGTCATTTTCATAACTCATGTATGCAAATCAAATGTTTTCATACTCCGTGTATCAGAGTCGTTTCATACTCTGTATCAAAATCATGTTTTATAACTCCTGTATCATGTCCTGTTTTCATAACTCATTGGATCAAAATCATTTTCATAACTCATGGATCAAATCCTGTTTCATAACCCTGTATCAGTGCCTTTCATAACTCATGGATCAGAGTCCATGTGCTCATAACTATGTATCCAAAATCATGTTTCAATGACTCATGTAATCAAATCATGTTTCCTAACTCATGTATCAGTTGTCATGTTTTCTACTCATGGATCAAATCATGTTTCATGACTCATGTATCAATCATGTTTCATAACTCGTGTATCAGAGTCTGTTTTTCATAACTCATGTACAAATCCTGTTTTATTATAACTCATGTACAGTGTCGATGTTTCATAACTCCTGTATCAAAATCTGTTTCATTCAGACTCAGTATCAAATCATGTTTCAAACTCGTGTTCAAGTCATGTTCATAACTCATGTATCAAAATCATGTTTTATAACCATGTATCAATGTATGTTCATAACTCATGTATCAGAGTCATGTTTCATAACTCATGGATTCAAAATTATGTTTCATAACTCATGGATCAATCATGAGTTTCATAACTCATGTATCAGTTTCATGTTTCATAACTCTGGAGTCAAAATCCTTTTCAAACACATGTATCAGAGTCATTGTTTAAGAACTCGTGTATCAATCATGTTTCATAACTCAGTACAAAATCATGTTTCCTAACTCATTAATCAGAGTCATGTTTTTCAATAACTCCATGTTATCAAAATCATGTTTTATAACTTGTATTAAAATCATGTTTCATAACCAGGATCAAAATCCTTTTTCCATCTACCACCATGGATCAGAGTCCATGTTTTAATAAACTCCGTGTTATAGAGTCAGGTTTCATAACTCATGTATCAGAGTCATTTTCTAACTCATGTATCAATTCATGTTTCATAACTCCTGTATCAGTGTCATGTTCTCATAACTCATGTATCAAATCCATTTTTCATACTCAGTATCAGTGTCATGTTTCACATAACTCTGTATCAAATCATGTTTATGACGCAGGTATCAAAATCATGTTTCATAACTCTGTACCAGTCATTTTTCATAACTCATGTATCAGAGTCATGTTTCATAACTCATGTAAATCAAAATCATGTTTCATACTCATGTATCAAAATCATGTTTTCATAACTCATGGATCAGAGTAATGTTTCAGTTTCAAATAACTCCATGTATCCAAAATCATGTTTCATAACGCTGTAGCGTGTCATTTTTCATAACCATGTATCAAAATCATGTTTCATGACTCATGTATCAAAAATCCATGTTTCATAACTCGGTATCAGAGTCATTTTCATAAACTCATTTATCAAATCATGTTTTTTAACTCCTGTATCAAGTCATGTTTCATAACTCTGTATCAGTGGACATTTTCATGAACTCATGTATCAAAATCATGTTTCATAACTCAATTTATCAGTGTCATGTTTTAATACTCATGTATCAAAGCATGTTTTCATGAACTCATGTATCAAAATCATGTTTTCTAACTTGTGTTCAGAGTCATTTTCAATAACTCATGTATCAAAATCAATGTTTTTAATAACTCATGTATCATGTCATGTTTCACTAACTCCTGATCAAAATCATTTTCATAACCATGATCAAAAATCATGTGTCATAACTCAAGGAGCAGTGGGTCTGGTTTTATAACTCAGTATCAAGTCTGTATTCATACCTCATGTAGCAAATCATGTTTATACTCGTGTCTCAGAGTCATTTTCATAACTCTGTATCAAAATCATTTTTTATACTCATTGTATCAGTGTCATTTTTCATAACTCATGGCTCAACATCATTTTTCATACTCATGGATCAAAATCATGTTTTCATAACTCATGGATCAGTGTCATGTTTCATAATAACGCATGATCAGAGTCATGTTTTCATAACTCAATGTATCAAAATCATGTTTCATGACTCATGTAGCAAAATCATGTTTCATAACTCATGTACATTGTCCTGTTGTTCATAACTATGATAAAATCATGTTTCAGGACATGACTCATGTATCAAAATCATGTTGTCATAACTCGTGTATCATAGTCATGTTTCATAACTCATGTATCAAATCCTGTTTTTAATATAACTCATTATCACAGTGCTCATGTTTCATAACTCATGTATCAAATCATGTTTTTCATGACTCATTGTATCAAATCATGTTTTCATAACTCGTGTATCAGAAGTCATGTTGCAGAACTCATGTATTAAAATCATGTTTTATATAACTATGTATCAGCAGTGTCCCATGTTTCAATACTCCTGTATCAGATTCATTTTCATAACGCATGTATCAAACTTTATGTTTCATACTCATGGATTCAAAATCCATGTTTCATCATAACTCATGTATCGTGTCCATGTTTCAATAACTCATGGATCAAAATCCGTTTCATAACACAGGGATCATAGTTCATGTTTAATACCTCGTGTATCAGAGGTCATGTTTCCAGAACTTCATGTAATCAAAATCATGTTTCATAACTCATGTATCAGAGTATGTATTCATAACTCATGTATCAAAAGCATGTTTTTTCATAAGCTCATGTATCAGTGTCATGTTCATAACCATGTATCAAATATATATATATATATATATATATATATATATATGTATATATATATATATAGCATATGCCGTCCTCAGGATGCTGACATCCTGTCTCATGAGTGCTTCCTTGATGGTGGGCTATTTATTAATGTTTGTGAAGCACTGGGGAAATTGATCTACAGCATGTATACAAACATAGAAAAGATAATCAATGTTGTAAATTCGCCTAATTGAAGTGTTTCCACAATCCTTGTATTGTATGTATTTATTGGGAGGCCTGGTCAAGCCTCCATGTAGTAATAGCACTCCCAACACGCCCCTTTTATGGGAGGTTCTATGCCTTTAATATAAAGCACTGGATGGCCTCTTTGCTCATTTTAAAAAGCCAAAGGGCTGGGGGGAAATGAGAGAGCCTGTTTTATGGATCCCGTGTGTAAGAATGAGAAATGAAAAAGTTTGCTAATCGTAATTGAAGTAAAAGAAATTTAAAGGAGAACTAAAGTCCCAAGACAACATTGTCCCAATAGAGAGAGCACATTCACAAACGAACAACAAGCTGTGTCTCATGTCTCCCTTTGCTGTGGATGCTGGGTGATTTATGAAAATAACCTGTGTGTACTAAGGGTCAGCTCCCATAATTCACCTTATCTGGGAACACCCATCTAAGTGTCCGCCGGACACTTCACAGGAAACTGCAGTCTTGCTTCCTGGAAGCTGACAGCCAATCATGTTACAGCTCAGAGTTCCCTCCCTCTGACACAGAACACAGATACCAGTGCAGTTTTTGTGTAAACACATTAGAAATGCTCCTGTCCCTAACAATGATAAATTCCTATGCTTTACATACAAAAAAGAAAAGTAATCTTTGCAGTGTATGTCTTTGCTAGCATGGATGAAAGAAACAGAACATTTAACATTTCAGCAAAAAATAAAAGTAAGTATGGGGAATCGAACCAGCAACCTTCTATTCTGTGTCTTTCTAAAAAGAAAGCTTTCTACCACTAGGCCACAAGGGCTAATAAGTAATGGACTAGTACATGTAGAGTCTTTATCTTTTGCTAGACACATAATAAAAACAAAAAAAGGGAACATGGGGAATCGAACCTGTGTCCCAATAATCTGAATTTTTCCCTAACCCAGCACTTTAGCAGAGCATGCCACAGGTGAACTCTCAATCAATAGAAGTAAATGTCAGTAAAATCAGTACACTGTTTTGTATTGCTACTGGAAGACTGTCAGCAATTCACACTGGTTGGTAAATAAATAACAGAGCTGCTATATATAAAGATTGTACATATGTAGAAACTTCATATTTTTCTAGAAACATGGAAACAAACAAACAAAAAAAGCACTAAACTCAGGCAGTAGACCATGTTATATTGTTTCATAAGTAAGCTAGGGGATTTGAACTTGCGACTTCTTGGTCTGATTGTTTCTAAACACACAGCATTTACATGGTGCACCACCAGCAAATCAACTGTGATTCCAGGTATATTTAGAGGCTTTATCTTTCACTAGAAAGAGATGCTAGAAACTCTGCACATAGAGACAGTGAATGCTGGGGTCAGGGGGCGTGGCTCTTTGAAGCCAACATGGGCTATGAGTTGTACTGGCAACAAGATGGAAGCCTCTTTTGTTACAGAATCTATTACTCATATCTACTAAATGCGAATAACTAGAGAAGAATCTTTCAACGTGTAGGTGTTCTGGGGAGAAAAACTTTCACATTAGGATCTGAAAAACTGAAGTTTAGTTCTCCTTTAAAAAGGTTAGAAGTTACCTTAACGTGGTTGGAAGGCTTTTCATTCATGTGATCACAGTGATGTATACTAAAACCCCTTTGTTTATAAAGTATGCCAGTGTGCAGATAATAAGATATTGTATGGGGCCTAGGAATCTGCATTGATTATTTTTTCTATGTTTGTATAAATGTTTTAACAGATCAGTAGCACTTCTGCTAAATGTAGTTGTAAATTAGCCTTATTGGAGTGCTTCCACAATCCTTCTATTGTGTGTATTTATTGGGAAGCCAGGTCAAGCTTCCATGTGCTTATAGCACCCCAAGACACTCTTTCTATGGGAGGTCCTATGCCTTTAATATAAAGCACTGGATGGATGGCCTCTTCCCTCAATTTAAAAAGCCAAAGGGCTGGGCGGAAGTGAGAGAGCCTGTTATATGGATCCAGTGCACAACTATGAGAAATGCAAAAGTTTGCTAATGGTAATTGAAGTAATAAAGGTTAGAATTTAGGACCTTCCAGACTGGGGTTAGAAGGCTTTTCATTGGAGCATAATTGGAGTGCTTCCACAATCCTTGTATTGTATATATATGTATATATATTATAATACT
The DNA here is from genome assembly GCA_019447015.1 of Hymenochirus boettgeri. NCBI lineage: Eukaryota > Metazoa > Chordata > Amphibia > Anura > Pipidae > Hymenochirus > Hymenochirus boettgeri. Next base: position 193,625,674 of record CM033474.1, on the reverse strand, counting down.
CTTGAGGGAGGCACTCCAGCTTCATATTCATCTGCCTTGGTGCTTATTACTTAGTACACATCTCCATCACATCTTAAGATAGCACTCACGGGACTTATATAAAAATATCAAAGTTTTTATTGAAATATACAATCTTGGTCTTGATGCATTTCCGCTCTCACAGGAGCTGTCCTCAGAAAATACAAACATGGTGTGTGGACCCTCCCCCTATTTAAAACCTCCCCCAGCCCAACCACCTAACTCATGTAATAACCTTTCACAAGCCGAAATCCCCTCTATATGGGGGATAGAGGTATATAAGCTACCCACATCAAATGTTGCCATAAGTACTGGCTCATCAGTAGCCACCTTCACTTGTTCAAAAAGTGTTGAGTATCTCGTATATACGATAGTCCCCCCCGAACCAAGGGTGCAAGGACCCTGTCCAGAAGTACGGCCAACGGGCAGAACACAGAATCCATGCCCACCACTATTGGACATCCAGGAGGCCGGACAGGGTCCTTGTGTACCTTGGGCAGAGTATACACGACCGGAGTCACAGGATAGGACACCATTAATACATCTTTAAGAGACGCTTGTATAACACCTTTAGTTACATGGTCTGATAAAAAATTCTCAATACACCTAGAGATATCCCAAATGGGGTCTCCTAGTAATTTAGCATACACAGCAGAGTCAGATAATTGAGTCATGGTTTCCCCAACATAATACTCCGTATCAAACACCACGATCGCCCCGCCTGACAGTTTGATCATGATGTCAGAGTAAGATTTGAGCCTCTTAATGGCCTCAATTTCCTGTTGGTTCAGATTAGACCCGATATATGTAGACTTCACATCGTTAACAATTTGAGCTATATCCTTCTTAACCCTCCCCACAAAAGTCTCTACAACTGGATATGTAGTTGGCGTCACAAATCTGGATTTCTTGGACATATTAAAGTCCTGAGGAGTTAACCCACACCATCCAGAATCCCCTTTATCCTATTCAGGTTTTGACGCAAAGTGTGTCTTAAGTCTTATACGGCGGAAGAATGCATACAAGTCAATGTCCAATTGCAGAGTGTCAAGTTGTGAACTAGGACAAAAGCCCAAGCCTTTGTTCAAAAGTTGTGTCTCTGTATCCGTCAAAATACGTTTAGAAATATTAATTACCGCTACATCCTGTGTTGTTGTTGTTTCAGTCTGGCACGTGTATGTATATATATATACATATATCCCTCAAGATGAATAACTTTGGCACATACAATCCATTATAAAGCCATGGGGAATCTTTGCAACTCTTCTACTTTACTTACTTATTTTATCAGTCTTTTATTTATTAGTTGTCTATTCCTTTTTAGAATATTAGAGTCATGTTAACTTTAGCCCAAAGAAAAATCCTGATCTTGTATATTATTGGACATAACTCCCGCAGCATTTAGGTTAAAAGTCCTGTTTCATATTTTCTGCACTTTGAGATAGATGATTTTTAGAGGTTCACATGAGCTGTAACTGCAAGTATTTCATAGTTCATTGCCCCCTTGAAAACAGTTAATTTAAAATGTATTTAAGCTGTCAGCATTTTCATAAACTCTATTTATTGTTCTGCCTAACTGATGCTTCTGTTCATTTACACACATTAATATTTTGAGGAATTTGCATTGCTTACCCTACCATATATTTGTGCATCGACATTGACAATGTGTCATTAATATTTTAAGACAGTGAAGATGTAATTTAATGAAAAATAATCTCAACACGATCAGTTCACAAAAAATAACAATATGTGCATGTAATGTGGAACAGTCTTTGGACCTAATAAAGAACATTGAACACAGTAACACACACACACATAGTCCCAAATATACAGTATGACACTCGGTGTGTTGTGTGGAGTTGAATGACAGTGCATGTATTACAATATTTAAAACTTTTGACACACTGTTCATCATTGGTACATTTTAACTCATCCCTGTTAAAATGACCAATGCTATGTATAAAACATATCATACATTATAATGTAAATAAATAATTCTATATAATTAAGTGACTCTGTGCAGTGTATCTTAACAAAGTGCAAGATTCAAAAATGATCTCAGATTCCTAATAAAGTGCTAAACTAATTTAGAAATTAATTTATTAGAAACTAATTTATGTTGGGGGGGGGGGCAGCCTACCCTTTATCAAGCCTGCAATACAATGGCCATCTCAAAACAGCAAAAAAGACGTAATTTGTGTCACATATATATCTATCAGAGCACACACCCATCAATGAAATATTTGCAGAGAAATATATATATATATATATATATATATATATAAAGTCAATGTATGTGTTTATGTATGTTTCAGAAAAACTTTCAAACAGCTGGGACAATTTTGATGAGACTTGTTATACATGTTTCAGGACCCAGAGAAAATCAAAGGCTACTTTACAACTTTAACTAACCCTTTTTTCTGACACTTTTTTTAATTAACCTGTGTGCTGCCACAGGTTAGAATAATTACCTAAGTTAATTTCATACTTCCCAACTGTCTAGGACAATCCCAATTTCTAGTCCCAATCCTGGATTCGTGCAGCTGTCACAGTTTGGTACAATGCTTTATTTTATATTTTATTTTGTTGTTGTTATGATAGAAGGATAGAGCTGTCAGTCATAAGGAGCAAAACATGTGATGTCACTTGCGGTTCACCCATAGTCCAGATTGAGGGGTAACCTGACCAATACAAGAAAAGTCTCTTGTTCTGGGAGTAGTGCATTCAGCTACTCATTGAAGCAGAGGGAGATCATAGTTTGCAGCACTCTGGTGCAGAATTCAGAAAGAAAGCAGCTATGGAAACATGTTTCCCATTGTAGGATTTCCCATTGCAGAGTGCTGACAGCCATGAAATGTTTATGTGCAGCATAAGGTAATAAATCCCCTTTTGTGAAAGCGTAAAGGGTATATACACTGGAAAATTAGTTTTTTTAAATTGCCCATTAGTGGAAATTATACCTCATCCCAACTATCACTGTACTGTTTTTTGTTGATATGCCCCCCATTTCATTAGATATCCAATCTTAAACATCTTACGTTTTAGCATTTCTGTAAGTAGTTTTGCTGTAGCTGGAATGGTTTGAGAGTTGTGGTTTGACAGTTGGTGTGTGGGAAAATAGTCAGGTCAGTGGCCAGAGCCTGAGCAAAAAAAGTATTGTATTGAAGGCATGCAGCAACACACGCACCTCAGAGTAAGTGCTACTTACATGTATTTATTTATAGATTAAGATGATGCAAAGTAATTTTTTCAGTATACATACACTTTAAGAAAGGGCAGTGAATAGGATGGCACTGCGAGACTGCCTGAGAAAGTACATGGAGATGCACAAATGCGCATAGGCGTTTGGTGCTGAACTGTTCCCTGCATGAGACCCGAGTCCTGAGCTGGACCTGTATCCAATTCCCAGAAATCAATGCCACCAATACTGGTGCTTTCGTATTGGCATGAGGAAAAGTTGCAGTGCAGTGATGGCTGATGTGAGAGAGTGACGCTAAATACGCTGCAAAGATGAAAGGTGAAGATTATACTGTGAAGGCACGTAAATCCCGTGGTTATACAGCATTCTTAACATTTGTGTCACAGCCCTACATGGAGCACACTGCCACCAGAGGATTCAAAAGTCAGCTGGAAGGTGCCTGTTTCAGTGATGAAGAGAGACGCATATGTTGGACTGTGTGTGGGAGTCCCAAGGGGTTAGATTGTGGCCATCAATATAGGGTAGCGGGAGGAGCCTGGAACTTGTAGCTGGATGGTGACTTTACTAACTCTTGTTATGTAGGGGATATTAGGGGTGTGAATTCCTTGGACAATAGAGATCGGAATCGCAGCAGTCCATCCTTGGATGGTCTGTGCTTTAGAAGAGCCTTAATCTTGGAACATTGGGTTTTTTGGATTGGACAGGGTGACGGGGGACACTCAGTGCAAATTTTACGAAGGGGAGGGTGATGGGGTTTGGTTTAGCATGTGTATTATATATTATGTGGTGTTGCACTTAACCACTGTAACAACAGTGGGTTTACTATGTATTTGGTGCCATGTGGAATGCCTGAGAGTTTATTTGCAATAAAAAAAAATATATATATCTTCTATATAGATCTGTTCTGTGGTGATATATGTGGATCCTTTTTATGTGTATTTGATATTATCCATTAGCACCACCATGATAACTAAGGTTAAAAACCAGAACCAGGTAGTCATTTGTCTTGTGCTCACAGGTAACCATTTTTTTGGTGATCTGTTATTGACACTCTGTAATACAACTGCACTGTAAGGGGTTTATTTTACTTTGCAACTTGTGTCTCTTTTTCCCACAAACAACTAAAGCTCCTGTGTTAAAGGCCATGTACACACCTTTCACTCACATTCAGGGTTATTCAATAAAAGATCATATCGTTTAAAATGGTGCTAATTTTGCCCCAACCAATCAGATGTTAGTTTTCAAATGTTAAATAAGATCTGATTGGTTGGGGTAAAATTAGCACCATTTTAAATGATAAGAACTTTTATTGAATCTCCCTGCTTGTGTTTTTCTCCTAAGTTTTCATTTCATTTCCATCTAACTTAAATCATACAGCTGGCTTCTTCTCTCTCCTCTAGTCTCTCTACCCTTATGTTCGACTCTGACCCTGACTTGCTTCTTAACTCCTTTAACTCTGTCCTGACTGATGCTATAGATTTCCTTGCCCCCTTGCAACCCCGCAATCACCGTCTCTCTATCCCTCGCCCCTGGCTCAGTCCCACAACACGTTTTATGCATGTAGGTGCACACGTGCTGCTGAGTGGATGTGGAGAAAGTCTTGTACCCAAGTTTATGCTGCAATGCCTCAACACCACACCATTGGGGTCAAAACAAAAATACTATAACAAATCAAACCCATGTCGCCTTTTCTCCATCTTTAACCCCCATTTTCCGTCCCTTGCACATTGACTCTCTTTTCTCTCCACACTCTCCCCAAGACTTCACAGACTATTTTGTAAATAAAATGGAGTCCACCTGTACACAGATTCCTAACCCTCACCATAGCTCTCAGATTCTTTTACCCACACCCCCTTTTACTGCTCTTGAATATTTTAGTCCCGTGACTCAGTCAGAGGTCTCTTATCTGCTTCAGTCTTGTCCGCTCACTACATGTCCCCTCGATCCCATGCCCTCTTTCCTACTGAAGCATTGTAATCAGGCAGTCACCCCTATACTTACCCAAATATTCAACGCCTCCTTATCATCTGGCATTTTCCCTTCCTCCTTTAAACACACGCCCACGTGAAACCCATAATCAAAAAAGCCTCCCTTGACCCCTATTGTCTTGCTAACTACTGCCCAGTCTCTCTTCTACCGTTAGCCTCTAAGCTACTGGAACGTCTTGTCTTCTCCCGTATCGCTAATTATCTTAATTCTAATAACTTACTGGACCCCTTGCAATCAGGGTTTCATCCTGCGCACTCCACGGAGACGGCCCTGTGCAAAGTTGTGAATGACCTTCAGGCTGCCAAAGGTCACTTTTCTATTCTCATTCTTCTCGACCTCTCCTCTGCTTTCAACATGGTTAATCAGTCCCTCTTAATGCAAATTATTCACTCCTTGGGCATCTGGAATGAAGTGGCATCGAGGCTACGATCCTACCTCTCGAACAGAACCTATTCTGTGTCACATGATAATAAAACATCCTCTCCGGTTCCTCTTAATGTTGCGGTTCCACTGGGCTCTGTTCTTGGACACCTGCTGTTCGCCCTCTATACTATTTCCCTGGGAGAAGTCATCAGCTCATTTGGCTTTAACTACCATCTGTACGCCGATGATATGCAAATATATTTTTCCACCCCCTCGCTTTGTCCTGACACCCAATCACACATCTTCAACTGTCTCCGTGCTGTCTCCTTATTGATGGCGCACCGATGCCTCAAACTAAACCTGATTAAAACCAAACTAATCATTTTCCCACCTAAACCTGGTCCTATCCCACCTTTTTCCATTTCTGTAGACAGCACCCCATTTACCCTATTCAGTCGGCATGTTGCTTAGGGGTTATTATTGATTCTGCTCTCTCCTTTTCGAATCCGTAGATTCCTTTCTCCTCCGACTACTGCTATGCTTATCCATGCTCTCATCTTATCATGCCTAGGCTATTGCAACCTTCTGCTTTCTGGTCTTCCTGCTTCCCATCTTTCTCTACTTCAGTCCATACTCTGCCGCACACATTGTCTCGCTCTCTAGCAATCAGGAAATTAAATCTCCTCTGTGCCGTACATCTACCTGGCTCCCCATTAAACAACGCATTATCTACAAAATCCTTCTCTTAACATTTAAATCCCTTCGCTCTGCTGCTCCTTCCTATTTTTCTTTTCTAGTGTCCCCATATGTCCCTTCCCGTACCCTCTACTCATCACAGAACCCTCTCTTATACAGACCCGCAACTCACACTGCCTCCTCTCGCCTTAAACCTTTTTCTCTTCTGGCCCCCGTCCTCTGGAATTCTATTCCCCTCTCTCTATGTCAAGAAACCTCAATAAACAAGTTTAAATCTAACCTCTCATCTATCTCTCGAGCACAGCACAGCATAGGACTGTGGACACTGCCATTTATTACTTTAGCACTGCACTTCCACCCTTTTCTATGTATCTGTATGTTACCCACCTAATAAGATTGTAGCTCTACGGAGGGCGGACTCTTTCCTCATGTTACATGTTTCAAGCACTTGTATATTTCCGGATGCTCTTACTTATTATTTACTGTTACTTTATTTACTGTCCCCCTTGCACAACTTTTGTATTCTATATTGTACAGCGCTGCATCCCCGAGTGGCGCTATATAAATAGACATATACATACATACAGTAAGGATTCCCCCCACTTGATTTCATCCTATAGTAAGGAGTCTCCTCCCACTGGGATTCAGTGAGATCTCATTCCTATGGTGTCCATTTAGGCATCATCAAGTATCAAAATCATTTTCATTCTTCATTTTTATTATTATGTATCAGATTCAAGTTTCTTAACTCATGTATCAAAATCATGTTTCATAACTCATGTATCAAAATCATGTTTCATAACTCATGTATCAAAATTATGTTTCATAACTTGAATCAAAATCATGTTTCATAACTCATGGATCAGAGTCATGTTTAATACTCGTATATCAGAGTCATGTTTCATAACTCATGTATCAAAATCATGTTCATAACTCATGTATCAGAGTCATGTTTCAAACTCAGTATCAGAGTCTGTTTCAAACTCATGTTCAATCAGTTTCAATACTCATGTATAATCATTTTTCATAACTCATTTCAGCATGTTTCTAACTCATGTTCGAGTCATGTTTCATAACTCATGTATCAGAGTCAGGTTTCATAACTCATGTATCGATGTCATGTTTCATAACTCATGTATCAGAGTCATGTTTCATAACTCATGTATCAGAGTCATGTTTTCATAACTCATGTATCAGAGTCATGTTTCATAACGCCATGTATCAAAATCATGTTTCATAACTCATGTATCAGAGTCATGTTCAATAACTCATGTATCAAGTCATGTTTCATAACTCATGTATCAGAGTCATGTTTCATAACTCATGTATCAGAGTCATGTTTCATAACTCATGTATCAGGTCTGTTTCAATGTACATCTGTTCATAACTCTGTATAAATCATGTTTCTAAATTAGTGTCATGTTTCATAACTCATGTATCAAAATCATGTTTCATAACTCATGTATCAGAGTCATGTTTCATAACTCATGTATCAAAATCATGTTTCATAACTCATGTATCAGAGTCATGTTTCATAACTCATGTATCAGAGTCATGTTTCATAACTCATGTATCAAAATCATGTTTCATAACTCATGTATCAGTGTCATGTTTCAAACTCATGTATCAAAATCATGTTTCATAACTCATGTATCAAAATCATGTTTCATACTCATGTATCATGTTCATGTTTCTAACTCATGTATCAAATCATGTTTCATAACTCATGTATCAAATCATGTTTCATACTCCTGTATCAGAGTCATGTTTCATAATTCATGTATCAAAATCATGTTTCATAACTCATGGATCAAAATCATGTTCATAACTCATGTTCAGATTCGTGTTTCACTCATGTATCAAAATCATGTTTCATAACTCATGTATCAGAGTCATGTTTCATAACTCTGTATCAAATTATGTTTCATAACTCATGTATCAGTGTCATGTTTCTAAACTCATGTATCTGTCATGTTTCATAACTCATGTATCAGAGTCATTTTCATAACTATGTATCAAAAATCATGTTTCATAACTCATGTATCAGTTGTCATGCTCATTTGTAGTTCTCATCCTCACGTTTCATTTTTAAGCTTCATTGATGCTGATTCTGATGAATGACAAGGTTTTTTTTCTATCACTAGAGAGTTTGTGTTTAACTATAACGGCACCAACTATTGCAAGGTTAGAGACTATAATTACACTACGTAATTTTTTTCAATAATGCAACTGTCATGCATATACAAATATATATATATCTTATGTCAAATTTAAAAAACTAAAACATTATAGTGGAGTGCAGGTGATCACCATTTTTTGGTTTAGCGAATGCCCTCCAACAAAGCATCAATACCGCAATTGCATCACAATCACGTGTTAGCAATTGCAATTTCACATGTGATTTCCATGCAGCATAACGTGGCCTTTCCTAAATAATTGTAATAGTACCCCTGCTACAAAAAAAGTTGCCTTATGTAAATCACCCCCAAACCCGTTTCTGTTTTAGTTACACTATAATATGATGCCCCCAGGCTGAGAAAAGTAACTTACAAAACCATGATCCCTCTCCATGGCTACCTCAAAGTCAGAGAGGAATGCAGTCAGAGATGCTGCATATGACGGTCGTACACCATAGCTACTTGTAGCGACAAAGGGTGTGAGGGCTGAATTGAATGAATCTCAAAAGTTATCAATGAAAGGTCAGGCGGGGAGGTAATAGTATTAAATCGACAGAAGGAACAAAGTAAAAGACCAACACCCCCACCACAACCTGAGGAGCGAGGCGTATGGGAGAAAGGGAGCCCACCGAGAGCAAGTGAGACCTCGATGGCCAAGTCATTTTGGAAATCCAGGTTTCCACATTTTCGAAAATACGTATTTTAGAAATTTTCGAAAATACGTGTTAGAAATACGAAAAATCTCGAATTTCGAAAATTTTCGAAAATACGTATTTTTGAAAATTTTCTAAAATACGTATTTTCGAAAATACGAAAAATCTCGTAATTTCGAAAATTTTCGAAAATACGAGAAATCCGCGGTTCGGAAGTTTGGAAGGCGGAAAATCTGGGAAAAATCCACCGTTCGCGAACGGGATAAATCCGCGGCGGATCCGGGTTCGGATCCGCGAACCAGCCATCCCTACTATGCAGGCAGATTAGACAAGTTAGGGCTGTTTACATTAGAGAAGCAACGTTTGTGTGGGGATATAATCACTTTATACAAATATATTAATGGGCCAAACAGTAAACTCTCTGGTGCATTGTTAACTAATAAGTCATATCAGAGGACACGTGGACAAGTGTCCACCAGCAGATGTGGTAATGGCAAGTTCATTGAATAGCATTAAAAGTGGGCTAGATAGGTTTCTAAAACTAAAAAAGTGAATTACTGGTATTAATACATATTGATCCGGTTGATCCACGGATACTTTCTGATTGCCGTTTGGAGTCAGGAAGGAATTTCCCCTCCTTATTAACTGTTTGTTTTTTTTTTGCCTTCCTCTGGATCAACTGTTAGGTATGGTAAAAAAGAAGGGTGAAAAGTTTGGACTTGATGGACGTATGTCTTTATTCAATCTCAATTACTATGTTACTATAATGTTTTAGTCTTTTACATTTTACACAATATATATATACAGTATTAATATGTATATACTGTATATGACAGTAATAAAAATGAAATTGCATAATTATAATCTCTAAACTTGCAATAGTTGGAGCTGTTCTAGTTAAACACATTTCATTCATCACAAAACCTTGTCATTTATCAGTCATCAGAATCAGTATCATTCTGGAAATGAAGCTTAAAAATGAAACGTGAAGATGAGAACTGAAAATGAACATGAAGAAAAAACCATACATACATGAGTTTTGAAACAGGATTTTGATACATGAATCATGAAACATGATTTTGATATATCAGTTATGAAACCTGGATCTTATACATGAACAATGAAAATGATTCTGGTACATGATGATGTCCTAAAATGGACGCGATGCATTCTAGCGGAGTTCAGCGTGTCGTGCTTAATTGAGTAATTAACAAAAATGTGGAACTGGATTGATCTGCTTGAGGTGCTTTTACATTTCCAAATGTTGGGAGGAATGTTAAAGGGTATCTCCACTCAAAAAATAAAGTTGGGCCATTTAGATTTATTGAAGAACAGGAGGTAAAGGAGCTCTGTCTTACCTCCCGTTCTTCAATAAATCGATCACGAGCCAGGAGAGAAGGTAATGAACTTACCCGATCGCTCCCCCGGTGCGTAGTCTGACATGTCCCAACAGGAGGTAAGACACAGCTCCTTTACCTCCTGTTCTTCAATAAATCTAAATGGCCCAACTTTAATTTTAGGTTCACAAAACAGTATATATACCCGGAAGCAGAAAAAAAAATGTTTTTATAAGACAACATGGTATTTCTGTGAACGGGCACAAGGGAAAAGGTGGATTTTTTTGTCCAATATCTCACACAAGGGCCCTTCTAAGGACCACAAAGGCACTTACAAGTGCCAGGGAGGGGGTCCCGGTTCGAGCTGCAGGACCCCTTAAGCCCCAAAGGGCCCTTGTCAGGGCCACAAGGGCCCTGATAGGGCCAGGGAGGGGGTCCTGGTTCAAGCTGTGGGACCCCTTAAGCCCCAAAGGGCCCTTGTCAGGGCAACAAGGGCACTTATAAGTTCATTCGAACTTTCGGAACTATTTACCCCCCATTGACTTTAATGGGTCTGTTTTTGGACTTTCAAACTTTTTTAGAAGTTCCAAAGTTCGAAAACGGACGGAACTTTCAAAAGTTCGGCCATCTCTACTTATAAATTACACTCTAGTAGCTTTCATTTGAATGTACTAGGGTACGCCCCCACATAGACAAGGGGCAGAAACCTAGTGGTATGTTGGTATGGCATGGATATATAGAGAAACTGAACAGTAATAAATAAAAAGTTAATTTTAATAAGGAGACCTGTGAGTGCCACTAAAATCTATTCTATCTCACTGCTGAATTACATATGCCTGGGTGTTCCTAAAATTTTACAGAAGGGATGGGGGTTGATTAGACCAGAAAACTGAATATTAGGGAGATTTATCTGGATACCAGCTAAATACATGATTCCCATTGAGACTAAACGCTATATGGGATATTTCCAGTATAGATCTATGATTTTCAAATATATGTTTGGTTATATACGATTCACATATATGAGTGTACTGCCACTTTAAATGTGCTAGAGGAAGCCATGAAGCATTTATAAGAGCACACCTCTATGTGCTGTGTCTGTTTTTCAATCAGGAAGGACACGTGCCCAAAACACATCAGGCAGCTGTAGCCTGATTTGTTCTTGTTCAATGAAACAGTAAAGGACTTTTTGTTTTTAGATCAGAAGGTGCAGAACTTTTTTTTCTTTTGTAATGTTATTTGGCCAATCACACTTCAGAAATGGCTTTTCTCTGTGACTATATTTACATGCTTGACATTAAGGCTAACCAGCTATGCATTAAGTCTAAGCAGGTATTTCCTGTTGAATCAGATTCACTGTTACCATGCACATCGAGGAAGGGTACCTGATACCTGAAACATGTAGTGGTGCAAGGATTACCAATAAAGCCTTCACAGCACAGCCTGTATCGTTTGTCTCTATCTACCTCATTCTTACCTTCAGTACCCGTTTCATTTATTTTACAGATCTGTTTCAGGGCACTTTTCTTCAGGAAAGGTTTAACTAGAAAGACATTGGACCACAGGTTTGTAGTTTGGATAGAGCATAATGGCAGTTCTGTGTTTTCCAGTAATATGAATAGTTGAGTTTTTCTGTTTGTTATATTACTTTTTGTCATTGCATCATTTAAAATTTTTAATATAAAGTAGAGATAGACTAAAAACGAACTGGAACCCGAGTTCGACCTGAACTTTCATAGTTTAGACAAATTTAGACCTTTAGAACTTCCCAAACTAAGAACTAATTTGGGTTTCCTGAACTCGTGGACGTATTTTCATTAATTATCGAAAATTTGCTAATTAGCGAATTTGCGTGCCATTTGCTAACCCATGATTTTGGCAACAATCCTCGAATGTACCGTTTCAGCGATAACCCTCCAATGCGGCATTTTGCCGATATACCTCAAATGTTCTGTACCGCCGATAACCCTCAAATGTATCATTCAGTAACCCTCCAATGTATCATTTAATTTTGGTAACCCTCAAATGTGTTGTTCGATTTTCGGTAACCCTCGAATTTGCGATAACCCTTGAATGCAGCATGCGGAAACCAGACAATTGCCTGATCGTGGGAGAAGGTTTTGGTGATATGAACATGTTCCCCAGACCTTTCCCAGGTGCCAGAGCCATTTACAGTAAGTTACCATTGCTATTTTATCTGTAATTAACTAGAACTTTTCCAACTATTTTCTCACATTGACTTTAATGAGTTTGTTTCCAAACTATAGAATTTTTACTAAATATCTATACTGTAGTTCGTAAATGAACCGAACTTCAGGAAGTTAGCCCATCTCTAATATAAAGATATATAACACTGATATAGATGAAATGTGTATAGAAATTATATATCTATGGCCAATGCCATGTCATATTCTAGATGTATTTAGTTTTAATGTTCAATCTTTTTTATTTATTTTTGTTTTATAACATGAATAAATGATAAAAATAAAACACATACAAAGAAAAGAAAAGATTACAATGCCGTATATCTGTTGGTTTTGTATCAATATTAATAAATTGAATATTAATAAAATTTAAGTTTGTGAGACAGAGGTTTACATTTCTTTGTTTCTGTCCTAAGATTATATTAGCATCGGGGAATGAGTCTAAATAACAACTAATTTGCACAACACACACAATACACATACTCTGTTAGTATATCAATCAATTAAATAAAAATATCATATGCCAATATTCGTACCAAGTCACCACTGCAGCATCCACTGGAATTAGCAGGCAATTTCAATGTGGAATTAAATCATCTAAATTGGTTTAACACAATACTGAATAGACTGTTCAACCAGTAAATGGAGAAAATTGAAAAACACACATGTTGGTAAATAAATAAGTGAATAAATAATATTACCCACATATTATCTGAAACAAGGTCACTTCTGTATTTCAACTAGAAAAAAGCAGATCATCTTCACAGTATAATCCATTACAGAAATTGGTGTAACTTTATAAATACTAAAACACCATTTCTTTTTCTTTTCTTTTATCTGCTGCAGCTGCCTTGTCAATTCGTGTGTCATTGTGGGTTACTTTGCAACAAGATTATAAAATTAGATCACACGGTTTGTTGTTATAAACCCCACTAAGTCTTATTCTAAACCATTGTCTATTTTTATAAGCACAGCATGCACTGACAATCTGTTAGGGGTCTAAATCATATCAATTTGTAATGGCAATTAGAGACAGATGCTCTCTGTGAAAAACGCGTGGACCAGTAAGCAGAGCGTTAGGGTTGACCAAAGGCTGAATGTGGAAGGCAGAGGTCTTTCAGAGTGATTGTTCGAGCATATGTAAACAGCTTTTTCCTAGGTTGAAAAAGTGAATTAAAATAGTCTTGTTTCTTTTTCTTTCCCAGTGTCAATGTGTACGGTTTAGTATAAAAACAACATAAAAGACACACAGCATATAATGTTAGGAACATCTGTTGCTTTTCATCAGTCTGTTTGGGAGGATACAATCTATTCTGGAAACAAAAGAAATAAAAAGTGACATTTTTCTGAAAGAAGAAACAAGATTTAAAATCAGCCAATGTGTGTTCATATTTCCCAACATTTACAGTTTGGTTTTGATATCTGTCAGGATATTTGGAAAAGGCACTTTTACCGTGAATTATTATTAAAACAAATATATAGCTGTTAGAATAATTTAAATACAATCTTTCTAGCAAGTGACATGAGGAAATTCAGTTATTTCCTAAACATAAAAAAATGCTAATTGAAAATAAAAATTCAGTTGAGAACAATAAAGACGAACAAGTGGGATTGGTCACCACTATAAAGACACTGAATATTACAGGGTCAGTAAAGCCCTTGAAATCCTAATTTTTAAACAGTCCTGGAATTTGTTAGGAGATATTAGCACTCATTCCAATTTCCTGTATTGTCTTACAAGCTAAGATATATGAAACAGAAGATTCACGATCCTGCAGGTCTTTAAAGGGGAACTGGGGTCTCCAAACAAGTTAAGTTTAAATGAAAGGCCAGTTTCCTACCTTTAAAATGAGCCATCAACCACCTCTCTACGTGCTCCACAGCCCAAGATATACAGAAATGACTGACCAGAAAGTTAATGGGTGGGAGGCTGACTAGTGACATTTCTAAGGCTTCTCCTGCACAGTGCCACTGGCGAGCACAGCCTCAGACTCCCTCAGTGTGTGAGGGAGACAGGAAGTCCCTCCTCCTCTCTGCTGTGGGAAGTCCCGACAGAGTAGGGTAGAGGGGGGGGTCTGAGTAACCCATGGTACCCGCAAGTGGGTGGGGCTTAGGTACCTGTGAGTGGGTGTGGCCACAGCACCCGCAAGTGGGCGGGGCTCAGGCACCCGTGAGTAGGCGGGGGCCACATGGGGCTGTAAGATAATGGGTCATGGGGGGCCTGCAAGTGGAGGGACCATGGGGTCTATGAGTGGGAGGGACCAGGGGGCTGCAAAGGGGAGGATGAGACACAGGACAGATTGACTGACAGTTTCAGAGCAGGAAGCAGGAAGTGCAGGGGACCTGGTGCTGCCATATCACACACAAAAATGTAAATATCTTTAAAACTATGCAAAATAAACAATGAAAATAAATTGCAAAAATTCTCAGGGAGCAATTCCTATCAATTTACCTCAAGTCATTTTTGGACCACAGTTCCCCTTTAATGTGTCTAACTTGGTCACGCCTTAAACATTGGAACATGTTCCAGAGGTCTGATGGAATATAAACAAGCAGGACATGCCATTGAATTTTGGTAATTTTGGTATGAAACCAGCAAGGTTATGGTAACTGGCTTTTATATCCTGACTGGGCTGCTATTGTACAACATTAAGTTCTGGGAATCCTTGATTATGAGACAGCTCTCTGTTTAAAATGAAATATTGGTTGAGCAGAACATGCAAATATATATGTAATTTTGAACTGTGGTGATGGTGGGTGTTGTAATTTGAAAGCATTAAGTAGTTAAATGCTATCAGTTTTTAATCAATGCAGCAGAATAATTATAAGAGTGTCCCCCAATACTTATATAATCTAGCAAATTATTATATATTACAGTATACCAGGTTATAGAACATTGATGTATAACTAAATTTATGTAGAAACTACAGTTCCAAGCATTTTCTGCCTTCTGCTGTTTGTAGAGGAATGCTGGAAGTTGTAGTTTTCACACATCTTGAGATCTACTAGATGCATATCCCTGATATAAACAGAATCATGCTGACAAAGGCAGAATCACTGTTCTATGTGTCTCCAGAGCTTTGCATAGCCAGAAAGGTGGATAGCTCAATATTCAGAAAGACAATGATTGGAGATTCTTTTGCATAGTATATTAATTTATTAACACTTCAGTTGTCTTCATTCCAGTGGCAATAAGCACACAAAGATGAAAATACCTCTAAGGCTGGGTGCACACAAGCAGTTTTTTCAGGCTAACCGACCAATATTTCCATGTATTGGTCAGTCGGACCAGAAAATCTGTGCTAATTTCGCAG
This sequence comes from Hymenochirus boettgeri, assembly GCA_019447015.1. Taxonomy (NCBI): domain Eukaryota; kingdom Metazoa; phylum Chordata; class Amphibia; order Anura; family Pipidae; genus Hymenochirus; species Hymenochirus boettgeri. The sequence goes on along the minus strand of CM033474.1, from coordinate 193,609,724 downwards.
GCAGCAGTTTCCAAACTCGATCAGCTGGATTGGACAAAAGGGCAATCGGACATGCTGGAAAATTTTCCATTGTGTACCCAGCCTAAAATACTGCAAAATATTTAATTGCCATTTATTGCAAAATCAGGAAAGCATTGCATGTGCATTTGCTTCAACTTGTGTCAAGCCTTTCATTCTCCTTTAAAGTGATAAGCAACAAACAAACAAACAAACAAACAAACAAATATATATATATATGTATATATATATATATATATATATTACTGTGATCACATGAATGAAAAGCCTTCCAACAACGTCAAGGTAACCCCAGTCTGGAATGTCCTAATTTCTAACCTTTTTTACTTTTGCTAACCTTTTTTACTTTTTCCCCCCAAACTTTTGCATTTCTCATAGTTTTGCACTGGATCCATACAACAGGCTTTCCCACTTCCCCCAGCCCCTTAGCTTTTTAAAATGACAGAAGAGGCCATCAATCCAGTGCTTTATATTAAAGGCATAAGACCTCCCATAAAAGGGGCGTGTTGGGGGTGCTATTACCACATGGAAGCTTGACCAAGCCTCACAATAGATACATACACTTGATAAATGTAAAGTGATGCATTTTGGACTTAAAATTACTTGTGCTGCTTATACTATTAATTGCTCTGTGTTAAGTGAATTCCTGTTGGAAAGGGATCTTGGTGTGCTTGGTGTTTTGGTGCATAATAAACTTAAAAGTAGCAAGCAGTGCCAGGCAGCAAGATAGAGCCAGCAAGATATTGACTTGTATAAAGTGAGGTATGGATTCAAGGGAGAAAAATTTTATTCTCCCTCTTTACAAAGCATTGGTAAGGCCTCATTTGGAATATGCAGTGCAATTTTGGAATTCTGTATACAAAAAGGACATCTAAGAAATAGAAAGGATTCACAGAAGGGCAACTAAAATAATAAGGGGAATGGGGAAGCTTAAATATGAAGACATTGTATACTGGAGATAAGGCACTTGCGTGAGGATATTAATGATATATTTATAGCCATACACAACTATCTGGGACATTGTTCACCAATAGAGCATGTCAGAGGACACACGGACATCCCTTAAGACTTGAAGAAAATAAGTTTAGTCTTCAAGTTCAAAAAGGGGTTTTTGCTGTGAGAACGGTAAAGTTATGGAACTTGCATTGGAAGTTGTGATGACAGGATCATTGGATAGTTTCAAAAGAAAGCTGGATGAGTTTCTGAAAACCAGGAATGTTGCAAGTTACTGGTATTGATGTATAAACCCAGGGATATTTACGATTTCTACTTGGAGTCAGGAAGGAATTTTTTCCACTTCATAATTCTGGTCGGTTTTGTTTTAGCTTTCCTCTGGATCAACAGTTAGGCAGGAAATGTGGGTATTGCTGAGTAGGTTGGACTGGATAGACGTATTTCTTTATTCAACCTTAAATATTATACAATACTATACTATACATAAAGGCTTTATAAAAATAATATATCATATCTGCAAATTGTTAAGGTTTTTTTCCTTTGTGGGTTAAAATGAGATAAGCCTTGCAAAGGTGTTTTGTTGGGGTGTGTGATTAGGTGGGGTGAAAAGTTTATTCTGGTAATGAATATGTCCTTTAAATGGTAAATAGTACTATATTTAAATTATGTACTTGTTCAATAGTGATGAAGCCAGGTCTCAAAAAGAACCTGGTTTTGATTTGGAACTGCCAGTTTTGAAAGTCCGTGGATTCAATGGATTTTTCGAATGTTCAGAAAAATCTAAAACTCAAAAAAACTATTTGAAACTTCGAAAATCACATTCAAAAATTGAAAATGTCTATCCAAAAACCAAAAATTTCTATCAGAAAATCAAAAATGTCTATCCAAAAATCTAAAATGCTAATGACGACGGCCCAGAGCAGTAGGGCCGAAACGCGTAGGTACAGCAGACCTACTTACATCTGTAATAAAGCTTTTTTGCAAGACCGTGGAGTGCTCCGTACCTCTGTGATTGCATATGACTATACAAGAGCACCCAGGCAGACGATGTTAGGGCGAAGGATCTGTATAAGACATAAGACATATATATATATAAATAAACGTAAAAAAAAAGTTTATTAGTGCAGAAATAAAGTGCAAAGACTAGTGCAATCAGCAACGTTTTGGTCTGGTTCTGAGACCTTTATCCAGCTCCAGCACCAGGGCAAGTATATTTCTATGAGGATTTCTATTATATATATATATATATATATAATACTAATTTTATTTTTTCTATTACACGTCCTGTCAGGTATAGGTGGTTTCAGACTTTTCCCTAGTGTAATAAATGGTGTGCCAGACTGACTAACCAGGATCCAGGTGACTAACCAGGATCCATCTTGCTGATTAGCTGTATGTGAGATCCTATTAAAGTTATTTATTTTTTGATGATCCCTAATCTATATATAATTATAATTTTTGGAAGTTTAAGGGTAAGGCCACACTAGGTTGCACGGTAATACACTGGAGATGTGTCCCCGGTTTCCCACATTTACTATCTTATTGCAATGTGATCTGGGCAATGTTGCGTTATCAAAGCGTATACAATTTGCAGAACAATGGTTATTACATGTACTCGAAAAAGCAGATTGCACCGCAGACCAATTGGCCAACACTACTGTTTGCTTTTTGACTTTTGGATTGCATGTTAAAACATGCTAGTGTAGCCAATCACAAAATCTCCACTACAACTTGGACATTAAGGTGCCAAAAAACCTATTAGGTGAGTGTTTTTGAAGGAGTAACTTATTAAACACGTCTGTATACTGAGTTGCATCTCCTTATATTTATCATTGGGGAATATTTTCTGACAGGAAAGAATCGGGTTTCTTATGCCTCCTGGTGGATGACTGCTGCTATTACTTAACAGGAAAAAAAGTTTATCTTAATCCCCTAAGCTAATTTGGTGTGACATTGTGAGCCAAATAAGCCAAGCCTCGTCTCAGATTTCTTTTGCGATCTCACAATACAAGCTTCACCCATGTGTGTATATATATATATTTGCGATCTCACAATACAAGATTCACCCATGTGTGTATATATATATATACACACATGGGGTGTGTATGGGGTGTGTATGCCACCTGTAGATGGCGCTGCACAGTCCTGCGGCCCTGATGTCTCAAATAGGATCTGTCTTTTTAAACTAAGCATGTCACCATCTGGCGTGGATGTAATATCACAACAGGGATGACAAAAACCTGACATATTGTTTTTTATACTTGTTGACTCACCATCCTGATAAGATTTGTGCCCATCTACAGTTTCTAAAATCGGCGACAACTGCTCCGTCCTTATTGATCCGTTGCATGGTCGGCGGGGGGTTGAATTGGCGTTCTTTGTAAGCCCTCTAGTTTTCTCCAGAGCCTGTGGTTTTCTCTTTTTTGCTGCGGATTTAAAAGGCCGCATGTTATTTTATAGCAACAATGGAAATTGTAACATTACGATAAAAGATCTAAGTCTATTTTGCACTATCTTGCGTAAGATTAACATTAAAATTTACAACACCAATTTGAAACTGCTGCACTACATTAAAAGATGCAGCTGGGCTTTGTTCAGACTTACTTGCTTTAGCTGGTTTGGGCATCTGAATTGATTCACAGACCGTTGGTGTTGTCAGATCTATAGTTGTAGATGTGGTGGCCTTTGGAGTTGTCAGATCTATAGTTGTAGGTGTAGTGCCGATCGCCGTTGATAATGGTGTAGCTGTAGGCGTATGCGTCTCATACGAGCTTTCCATAGCCTGAGCATCTAAAATTAGACATTAAAAATATTATAAAACCACATTAATAGCTATTAACAGTATTTTTAAAATGTAAGATGTACTTACTGCTCACTTGTGTTGTAAAGGCATGATTTGCGGACTCGTCTGAAACATTAAGTATACTGTATTCATTGTTACCGGTGTGACTGTATTCGTTGTTGCCGGTGTATAGTTAGAATATTAATGGATCTCAGAGCAAATTGCATCTAATAGTGTCCTTTTGTTCTGCTATTTATAGATGAATAGTTCATCCTAGAATTATTGGCTTATTTGTATGTATGTGGCACTAGTGTGCTGACACCAGGGTACAAATGATGTACGAGGCTACACATTTTAGAATAATTTATAGAATTTGCATCCTCATTTCTTTTACTACGTGGCTGCTGGAGCAATAGGCATTAAAATGGATGTTGGAAAATACATTAAGTTAATACCTATTATAATATGAATATGGATTCTAAACCTAAATGTTCACTAAACGTTTGACTTTGTCTAGTGTAAAAAGAGCTGTACAATGGCTTAGCTTGGTAAATAATATTGGGTTCTAACATGTGTACACACCGATATGATCTTTCTCTTGCACTCTGGCTATAAAGGTTGTACTGAATGGATGTATGTCTTTATTCAACTTCCAATACTATGTAAAAAAAACTACATACACATTTTTCATTGAAAAATGTTCAGCTGTCAGTTATTTAACAGCTGCAGAACTACATCACAATGCAATTAGATGAAATGTTGCCCATGGCTGTGTGTTGAGTTATTTTGATGGGACAGCAAATGTACAGTTATACAAGCTGTTCACTGACTGCTTTACATTGTATAAAACTGTCATATATTCAATATTGTCCCGTGAGAGGATATAATAAAATATGAACAAACATGTGAAAGGTGTGCTCTCTTTTGTGGGATACTGTATGCATATCATGAATCTTGTGAATCCTAGTGGCATTTTTCATGGATATAAACAGAACAGCATCTAAAGCTTGTGCTCCTCTGTGACTGACTAAAGCCCTTTACACGCGTTAGATAATCATTTCAGCTGACAGTTTAATGTGTGTGAAAGCATCTGCTGGAGCCCTTAACAATGTTCACAGATGCCTCCTAGTTAAGTCGCATGGTTTCCATGGCACAATTAATTACACATACAGGTTTATGGGTTTTTAGGAAGACCTTTAACATACCATGTATAAACCCATGTACCCAATGCATGACCTATGGGTAAGATGTCTTTTCTTTTGTGGAATTATAGCATATAGGATAGGTGTTTTGGTAGGTAACATTTATATAACCATGCCAGGGGCAAGCAGGAGGGATTCCTTATCTTGGACAGTGTTGAGTTCTGCACACCACCACAATTTTTAGCCACAGCTTCTTTTAAATGTCACTCCCATGTTAAAGGGGTTTATTTACACGTTAGTGTGGCTTCTGTCATGGTTTATGTGATCAGATTTACACATGTCCCCAAAAAAAATAAAATATGCTCATACATATGGTCAATACAGTGGCGGACATGCAACACCTGACCAGAAAACACACATGTGAGAAATGGTTGTTTCGGACAATAATCATACCTGTTTGGTTGGATGTCATTTGTTGCTCCAATAGTTGATGGCAGCATTCACACAAATGGCAAGTGCTCACATTCTTGCAGGTTCCCAAGGGTTTCCAGTACATAGATTTACCTGTAGAGGCCATCATGGAATTCTGCCGTGATTGTCCAAGTGCACAATAACTACATGGGTGCAAACATCCAAAGCTTCCCACTTCCAAGGGAAGGAAGGTGAAAATAGAAAATAGCACCCGGAGTCGCACTTCAAAGTGAATGGTGATTTCATTTTCAAAACCAAACATCGACACACAACATTTCGGGGGTACAATCCCCCTTCAGCACCTGAAGAAGGGCCTGAAGAAGGGGGATTGCACCTTCAAAACATTGTGTGTCGATGTTTGGTTTTTGAAAATTAAATCACTATTCACTTTGGAGTGCGACTCCATGTGCTATTTTCTATGTTCACCTTCATGAAATTACATAGTAACATAGAAATTGAGGTTGAATAAAGACAGGCGTCCATCAGCTGATCCAGAGGAAGGAATCTCTCAAAAACCACTAAGAAAATGGCCTGTGTGCTGTTCGTGTGAAAGTGACCTTAGACTCAAGAATCAGTGACATTACTTGATCAAATCCTGCATATAACTGCCCCAAATTATGCCCAGATTCAAGAAAAACCTACACAATTCTAAAAAGGTGAAGGCAGGGGGAGTAGCATGGGTGATCCAGCTTCATACATTTTGGAAACTCTTTTAGGAATTTAGACAGCCATGCAATCCCTATTGTCCTATAACAGAAAGTATTAGAGAGATAAAAAGATATATAGAGATAAAAGAATGTTGAAGGTTGTGATGAAGGAACCTATTCTTTACAGAAGTAAAAAATAGGTTCATTAGATGTCTGTCTAAGGACTGGACTAAAATGCCCCAAAGATTATTTGTCCCAGATATTATTCAGCCAGCATTTAAGGTAAGTACACAAATATCTGTTATAGAGAAGCTGTATTTAACTCCCATTCAGCCTGTGTTCAGCTCCTAGTGAATGGCACAGTTTACAGTGATCATAAATGCCGTCTGTGTGAGAATGTGTGCATAAGTAAAATGCACTGACGGAGACTATACGGGTCCTGAGTGGTATTTTGTATTCATGCATGTTTTTAAAATACTGGCAAACAGGCGCTGGTTCTTATGTCTTTAAGCAGAATTTGTACATAGATGAGAAATCTAATAGAGGACATGGGATAGAAAGTCCAGTAAATCGATACCTGCATAAAAAGTGATCTATTTACTTTTCACTACCAGGCAACTCTCACTATAAGCTGAAGTGAAAATGAAAACCTGCCCCTGGTGTTAAAATTACCTCCTTCATTATTTAATTGGTAACTGTTGGATGACATTATAACTGTAAGGCCAAGGTCACACTACAACGCACCAAATCGTGCAAGCAATCGTGAGCGTTATCGCATGTGATTGTGTGCGCGATTCTTGTGCATTTTGCCATTTTCCGTTATGGAAACGCATGCGTTAGCACACCAAAAATGGTGAACGCATGCGTTACCAAAACGGAAACGTATGTGCAATAGCATGTGCATAAAAAATTGCGGGAATTTTCACATTCCGGTTATTTCCATTTTAGTGAAAATCGCGGGTGCAATCGCGCGGAAAACGCGCTAGTGTGGCCTAGCCCTAACTATCAGGGGAATGTAATAAAATTTCTTACCGTTAAAAATGGTGCTCATTTTGGCCCAACCAATCAAATGTTAGCTTTCAAACGGTACATAAAATACAGTACACAAACTAGCACCATTTTTAATGACTAAATGTACTAAAATGTACGCCAAAATTCTATAATTTCTAGCTAACAAATATCTTAACTAACTTCAGAAATTAGCAGGATTAAGCAGAAACTAAATGTAATTCAGCAGGTTTATGGTATTTCCTGATTTCTGCAGTCCTCCTTAGGCTGAGGCCCCAGTAAAAACGCATCACGATTTCTGCATTGTTGCGAGTCGTTTCGCGTTTGTGCATCCATATTTGTAATTTAACATGATAAAAATGCATGTGTTTACGTTGCAAAAACAGTGCACGCAAAATGGAAACGGGTTGGAAATCGCGGGAATTTTTGTCATCCCACAATTTCCGTTCTAACCAAAATTGCAAAACACGGGCGCAAACTTTGTTTATGTGGGTCCATGGATCACTTTGTAATAGTTCAAACCAGCAGAAATAAAAAATAAAATCTTTCCATGGCGCTGCTTATTGCAGGGGTAAGAGATACAGCTATTCACAATTCTAAAATTTGTGGCAGGTCATTTATATTTTAGCTTTAATTCTCCAATATCATCTACGTATGGTGACTAATAGTAGGGGTTCCAATGGAGTAAAGTGGTGCTTTCTAAGCAAAAAATGCACATATTTGACAACTGTCAATCAATTCTAAGTTCATTTCTAATATCTGATTGTGGTTGTGATTATGTTATTTTTTACTGAACATAGTCAGTGTAATCATCTCCAGGGGTGTAACTAGAGGGGAGCAGGGGGAGTAACCACTGGGGGGCACCATCTTCTTATATTGATTATAAGATAACACTATGGATGAAGCAGGGATAGGGGCCCCATCCTAGTTTTGTTGGGGGGGGGGGCAGTGATTCCTAGTTATGCCACTGGTAATCTCCCAGCCTTGTGTCAGGGTGTTTGAAGTTTTCCCATTCAAACTGCTCTAACCTCACCCTGAGCCTGAATCACACACAGCAGTTAGGACAAGAGAAGTGGAGGATGGAGAAGGAATAACTAGAAACTCTGATTCTGTCTGTGTGCCAGGAGAGCTCATTGGCCCAGGGTTCTAATGACAAACTGACAGTAAAGCAGAGAGAGTGGGAGAGAAGGAACCTTCCGCACTGGCTCTGTCTCCTGGATCATTCCAAGCCTTTCAAATGCAAATCCCACAGCCATGAGATTGAATGCAGCCCCGCCCCCTCCCATATTAACCCTTCCCTGATCAGTACAGTGTGTGTGTTCCATCTGAAGAAAGATGGTTTGGTTCGCATTGGATTCTGTTTTCCTAGCAATTCTGTGCACAGACAGACCTTTCCCCCCAGTCAGATGAAGTGCTGCTAGAGAAGGGGGGCACACAGGGCATGATCAGCTCACAGCTCAGTCCCCAAGAGCACCACAGATCAGAGAGCTGCTGTCAGTAGAGCTGGGTGAGCTCTGTACAAGTGCTCAGTCTAATCCAGACCTCCTCTTAACTTCTCACTGGCTCCAGCAGCAGCAGCAGAGCAAGCACATGTCTGATAGGAGCAGGTAGCAGCTTCCCATCCCCAAAGCACCGGGGGATTTCTACAATCACAGCCCTGAACTGGCTGCACAGAAAGAGGGATAAGGTAAGAAACTATTTACATTGGATCTGTCTATGGTGATTTTCTTTTATATTGACAGTTTTCTGTTCTGTGGATGAAAGATGCAGCATTGGCATCAATGACATTTAGAAGTTACTTTTGTTGTAAGGAGGGTGGGGGATCTACAAAAGGGGCATGGGAAATATACATTACCTGTATAAAAATGGAGTAGAATAGGAGACTGGAAGCAGCACACATAATCCAATGCAGACATTCCATCTAAAAAGGTCCCAGTTAATGTCATTATCCAGTATATGGTGATGCAGATGCAGGTAAATGACAGGGATCATAACTACTGCACACTAGTGAGCTTGTCCTTGCTTTAAAAGAAGTCAACCTGAACTGGGGAAAACATATTGGAACAAACATAGAGGTGGATCTGCATTGATTGTGCTGCTGTATGTAGAACATTAGTTCTATCATTTTATCTAAAATGAAAGTGTAAATGTGTTGCAGCATCATGGTTGTGTAATTCAGACTGATTCTTATGCTGGGAGACTTACTGCAAAGTAGCAGGACTTATCCACTGCTTGTTTGGTTGTAATACTTTGTTACTGTGTTCCTGCCAATTGGTGCTGAAGCTTAGGTCAGTGTGAGTACTGTGTTAAGCGTGACTTCACAAGAAAGTGTCAGGATACAGGCAATTTATTTTCATGTACAATTATGAGCTCAGCATTTGCCTTACCAATCCCCGGGTGTTCATGCAGCCAATTAATATTGTTAGACAAAAACAAAGATTTCACGAATATTCTTAGAAAAAATGTTTTTATTCATTTCCCATTCCAGCCAGGTACCTGCTTTCTACTGGAGAATATAAATGCTTGGCTAGCACATAAGCTAAGAATAAAAACTGCTTACTTCTACACTGTGCTCTAACAAATTATGAAGGTCAGTGCTAAACTCTGCACAGAGACAATGAAACTTTATTATCTAGGGGGAATAGAATGGACAGCATTTTTGTTTTTACGGAATAAATTAACAATGATGGTATTCGTAAACATGATTTCCATAGTGGCAGATTACTTTTCAATAGTTTTCATTCATTTATTTTCATTATTTTTTTTATAAACATGACATGCTATTAGAATTATTTTGATAATTATTACGAATAACTGTATGTATGTACATGTATACCTATTTTATCAAAAAAGGTCACAAAAAGCTCTGTGCTCTAAATGTAATTCAGTAATCTACCTACCAATCTTTAAGGGGCTGTTGTAGTATGTTTGCTTGTATTAATAAAACATATGCAATGTATAGATTGCAATGCATTATATATATCCCCAACACAGCTCTACCCTTTATCCCCCTCCTGTTGTGCAGTAGTTTACCAGGGTTGATGTGATAATTGATAGGGATTATACTGATTCCCAATCATTTCATTTGCTGGAGAGTGTCAAATGCAGATGTTTCATTATTGGAAGATACCATTTTCATTTCAAACCTGACCTTACAATGTGCTTTTTCTCTATGATGGCTATGCATTTCCTTTTCATTCATATCCTTCTACCAGTAGTAATCTTGGATATTCATTACCTACCTTTTTTACCTACATTTTTACACTTGACAACGTAATATCAATCAGTATTCTTTATCACCTTCAGAAGTACCGTAGCTATGGTTTGAACTAGACACTTAAGCTCCTATTACCATCTGTTGATATGAATTTTATCTTGTAATAAATTACTTGACACTGACCAGTCAGCTGAGTTTCAAAACCTATTAATCAGGAGTTGTTACAGGGAAGTGTTATCCTGATTACAAGATCATACTTGCAGTGTTTTCCGGCACTTCTCTATTACTGTTCTAACCATCTCTAGTGTTAGCAGTACCCTCTGTGAACGCTAAGTGTGATTGGGATTAGGTTGTCAGTTGTCATCTGCTTTCCTGTTAACATTTTGAGCCTTCTGATGTAGCTTTTCTTCCAGTTTTGAACTGTACAGTTAACATGTTGTTTTAAACATCTTTTAGCACTGCTACCTTTATACTTTGAACAAATGATTACTGTTGACCAGCTGACACTTTATGCATCATGCACATTGACTAGTTAAAGACTCAAATACTTTGCAGAAAGGTATTTTTTTCTATATAGACCTTCATACCTTCATAAAAGCATTCCACAATAGCATTGGTTTAGCTGATAGTTAAAATTTTATTGCGGGATAAACAAGAATAGGGTCAAAACCTAAAATCTTATATGGAGGGGGGGGGGAGGTTTCGTTATTTTGTCTGTGCTAACCATCTAAATATTTGACTATGCTTTATTTATTACTTATACATTTTAATAAGATACTGTTTGGATTGCAATTATATCTGAAACTCCCGAAACAAATGTAACATTATTAAAAGCTTATCTCTCCGCTCGCCTAGATAATGTTCAGATTGTGATCTACAAAGCTAACAGTTACCAAGTGATAGAGACGCCTATAAATATAGATACAGAAATTTTGCAAACCAGCTTTAACAAAAAATACAAAAAAATATTACTATAGAGGTTTTTTTTTTTATTAAGAATGGATTATCTGTGGAAATATTTGCCAAAGAGACAATTTAAGCCCTTTTTGGTAAAGCATTATTTTTTCTAGGCTAGAGCAATATTGGGCCTATAATGAATTCACCAAGCTATGTTAAGTTGGTTTGTTGACTATTTGCAGGATTAAGGTCACAAAGTGACAAGATGTCAGATAAAACCTGACTTTCAGAATTGGTATAAATACATGCTAACATGATCTCCAAGATATTTACTTTTGTGAGTTTAGCATGCAGCAAGAGCAGGAAATCTGGGAGTCCACACAGTGTAAGCAGCACAATTAAGTTTCAGAAATGGAAAAGGTTTTGTGTGACTTTCTTAACCCCATAAGAAGTCTTGGTGTTAAGCACATACACAAATATACGAGGACAATATAATATGGAACAGAGCAATTGCTCCTCTTGGTATATAGTCTTGTATTATATGCAGGGAGATAAAAACCAAGTATTTTCTTTTCTTACAACCCTATATACATTTTCTGCCAATGGCATAGAGAACTAACTAAAATGCAATCTTGCCAAGCAGAAATTCTTCATTAAATTGAGCATCATTTAGTCTTTCTCTGAAATAATTATACTTAGTTGCTCTTGTCACTTCTATTTAGAAAATTAAATATCCAATATGCTTGTAAAGGTTCTCATTCATCAAGGTCATGGTATATCTGTTCTATTCAGTTAGATCAACTGGACTTTAGTCCTTGAAGACTTTTTGCTAATTATCCGGCTGGCTTTCTCAATTCAGAACGACTTGTACAAGAATCTGTTGGCAATATAAGTACCCTGGAAAGTCCAAATTAGCATATAACAGGTGTTAGGGATCTTCTGAATGCAAGGTGTGATTGCATTGAGGTTAAGAGGAATTATTTTTTTTCCTTCAAGCCTGAATAGAGGTGAGGGGGGTTCGACACCAACTGTCTGCCATGTACAATGCTGCAATGACATCTTACCCTGGGCAGTTTCGATAACACCTCTTAGCCTCAATGCAAGCCCACCTTGCGGTCAGAAGGTCCCTAACACCTTGCTGTCATATGCTAATTGGGACTTTCCAGGGTACTTAATTGCCAACAGATTCTTGTACAAGTCATTCTGAATTGAGAAAGCCAGTTGGATGACTAGCAAAACGTCTTCAAGAACTAAACAAAGTCCAGTTGATCTAACTGAATACAATAGATATTTCATACCCAATAGCTATTGTCGTACTGGGTCAAATAGAAGTTTGTTGGACTTAGATACAGAAATAGATTATTAACATTTAGAATTACCCCTCAAAACCTTTTTCCACCCCAAATAAAAAAACAAAAAACAAAAAGTCAAACATGGCATCTAACTCGTGCCATTAAAAGGTTTCCGTTATGTTACAGCTCAATAGTCCCCAATGCAGTAAATCAAACTTTTATTTTTGCTTTTCAACTTACTGCCCGAACATTCTTAGCACAAAATATCCATCATTATTTAGCATACCTTCTCTCACTGTGACTTTCTTGGGAAGACATAAGGAAAAATTAATGTCAGTATTAACCAGAGGGTGTCACTGTGGTACAGTGCAAAATAATACACATACACTGGAAAAAGGTTTAAAAAAAAGTTTTGTTTTTTTTCTATCTACACCCAGCATATTGGAGATATGAAAAAGTGTTGAAACATTAAATATGCAACTGCTCCCTGCTCTACTGGGGTTAGTTGTATTTTAGGTTCAATGGGTATATCAAACCATAATCATTATTATATACTACCATCTAAAATAAAACCTTAACATTGCCATTATTTTTGTTGTTCCATATAAATATTGTTTTTATTATGTGGAAAAGGTACTGTACATTATTTAAAAACCCATTAATAGTAAACTTTTTTAAAATGTTCTATATTTCTATGTTCTATATATAAAATGCAATATTTTAGATACAGCATATCTCAGATGTTTTTTGACAGCCAGTTCAATTGTCTGGGATTCCTGACTGTGGGGAGCCAGGCTTTACGTTGCATCTGGGCAATTTTAGTGGTAGATCCAAAATAGATCAAAAGAGATCAGAGCAGTTAAAAAAAAAAAAACATCTTTTACATTTTGGAGACCAATGACCCTGTTCTTTTCATGTACCTATTCCATAACCATGATCTCAACAAGGTCACCGCAGAGTTTTATACACAGCTCTAGAACATGCTACATACATTTTAATAAGATGGTATACAGAAAGGTGGAAGAGATAAAATATTAACATGAGAACATGTTATACAAGAAGGACTCAAGAGAAATTAAAAAGGAGGCTTAAAAAGAAAGTAAAGAAGTGATGGATACAATTCTAGTAATAATGAAACTGTTTAGTTTTAGATCACTAATTGACAAAAAAAGTAAAGGCACGATTACACTACCTACATAAACCTACATTTCTCTAGTTTAGGGCAAACTTACATTGTAATTTAGATGCTAAAATGTTCACTCCAAGTTCCTTCAGACTAAATAAGGGAAGGGGAGGTAAAAACATTGTGTGGCCAGTGCTATCCATATGTATGTATATTAATCACATTAACGCACGTTTCATTTTTAGTTTCTCACAATGCACAGACATTCACATTTCATGATCTGTCTAGGTGGAACTTCCTTTACACCCCACTCACAAGGTCCTAACCATTAGTACTGATTTTATCCAGGGATAAAACATTCTGTGATTATAGCCATTTACAGTACCCGATTCTTTAACATATAATACAAAAACTTAGCATTTTTAATACATATTCATGGAATAACAGGTAGGATTCTACATTTTTTGAATTATCATATTTAGATTTATTCTAATGTCATTTGTAACCAAACACAAACGGGGTTATTCAATAAAAGTTCTTATCGTCTAAAATGGTGCTAATTTTGCCCCAACTAATCAGATCTTATTTAACATTTGAAAGCTAACATCTGATTGGTTGGGGCAAATTTAGCACCGTTTATAAGAACTTTTATTGAATAACCCTGTAAGTTTTCTACCTTTTATATCAGCAATACTGCATAGAAAATATGTGTTTATTTATGTCGCTGCATCCTATTAGTGTTCTACTTAAAGGGTATGTATGCTAAAAAATGAATTTTATCTATAATAAAATTATTTAAACAGCACTTAGGCTGGTTACACACCATCCAATAATTGGTCCCAACCGTCATTTCAAACTGTTGGACGTGGCTACTTTTGCTGCGATTAACAGTCCTTCCTCCTGGCCGACTGGTCAGAAGTGCTGAATGGACCGTCAGGAGGAAGAATTAGAAGGTGTGTACTATGCTTTACTCTGAGGTGTGTGTATTGCTGCATGCCTTCAATCCAGTACTGGTTTTGCTCAGGCTCAATATTCCCCCCTCCCTCTCCAAACTGACAATTTCTTTTACCTGACTTTCTTTGCATTGAGCATGCTTAATAGTCACTATGAGCCAGCACTGGGATAGTTAATTACCCACCATGCAAGTCACAAATACCAACTATCACCATTCCAGTTTCAGCAGAAATGGATACAACAGAAGTTTGAGTTTATGGCAACTATGCTGATTGACAGCTGAAATATAACATGTTTCAGACATCTAAAGAAATAGGGGACAGATCAACAAGAAAAAACTATGGTACAACGAGAGTTGGGCAATTGGAAAAAAAATGTACATTTTACATGCCCTTTAGAGCTAGGTCACACTGCTATGTTTTCTCACGTGCTAACAATCGCAATTGTGATCCATTAGCATGTGAGAATTGCAGAGCAGTGCATGTCAGTGTGGGTGGCCACATTACATGCGCTCCAATTTATATTCGTTTTTTTTGTGTGGATCACATACAGATGGTAACACGTGTTAAACACTCATGCGCATTGCCATCCAGCACAATGTGGCCTCAGCATTAAAGTTGAAAATGTTGAACTTTCTGACCTGTTTAAGCAGAACAGAAACTAATTAATATTTAATTGGAAAGATAATATAAAGCTATAGAACTCATTTCCAGATAATTGCTTCACTATGCTTCCGATTTCAGAGGTGAGACCCACATCCAAAGGAGGTCATACTATGATCTTATTATATTTATTATCAGGCCCAATTGCTACATGTATATTGCTCAATGTCCAAATAGGATTGAGAAAACTGGTCCTTTGGCGTTGTCATAACCAATATTATCAGACGATCCAACTAAAATATCTCTAGGTGTATGGTCTGCTTAACTCTATGGAATCATAGAGCCAGGTATATCATTTAGCTTTCTTTCTCTTTTAACCTTGGTTTATCACCAGTATTGCTACTAATTGTAGGGAGAACTAGATAGTTCCAGCCACTTCTATATTCCTGACATGGATTTTCTATTCCTTCAGTAAGTGTAAAATGGGCAAACAAGATGTCAATGGACTTTGTTTATAGCAATAGGACTTAATGCAAGTGTTTCAGGTTCAGTTAGTCTGACTTTATAAATCTTTGGCATTGAATAAAACCAACACGGTCTCCTGGGAAATTCAGCAGTGTATCCACCATCATGTGTTTACTTTGTTATTCTACATTTATGTGGTTCCTTCTTTCTCATTCCCTAGACATTTATTGTGACAGTATATTTGTTTGTTCTGATATTTTTAACCTGTTGCCTTTGTACAAATCACAAATTCTGTATTTTTATTCAAATGCTGTTTTTTTTAGTAAAATGCAGCATTTTTTCCATTATAATCGAAAAATATTATGATAAAAAAATTGAAATACAGTATACTGTATTTATTAAAATGCTGGTGTTTTTTTCAATAACACGCAGTCATTTTTTAAATTATAATTTAAAAATATTTTTCAACCACAACTTTTAAAATATTCAAAGGGAAACAGTACCTTCCCGTCCCTCCACTAATAATAGGACCCAGAGACCTAAACCACTAGGTCATCATCTAGCAGTTTAGGTCCTCAATCTTGGTACTGTTAGGGGAAGGCAGGGTATTGTCTGGTTTAATTCTTCTTCAATAAATAACAAGGTGTCGTGGCATAAAAAGAAAACCTGTCTATATACCAAATAATTTTAAATGTGTTTTTTAAAGTGTATATTTATATCAAATATATATTTTTATATCAAAATTCAACGCACACTAACAGGGTTATTCAATAAAGTTCTTGAAATGGTGCTAATTTTGTCCCAACCAATCCGATGTTAGATTTCAAATGTTAAATAAGATCTGATTGGTTGGGGCAAAATTAGCACCATTTTAAAGGGCATGTCCACCCCGAAATTTAACTTTTGATATGTGGTAGGGCATGCTCCCCCAGCCCCAACCGCATTAATATAATTGTTAGAAAGTCCCCCGATTCTTACTTACCTGCCCTCTCTCCTCCGCTGCAGTGTTCAGGCCCTCTGCTTGCATGGAATTGAAAGCAGGGGGCGGGACCGGCAGCCGCGTCCGTGATTGGCTGAGAGGCAGGGAGGGCTGCACTGAGCATGCCTCAACCTTGATGAGGTTGAGGAAGTCTCAGGCACAGCATGAGTCACACACTGCTCCTACACAGCAGTTTCCTGGACTTTGGAGGGGCACAGAAGGGGAACTATTTTGAGCAGGAATGTAAGGTAAGGATTGTTTTAAACTACTTGATGTGGCCAGTAAGGGGTTAAATTTTAGATTTGGGGGTGGACATGCCCTTTAAACGATAAAAAACATTTATTGAATAACCCTGTTAGTCCTTACAGACACTACAGTAAAAAGCACATATTGGAAGAATCATTAACATTAAATTGCAACAAGTTTGCAAGAAAGTTCTTCCTACAAAAGTGTTTAACATCATTTTCAGGTTTAAAAACCTGTTGCATGATGATGCGTGCCTTTTTTGTATGCCTCCTGCAGAACATGGAATTGTTGAAGCACCTTGTTGTCCTGAGGATGTGTACATGTTAATTGCTATTTCTCTTAACTCAAACAGCAGGCAATTCAACTGTGCTCAACATGAAGGTTGCAGTTTGTACCAATATTATTTGTTTTTTGGGAGGAAGAAAACTTATAAGTATGCCTTTTATTAATACGTATTATGGGGGCAATTTACAAAACAGAACATGCTCTTACAGAGACATCAGCACACTTTAAAGATTTTTTTTGAAATAGATGTATAGTGGAATTGCTTAATTTATTTCTTATGGCCATTTTAAAATAAATTACATGTAATTAAATCAGTTGTTTTACAGAAAGTAGCATAGATGAGCATGAGTGAAATGTTTATCCAGACCGCACACTGTATTAGTTTTAGTAAGTGTTTAAATAGATATATTAAAACTATTAACTACTGCATGCAAGTGGTTAGAAACTATGGTGGAAAAGAATCACCCACGTCACCCATGTTTGGCCTGCAAATTCTTTATATCCAAGGAAACAATTGGTTAACTTGTCTGTGTCTAGCTATGAATTCCAAACTCTTTTTCACTACAGGGTAATAAGGACAATCAACCTCATTCATTCTCGTGAAAACGTCTCAATAATTAATTTTGAACAAAATAATTATGTTGGAAAAGTTTAGTCAAGGTGACTTTTCTCAGACAAAACCAAACGAGTTTTTGTGTTTTTGCTGAAGGCACTTGCGGAATGTGTTGTACTTATTCAACCAAAGAATAATTTGATCAAGTTTCAGAATTCAAATTTTTACAATTACATTAACATTGATGTTCATTGATTCTGAATGATTAAGCACTTTTTTTTTGGGCAGACTAATCTTATAGGGCATGTTTACCCACTACAAAAACTTTAAAACAGCATGGAGGCTCAGTGACTAGCACAGATTCTTTGCAGAGCTGAAGTCCTGAGTTTGAATCCACCATTGGAGACATCAAGGCATCAAGACATGCAAGGAGTCTGTATGTTCTCCTCATGCTTGCGTGGGTTTCCTCCGGGCACTCTGGTTTCCCCCACAGTCATAAAGACATACTAATAGGTTGTATGTGTCAAATAAATGTGCTTAGATAGTAAGCTCTTTGTGGCAGGGCCTGATATGTATGTATCTGTGTAAATGTAAAGCACTATGGAAGATCCTTGTGCTATGTAAATCCACAATAATCATAACATATAGTAATCATACCCCCTAACCACATTTTCACAATACTTCCCTTCCGGTCCCCCCCCCCTACCCCCCCCCCCCCCCCCCCCCCCGTGCGCTCCTGATGCCAGATGTCTTACCTTGAGGGCCTCTGGTCCTTTGCCTCGCTTTGTTGGCTCTTCTAGGTGGTAGCTGGAATAGGGACGTCTAGCCGATGACTTACAACAGCTGCTGAACCAAATACTTTACAGCTCCTTGAGCTTACAAAGCTGTATAGGAGGCGACAGAGAGCAGCTAGGAACCGGGTGCATTCAAGCTATGATATCTGGACTTGGGAACATCCGGAGAAAGGGAAGTTTTGCGACAATAGGAATGGGATTGGAGTGGAGCTTACTCATATTTAGATGTTTTTGTAGGAGGTGAACATACCCTTTAATTATAGGTATTTTAAAATTCAACTGTAATTCTAAACAAACTGTTGTTCAGAGCACATTACCTTCTCCTGACGTCCAGATGCAACATTTGCACATGTTGCATTTCACAATCATTTGCACCATATCCGCCATATCCTTTGGATCTTTGTAAACGGTCCTGCCATTCTCGCAATCATTTTTGGTGCATAGATTTTACGCATCAACATTTCTAATAGTGCTGTAAACTGCCACAAACCCCTTCTTAAAGTGGTATTAAAGCCTGTTTTCCTTACAATTGTTGCTTATCACTTTTTTATTGTTATTTGCCTCTGTAGGAAATATTAAAAAAAACAAGAAGGAAGTATTTATTTTATTGCCTATTAAGCACATCAGAACCTTGTAATGACCCGTGTACTTGCAGTGTACAGAGGTAGGATTAGTCATATATACTGTATATTGTGGAGTGCTCTACCACAAGACCCTTTTAAATTTAAATATAGTTATTTTTGCTTGGGGCTTTAGTCAGCATTTGTATTTTGTACTTATATTGTACGTACAGGTGAAAGTACTAGTAACTGCATTATGTGTAGATTTGTGCATACTGTATGTGTGCAACTACTCTGCATACACTGTTAAGTGTAGAATAATTAATCTTGCCCAGTGGAATAGTTGGAGCCATATATGTTCAGTCCATAGAGAGGTAGGTCATAAGTCCCTCCTTCAGTTTATTATACATATACTGTATGTATATACATATATATTTCCATCAGCATACTGTGCATAAGTCCACTTTGGTACGTGTAATACTAAAATATTTCCATTCAGCCTGCTAAACATAAAAGTACTTGTTCACTCTGATTAACATTTCTTTGTAGAGTAACTGGTAGCAATCAGTTGGTAGTGAGGTTTGAATAATCTAGTGCTTCTGTAATAATTTTCCATATTGCTACACTACATTAAAAAACTGTATTTGGTTGTTGCTTTACAAGCTTTCTATCTGCTGTCTCAGGGTAGATTTGGTGTTTCCTAATTTGTACAAAAAATCTGTTTATATGTAGTGCTTTCATATATTTATTAGTTTCTTTGTAAATGTGGTCAACAGAAACAAAGTTAAGTGGTTTTGTATGTATGTATGTATGTATAGGTTTATTTATATAGCGCCACTTGGCACAGTGCTGCACAATATAAGAATACAAAAATCTGTACAAGGGGGACAATAAATAAAATATATAAATAAGTATATGCATCATGAAATATACAAGTGTTTGAAACATGTGGCATGAGGAAAATCCTAATTGGATAGGTAACATACAGATACATAGGAAAGAGTAGAAATGCCATAGTAATAACTGGTGCAGTGTCAAAATTCCTATGCTGTGCCCAGAGAGATAGGATGAGAGGTTAGATTTAAACTTGTTTATTGAGGTTTAAGGCTAGAGGAGGCAGTGTGAGTGGGGGGTCTGTATAAAAGATGGTTCTATGATGAGTGGAGGGTATGGGCAGGGACATATGAGAACACAAGGAAAGAAATATAAGAAGAAGCAGCAGAGTGAAGGGATTTAAATGTTAAGAGAAGGATTTTGTAGATAATGTGTTGTTTAATGGGGAGCCAGGTAGATGTGCCGCACAGAGGAGATTTTATTTCCTGATTGTTAGAGAGTGAGACAATGCAATGAGTTAAAGGGCATGTCCACCCCCAAAACTATAATCCCCCCCACTACTGGCCCCATCATGTAGTGTAGTTTAATCCTTACCTCACATCCCAGCTCCATAAGGTTCTCCTGTAGTCCCCCCCCCCAAAGTCCCAAAAACTGCCTACCAGGAGGATAGCAGAGTCCATATAGGACTCTACCTCCTACCTGGCCCCCAGGAGAAGTTTGGCATGCGTACTGCAGCCCTTCTCCCTCCCTCTCCCTCCCTCTCCCTCCCGATTAGGATTCCATCCCCCTAGTGTAAAAACTCTTTTCACCAAAGATTCCCCCCAGCCCCAATCGCTATGTTAGTATTATTAGAAAATGCCCAAAACATTACTTACCTTCCCTCTTGCCTCCGCCGC
Source organism: Hymenochirus boettgeri (assembly GCA_019447015.1). Taxonomy (NCBI): domain Eukaryota; kingdom Metazoa; phylum Chordata; class Amphibia; order Anura; family Pipidae; genus Hymenochirus; species Hymenochirus boettgeri. Next base: position 193,589,005 of record CM033474.1, on the reverse strand, counting down.
ACTGAACTCCCGGCAGCCGCGTCCGTGATTGGCTGCCGCTCAGCCAATCACAGACGCGACTGCCGGTCCTGCCCCTCTGCTTGCATTTAATCACAAGCAGAGGGCCTGGCAGCGCGGCGGAGGCAAGAGGGAAGGTAAGTAAAGTTTGGGGCATTTTCTAATAATACTAACATAGCAGTTGGGGTGGAGATACCCTTTAAGTATCAACTGAATGGGAGAAAGATGGGAAGCAGGAAGACCAGAAAGAAGGTTACAATAGTTCAGGCATAATAGGATGAGAGCATGGATAAGCATAGCAGTAGTCGGAAGAGAGAGGATTTTGATAATATTACAGAGAAAAAAGCAACAGGGTTTAGCAACATTGTTAATGTTATTAGAAAAGGGGAGAGGAATCAATAATAACCCCTAAGCAATGTGCCAACTCAATAGGGTAAATGTGGGTGATGTCAACAGAAATAGAAAAAGATGGGAAACCAAGTTTTATGAAAATAATTAGTTCCATTTTAGTCAGGTTTAGTTTTAGTTAAAGGGGAAGTTCAGTGCAAATACATGTACTTTTCATAAAAAAGAGCAGTATTTTTTCATCCCAATGACCGTAATCTGCCAATTCAGCATTTTGTCTGTGTATAAGTAAATGCAACTGAAATACTGACTTCCTGTTTGCAGGACCCCTAATAGAGACCGTTATGGTCTTGCCCTTGACCCAGTGCCTGGGTTGATTCAGTTGCTCAGTAGAGATCTGAGCATCTTTGACCCATCCAACAGCCAATCAGTAGAAATAACTGTTAGGAACATTCCAAGGAAGTGGTGCATCCTGGGAAGAAGAAGGACCGTTAGAACCTAAAATGTCAGCTCACTAATGTCAACAGCAGGGAACAGCAAAGGGTATAAAATCAACTGATTTTTCAAAATGGGAGAGAACATGTAGAATAACTGAGAAGGCATTTCACAAACTAACAATTTAACAAATATTGATAATTTCCACTGAACTGTCCCTTTAAATCTCGCTTCCACACTTGAATATGAGAGTTGCACCTGTGGATAATTTCTAAAAGCGATTTAACCACATTGTAACTTTTTAGCGCTGCTGGCTCTGGGTAAATGAGTGCCTTTGTGTTTTGAAAAGTTCAGGCATCAACCCATAATTCTGGATTGCTTGTTTTTTTTTTCTTCAAAATTAATAATATAAACTAAAACCAGATACTGTGGTTTGCACTAAAAAATGTTACCAGGATCTTTCATTTGCAAGAAAATGGGGCATTTTGATCAATCAATGCTGAATGTTAAGAAGTGTAAACTAATGCAAGTGTGTTCCAGGGGGAATAGCATCTCATTTATACAAATTGATTGGCACTGTAAATGGTTCATTAGATTCCTAAATAAATGTCAACAGTATGAAAAAGGTAACAAAATCAAATATACCAGTCTCTAATGTTTTTTTACCATATACCACAGAAAAAACCTGAACTCTTCAAGCTCTAACACACATTTCACATATATAACACTAAAGAGTAATTATTCTGCTATGCTGTATGTGCGTGTGTTGACTGTAGTTTACTTTAAATGCATGGACTGAAATAATAATTAATACAAATTAAAATTAATAATGAAAAGTAATTTTATTAACAATTAAAGCTCATATATACATTAAAGGGACTATGTTAAAAAAGAAATACATCACTTTCCCGTTGCTACATAGTTATTTTGTAGTTATTGTAATTAGAATAAGCAATTGCAATAGAGATGTTTTTAAAGGTCAGTTCCTGAGTATATCAAACAATGTTCTTGTAAAATACCATGTAAAAATCAGCAGAAAAGCATGCACTTATTCTGTTCAACATTGTAATATTTCCCTAAAGAGCTATGGAACTATTCTATTGAACACAAATATATTATCCTCACACAAGTAGGAAATAGGGAATTACTGAAAAAAGCTGTACCAAGGGAATACATACAGTAGTTTAATACATTCCAATTGCCCTTGCCACTCCATTCTGTCTCGGTAGTCAGAACATGGATAGGCAAACATGCGCTAAATGAAGAGACTCCTCCCAATGTCGCATTCAAAGGATTGAGAAGAGGGAAGTGGCAAGGGCTCCTAGGAGGTAGGTTGAATAACCACCAATCAGATTCCTAATGGTACAAGGGAAGGGGTTATTTTGGCTTTAGTTCCTCCTAAACATTCATTGGTCTTTTCATTCTTATTAACACAGTTTAGCTTTTTAGATCAGAACTTTTGTAAAATATGTAGTATTGTGAATGTTTACTGCAATTCAGTTTTGACTTCTATTTTGTGATGTATCATTTTAAATGAGAACTATGATATATAGAAAGATTTTTATCATGCTATGTATTGTCAGATACCACCAAGCATTGCATGCACCAGATTAGATACAGTGCTCCTGTAACAGCTAAACATTAAAATTATGATGTAATACAAAACAATTGAACTGGCCAAGCAATACACAAAGATAAGTATTAAACAAGGCTATATGTTATAGTCAATTACATTTCTATGATCAAGCAAGGGATCCCCATAGCATGTTGTGAATTATCAATCTCCATAGGAGGAGAAAGAGTGAAAATGGCACCACAACCCCCAATCACCACTGCTTTATATTCTGATTTCATCTGTTTTTCATCTGCTGTCAAAATGAATTGATTTATTTACTTTATTTACTAGTACTAGTAAAACTTATTGTCACCGGAGCTAAAGCATGCAGATAGACACTAGAAAAACAAATTATTGGCTTAGAGATGTACAGAATATACCTACTCTCTGTATCAATAAAGATGGCATAGGAAAATGTATATAGTTTTTAATATTACAGGAATTCTGTCTCCTTCTATTTGGGTAATAATAACAGTAAATGGATGAAAACAACAAAATACAGTACATTTTATCAGAGTCCCGACCATAAAAGTTACATTAAAGGGCATCCCCACCATTAAAACAACAAAAAAAATGGTCACTTGTCAGTTACATGCACCCAAATACAGCTGGTATATTTAGCACTTTAATTGATACTGTACATTCCTAACTAGAGTTTTAAGGATTATTATTGCCTTGATTCTAATGAATAAGCTGGTTACTTCCTCCTCGCAGTCAACAAAGGCTGTGACTGTTAACATTACAGCCAATGACTGACTGCTGTTTCCCCAAGCATATAAAAAGCTCATTGAGCAGAGAATGGAGGCAGATGCCTTTTCCAGAATAAGAAAACATATTATTAAATATCTAGTTACAAAATTATACACTGGTTAATATAGCAGTTTAGGGTGGACATGCCCTAAACTAATTTAAAATAGTTTATTTGTTTGTATGGCTTTGTTAGTATGTGTGTGGGTATATATATATATATATTTGTATGGTCACTAACCACTCAATTCAGTTGTCAGTCTGGATGCTGCTAGCCACTGGGAGATAATATAGAATGTAACAGGATACGCTAAGCAGTCCAGGGTCTAGTTATAGGTTTTATTGAGTGCAAAGTCTCACATCACGCCAATCAACGAGTTTCAGCTTTTGGGATATATATATATATATATATATATATATATATATATATATATACACGATGGGAATACACAGATAGGCAAAAGATCAGAGCACTTGTCTGCATTTTTTTGTACACTTAATTCAAACATAGTGGTCCCTTCAGATGACGGCCGCAAAATGGCCAAATTGCGTTGATGTGACCACTTCGTTTGAATAAAGTGTACAAAAAATCCAGACAAGTGTGCTGATCTTTTTCCTACCTGTGTGTGTATATATATGGATATGCTGGTCAAATCTTTATTCAAAAATACTTTAAGTGCAGTGCAATGGAGGACCAGCAATTTACACATGACATTTATACACTGTAGTTAAAATGGATACCTTTAGTTACATAGTTTGTACAAACATGTTCAAGCTGATGCGCTACTCCAAGGCAGTATCCCAGCATCAGTCCTAACCTAGTGAAAAAAATATATGTTCCCTGGGGCAACAAGACCATACCTGCTTCTCTCTTTATTTAGTATGACTATTCGAGTTCGAACAGACTTCTTAAACTATCCCGGACCCCGGATTTTTGATATTTTCCATACTTTCGATAATTATCGAATGTTCGAACGTTCGAGGCATGCGAATATGCGAGTAAAATGTCTATTATACCAATACGTGAGTAAATATTGAATTATCGAATCTGCGAGTAAAATGTCTATTATACCAATACGTGAGTAAATATCGAATTCGAATCCGCGAGAAAAATGTCTATTATACCAATACGTGAGTAAATATCGAATTCGAATCCGCGAGAAAAATGTCTATTATACCTATACGCGAGTACCGTCAATATTAAATTCTCAAATACGCAAGTAAAATGTCTATTATACCAATACGCGAGTAAATATTGAATTCTCTAATCTGCCAATAAAATGTCTATGATACCTATACGCGAGTAAATACCAAATTCTCAAATCTGCCAGTAAAATGTCTATTATGCCAATACGCGAGTAAATATCGCATTCTCTAATCCGCGAGTAAATTGTCTATGATACCTATACATGAGTAAATATCAAATATTGAATCTGCAAGTAAAATGTCTATGATACCTATATGTGGGTAAATATCAAATATTGAATCTGCGAGTAAAATGTCTATAATACCTATACGCGGGTAAATACCAAATTCTCGAATCTGCCAGTAAAATGTCTATTATGCCAATACGCGAGTAATATCGCATTCTCAAATCTGCGAGTAAAATGTCTATGATACTTATACGTGAGTAAATATCAAATATCGAATCTGCGAGTAAAATGTCTATTATACCTATACGCGAGTAAATATCGAATTCTCGAATCTGCAAGTAAAATGTCCATTATACCTATACGCTAGTAATTATCGAATTCTTGAAACCGCAAGTAAAATGTCTATTATACCAATAGGTGAGTAAATATTGAATTAATGAATATGTGAGTAAAATGTCTATTATACCAATACGTGAGTACATATCGAATTTTCAAATCCTTGAGTTGTTCATGGGATAATTATCGAATGTTCAAACGCGAGAGCTTGAAAGTAGCGTGCGTGAGAGTAAAAACGAGTTTTCGAAAGTCCTGGATATTCGAACATGTTCCCCAGACCATTTCCCAGGTCCCACAGCTATTTACATTAAGTTACCATTGATATTTTAATTGTATATCTTTTGAACTTTTTGAACTATTTGACTCCCCTTGACTTTAATGGGTCCGTTTTCGAATTTTCCATATTGTTCCATATAAGTTCAAAAACGGACCGAACTTTGGAAAGTTCGGGCCATCTCTACTCTTCAGTTGAGTGCTGGAGTATATATATATATATATATATATATATATATATATATATAGCTTGTAGTATAGGTGTCAGGGCACACTCCACTCAACCTTACAGTGCCCCTGGTGCTACCCATAAATTCACAAAATAGTCCAGTATCAAGGGGTCTAATTAGTGTACGGATAAAATGACCTGGGTGAGAAATTGAATATAGTAAAGCTGACACATTGAATGATTTAATCAGAGACAGTGTTCTAATGTGCAGAGATCTTTCTAACCTACAGTCAGTGTGCTGGCTAAAAAATACTGTTGCCTGTTTAAAATGCAAATTATTGATTATACAGAAAAGGTATTGTGTAGTCTTTATTGGACCAAACCAAAAGGAAAAAATTGTACCTTTGGGGGCAATTTGTTCTACATTATTGTCTTTGCTAATAAGATAGTATATATAGAAAGGACTATGGTAATTTCTGTTTTGAGATTTAACCTTGATGCATGATCCATCAAAAGGTGGTTCTGAATAAATTCTAATATTAGTAAAGAAAAACACATCTTAGAAGATGGATAAGTAATGGGCTAAAAGTCAATAGTCTATTATATGACGAAAGATCAAGGCAAGGTAAAATGAGAGAAAAAACAAGCATAATTGTTTGACTTTGCATCTGCATTAGTATCACTGCGTGGTGTCTCTTCCCCGTTGTGATTGATAGCTTGTTTCCAGGTTGGCAAGCTTATTGAATAACAAAATTCATTTCTACAGTCTTATAAGGAGCTAGGATGTAATGATAGCAGACTTTTTTTTTAGAATATGTTTCTGCCTGCAAAGTAACTGACTGTAGTTGGATACACGTGGAGTTTACATGCATGTTTATCAGAAAATAAATAGTAATGCAGTAATCCCTGTTGCATATTTACAAGGTGACAAAAAGATCAATTGTATAAAAAAAAACCTAACCAGTGATTGAGGGGTAGGTGGTTGCAATAAATGCATGCCATGTCATTTTATGTTCCAAAAAATCGATTTAGAATAACCGAGGAGGAATTGGTTCCTGATGAATTGTAAGGTCGGTAGTTTTACCATAACATAGCAGCTAGGGTGATTACAGTAAAGGCATAAACTCTTAAAGTGCATGTACAGTGTGATTTAGAGTTCTGTGTAAAACAAAGCTGGATCTTTAAAATCCAAATTGATTTACTTTTCTATTACCAATACATTTCTGAAGCTTACTTTTTACCTTTTATAGTACTGCCCCTAGCTCCGCCACTGTATTCTCAGTGATGGCATTGCTCCTGCGAGAATTGCAGGGAGAGATTCTCTTTCCGTCAGCTATAAGCCCATTATTAACTGGCTTATTCTCAAGAAAACCTCTGTTCTGTAGCTATCTACAGTAGATTTCAGCCAGGGTGGCTCCTGACAGTGAGGTCTCCATGTTGCCACTAGGTGCAGGGCAATATTTCAATTTTCAATTTATGAAATTTTTTTTTACTAAAATTAACTGGAAGATTGTCGGTAATTTTTAAATATTTAGTGCTATATCAATTAGTAGATCTGTTTGTAGAAACAAATCAGATGGTAGTTGGTATTTTCATATTTTACAAATACCAAATGAATTTAAAAACATATAAATGATTGTCACACTGGCATAGTCTTGTATTTACCACTTTCCTCTTTGCTTTTATAGGTACCTTTTTACTGTTTCAATGGATATATATTAGGGCTAGCCATTGTTTCTGCCCGCTTGCCAAACTGTTTGTATCCCTGTTGCAAGTACCAGGCTAAAATTTTTGGATTGCCACTCTCATATTTTTTTCAAAGAAAAGAAAAATGAAGATGGGAAAACGTGAGCTGTGTCATTATCTTCAGATTATAGCTATTTTCTTTTGTTTTTCTGGAACAAGTCAAGCTGAGCTTTCAATGTCCACATCCAAGCCTTATATTCAACCTGGGAAGTCAAGAACAAAGCGCAGCTGGGTGTGGAATCAGTTCTTTGTATTAGAGGAATATACTGGCTCAGATCCTCTCTATGTGGGGAAGGTAAGAACTTTGTTAATGAAAATCCAAGACACAGAATGCAAGTAAATATATATTTTTTAAAAATCAGTAATTATCCCACAACTATCATTATATTATACATACGGTATTTTCTTCTTAAATATATATCTCGATTATCATTTAAAGAGGGGAGGCAAAATGCTGGGTACACCTCTCAACTAACCCTAAAATAATATTGTTTGGATAATATAATATGGAGAGGGGAGGAGTTGCGAGAGCAGCTGCAGTGTGTATCTGATACATATATCTCTGGCTTTTAGATGTATTTTTGATTGGCTAAGACTATCACATCTTTTGTAAACAGCTCATGTAATACAATACACATACAAATACACTTTTTCTATATGTAAGATAATAGACCTCCACCTCATTGGTAGCCCCCCAAAAGGCAAAACATTCTCCTATGAACATATAAATATTCTTATACAATAGGAGGGATATATATTTTCAAATACATTATTCAACTATATGTTCAAGTATATTTGGCTAAGAGGTTTGCAAGGTACAAATGTTTGGTATCAGCATAGACTAGACTGGATACACCTAGAAACAAGCCTCACTTCTTTTGTTGATGACCATAGTTTTCTTTTTAAAACAGGGTTGTTAGTTGGCGCCCATTATCTAAACAGCCAAGTCTACAGGATACTACTATTGGATAATAAAAACAATTTCCTTTGGAACGACTCAGCAGGAGATGTAAAAGTTAAGAATAATAAAGATGCTGGCTTTATTAACTTAGATTTCATTGCATTTATCTGAGTGATTAGACCTAAGAAAAAGAGAAATATGATAATAAAATAGGTTGGCACTTTACTGCTAACTTAAAACATGTAAAGTAATAAATAATTTCTTCTGTCTAATTGTGTCCTTAATTAGTTCTCATACAATTGTGTATTCCAGAGCTTAACATGTTTAAGAATGATTGCAATGTACTGTATGAGATGTGCAATTTGCAAAATGTCATCTGTTCAAACTGTATAAGCATAATAAACAAAATAACTAATTTGATCTTAACACTAGTCCCTTTTCATAGATAATAGGTAAAGTAAGTCTGAATGTTGAATTTCAGGAATGTAAGGCAATGCATCATTCAATTTAAATGTATTAAATATAATAGTCTGAGATTGAATCTTTTTGCCTGGAAAATTGATTCAGAGAGTGAAATGTATCGAAATAACTTAAGTTCAACTTAGTTCTCAAATTCTATTTAGTGAAAGGTTTCAGCCAAACCAAAGGCTCTGTGAAAGAAAAGTCAGTTTGAAAATAACTTTCCAATAGATCTTGTAATCCCCTACTACAGTAGCTTAAGCTAATTATTATTTGGTTGGATAGTTTTATTATTGAAATAGTTGTCTTGTAAATGGGCTCATTACATTCCTAATTAAACAAAGTGAACACTTAATAGTAAAATCTGTGGATAAAATTGAGGTGCAAAAAATGTGTTTATAAATGTAATGACATTTTCCTGACTGAATATAATATTGAAGATCATATTTTTACATTACTTTGTCAAGAGTTTGAAGGTGCATTTCAATTATTTAAAGAGTCACTATACTCACTAAAACAACTTTATATTTTATGAAACTACAATTTTAGACAAGTAAAATGGTGGTACTCACTTATTTATCTGTGCTTGCTTTGTCATTAAATTATTAAAGGGACTGTCCACCCCTCTCTAGAAAAATCTGTATATTGTAGAATACCCCCCAACAGCAGGAGGTTTTACCCCTATTTGCAAGTATTGGGGATTGGTTAGCTCCTCTGTGTGTTTTGTGGTGTGGTCTACATTGGTGGCAGTGAGGTGGCTGCTGCAGATGTTTGGAAACTACAACTCCTAGCAACTAAAGAATGCTGGGAGTTGAAGTTTCCATACATCTGAAGTGGCAAGAAATTGGGTGTTACTGTGTGGGGTTTACTTTACATTTAAAGAGCAACTAACTCAAAACAATACAGAATCAGGAGGATGGTATCTATTGTTAAAGGTTGCCTTGTGATTCTGTATTCTTTTGAGGCTTTAGTTTCCCTTTAAATGGACAGCAGAATTCCCACACAGTAGTCCCATACAATAATAGCCATACTGTATTTGGCTATTACTGTATGGGACTACTGTATGGGAATTCTGCTGCCATTTAAAGGGTGACAAAAGCATCAAAACAATACAGAATCAGAAGGCAGTAGTGGTCATAATTTATACTCTCGGTTTATACCCGAGTCAATCGATTTTACTCCTTTTTTCAAGTAAAATTAGGTACTTCGGTTTATACTCAGGTCGTTTTATACTCAATTATATAATGGTATCTCTAAAATTTTATAGCAAGAGAGACAGGCAAAAGCAGAGCCTTCCCTGCGCCACACCTATTGTTTGCCCACAACCCTGCTTGTGGACTACTTAATATATACCCTTAATACTACTTAAGACATAAAGCTTCTCTGTCCAGGACAGGAGGAAAGGATCAAGGATGTCCCAGAAGAAACAAATCAGCTGGGAGGTCTGTTTAACATATAAGATAATATAGTATTGGAGGTTAAATAAAGACATATATGTCTATCTAGTCTAACCTGTTAAACATATTCACAAACCCTAACTAACAGATGACCCAGAGGAAAGGAAAACACTCAGAAAGGCCCCTGAACCAGAAATTTGGAGGAGATGCAATATTATTTCCTATTGTTAAAGTCAGTACTATCAGGTCATTAAGTCCAATGTAATACACATTTACAGAGAGGCTCAATGCTAGCCTCTCAGCAATTTAATATAGCGGGTGCAGCTCTTACCCTTTTGTGCAAAGAAACATTGCAACTGCTATAAAAAATTGGTTGTTATATAGGTTGTCTTCAATGATACCCCCTCAAATAAATGTTTTTGTACATACTTTGTATGTGAGGTTTTTGGAGCCTTGTTTATTAGAAGGTATGGATTTCTACATTTGAGTCTGAATTTAAAATAAACATAGATCAACCCATCTACAGAGCAACCAAATAAATACTATAGAATTTCACAATAGAATTTAAAAAATAGGCATGTCCTATCAATGTAAGATATTACAACACATTAAATATGTATATAGCAGTGTCCTAAGATAACTGGAAATGGAAGACACAAGTCAGCTGGGAGGTTCTTTCAATATATAAGATAACTGGAAATGGATTTTAAGAAATGCAATTTTTAATGCAATTGTCATTAATGCAATCAATAGAATAGAGAGACTTTAGAACTTCCAATGATTATGCAGTAGTAGCCCTTAAATTGGAAAATCTTGTGCAAAATTGTAGAACTAAACCAACATTTTTACCCTTAGTGTGAAAGTATTCCTCACCAGAAAATTCATTGTAAGATGCTTCTCCAGAAAGTTGCATTATTATACACATAAGAAGTAGATTCTAAAGCTTCATTCACATGTGAGATTGTGGGGCCCCGACCTGAAATGCACAATGGTGTAGGAACGGCCGAGTATCGGTGTAAGTGTATGGGCTCCTCGATTGCACGTGTAGGGCCCTTTAGAAGTCCATGTTGTTGGCAGTACATCTCACACCCTTGTAGTCTTCAAACAGCCTTTTGAGCACCTGCACTTATTTGCTATGACCCTTGACCCCAATATTAATTGTTTCTATGCACAGATCATTTTCTATACAGATGTTTTCATACAATAAAACTTTGAAAGCTGCTGCTACCCTTGTTTTAAAATGCATGAATTGCAGAGAGCATAGCACAAACAATATTAACTAGTCAGCTGCTTTTATGCTATTTTTGTTTTGTTGTTGTTTCCATAAAATAATGTTTCTAAATGTACTTGCTCATTACATGATATTTTATGACTGGTAGGTTAGTAGACTAATGCTTTGGTTTCAAAAAGATCTGTGAGGTTACAAGTTCATATCCCCAGACGTGCTTGTGAAATTTAGGTTTTTTTTCTGCCATCCATGCTGGCTAGGAAATAAACTACAAATATTACTTTTTCTTTTTTCTAAAAAATTCAAAGGGATGTGTAATTGTGGGGCAATGAGATTGTTTGCAAACTTTATTGAACACTATAAAACTACTATTATGCGTCTAAGACAAGGGAGGTAGTAGACACCAAACCATTGATTTCAGTAATAGCTTCTACTATAAATAGGTTCGTCCCAAAGTTTAAGCTGCAAGTGCTGCTTATATATTGATATTATACTATGTTTAAGAGAAATAGCACCTCCGTGCTGCAACATTCCGAACAGAGGCATGTTGTAACATGATTGGCTTTCAGCTTCTATGGGGAAGTAAAGGCTGCAGCTTCCTTGCTTCCCTGCTGTGCACCAAAGAGCATGTTCAGAAGTGTACAGCAATAGAAGGTCAATTTTGGGAGATGACCCCTAGTATCAACCAAAATCAACCAACTGCCACGTCCATTGAGACAATGTTATCTGGTGATTTTAGTTCTCCTTTAAATCTTTGTTGGACTGAGTAAGTAAAACCACTGATTTGGTAAACGTTGTTAATCTGGTTTCCATCTACTTTTTGCACTCTCACCACTGGGTTGTGCAGCGAGCAGTCTGGCTTAAAGGCTTTAAAAAAAAAATCTCATGAGCTTTGGGGAGGCCATGCATTCATTTTCATGGGCATCTCATTAAGATTCAAGGGTTAGATTTGTATTTTGGAAAAGACAGGTCGATCAGTAAGATATGATTCATTGCATTATAATAAATATACAATCCTTAACCCCTTGCTGGCATATGGTCCAATTACAACAGATCTTATTACCATTTAGATTATTATATAAGCAGCAAAAATGTGTTTATCTACATAACTATTAGCTACAGAGAGTTACATGATGCAATATAAGTCCAATTTAACAAATAGGCCTTTATACACGGTTGAATAGCCTGATCACAAAATAAAAAAATGAAGGATTTCTTTTTTATGGTTATTCTTGTCTAAGTATGCAATGCAAATTTTGAGACATTCAGGGAGATTCAATAAAAGTTCTTATTGTTTAAAATGGTGCTAATTTTGCCCCAACCAATAAGATTTTATTTAACATTTGAAAGCTTACATCTGATTGGTTGGGGCAAAATTAGCACCATTTTAAACTATAAGAACTTTTATTGAATAGCCCTGTATATCCGTTGGAATTAAATTTCTGTGCTAAAATTAGCCTTAAAAATCCTGAGTAGCACAACATGTCTGTACAATTATACAAAACATAAATATTAACAACACACTTTGATTTGTTAACCTAATGTAAGGGACCTCTTTTGCTGTAATTTACTAATGAAATGGCAGTATTTCTATTAAAGTTTATGAAGTTTAACTTTATGTTGTGGACTGAAACATCACAGACAATTTTAGTCATGAAAAAGGATAGAGATTAGCAATGCTAATCATGGGCCTTTAAGTGAAGAAACTAAGGGGCTGCTATTTTCGTGCTTCATAAGCATTTCTCATGCAGCACATTTAATGCCATTTAAAAAAGCACTTATCTGCTCCCAGATTAGCCGTTAAGTGGTTGATCAATAAAATAACTATAACCAGAATATTTTTGTTTTTATTTAATGCTGCGAGAAAAATTACCATCACAGAAACAATGGGAAATGTTTCCAATGTTTAGCTAGTAAGCCGCAAATTGTTTTTGAAAGGTTATAAACAAAAAAATTAGGTAGGCATGATTATGGCACAGATTTGGTAAAAGGTTTGGTAAAAGGTGCACATAAATCTTATTGCTATACTGTTTGTTCATTTAAAGAGAGACTAAACTGCTATCTAAAAAATAATATTTGGGCCAACTATAATTCACAGAGAGGTACATATCCTACCTCCTTGTGCTATAGAATTAGAGTGCTGCAGCTGTATACTTACCAACGAGTGCCATTCTTGTTCGTTCTGACAGCTGAGGAGGCAGTTACCTTTCCCAGAACTTATCATTAAATATCCAGTTACAAATGCATGGGATAAAAATATCAGCTGTGGTTGCCAGCAGATAACTGAAAAGTCACCAGTTGTCTTAAAGGACAACTATACTTACCCCCACCCAGTTCCACCGGACCCGGCAGTCTGTAGTACCCAGAGTGAGGACTAAAACCGCAAGGTCCTCACCACTTGGTTCACCTTCTATCTTCTGTAATACTTACTTGAAATTTGTTTTGTGACTCCAGCTCCACTTCCGCATTTGCAATCTCGGACAATGAGAAGACACACTTCTACAAATCGTATCTTCTTTTTGGCCAGAGTCGCTGACTGAGTAGAGGACGGAGCCACGAAGCGAACATCAATTAAGTATTACAGAACATAGAAGGTGATCCCAGCGGTGAGGACCTGGCAGTTTAGGTCCGCACCCAGGGTACTACACATTGGTGCCCAGTGGTTTAGTTGAGTATTGTTGTCCTTACTAGAAGTCAGTATGATGTGAGATAATGGAGATATGAAATGTTAGGTGGACCCCTTAACTCCTTCTGGTATTTCCCGGTGGGCCCCAACAGTTCAGTATGACACTGCCTAGATAGCACTGGATTGAATAATTATGGTATAGTGCTCCTCCCTTGTAACTATATATGCTTTTGTGTATCCTCCCAATCGGAGGGTGCCTTAGGGGAATTTAATATATACAAAAAGTTTTAATTGTCCAGTATCCCCTGATAACCAGAAAATACTCAGCAAAACTAGTCTTCACACATAGGCACGTCCACAATTTAAAAAATGCACATACTACAAGGCCCAGTATCATAACTTGGGTACCTTTATTGACCACAGACACTTCCAAATTCAAATATTACACCGTTCCTAAAACCTAACACCCCCACAATACATACATCATACAGCTATTATAGCAATATTAAGACTTGTTCTCCTTGGTACATTGTGGTATATACCAGGCTGATTCGGAACAGTGGGCTCCATACCTCCATAGGGGTGAGGAATCCATATTTACTATCTGTCCTGTGAGCCCTTCCACCCATAAGTTCTTATGTTAACATCATACAGCTATAATAGCTGTATGATGTTTGTATTGTGGAGGCGTTAGGTTTTAGGAATGGGGTAATATTTGAATTTGGAAGTGTCTGTGGTCTATAAAGGTACCCAAGCTATGATATTGGACCTTGTAGTATGTGCATTTTTTTAAATTGTGGATGTGTGAGGACTAGTTTTGCCAAGTATTCTCTGGTTCTCAGGGGATACTGGGAAATTAAAACTTTTTGTAGATCGCACTGGAGCAGCTTTAATTCATTTAAGTGTTTCATAGCCCTCCAGATAGTTGAATTACTTGGTAAGTGGATCAATGATTAGTAAATAAATTCCTTTAGCATAAACAGTATGTGCTGCCATCTGCCTGGCTTTGAAAGTGAATGATTTCATGAAGAGGTGGATTGTGGCTGTATTGTGAGCCTCGTGGAATGGCAGGGAAAAGCCTTGATATGGCAGTTGTTTATTTATTAAGCATTAGTGCATTGGTAAGTATAGAGGGTAACCTTTTAATATGTGGGCTAGCAGGAAGCATTATATACAGTATGAGATTTCTTTAAATGAATAAAATGTAACCATATCTACAGATATAATTTATCAAAATTTTAATTCTTCTGGAAGTCTCATAAAGCTGCAGAAAATGACTTAAAGAAACTTAAAGTAACTTGTTATTTACAGATATGTTAACTGCATAAAAAAATAAAAGGCTTCACTATCAAAATTAATGGTGCTTGTGTTTTTCTAGCAAAATAGCTGATTTAAAATAAAGGCTTGCAGGCACAAAAGAATTACATTTCCTTATTCTCACAAAAAATACAAATGATCAACCAATGGGCTCAATATGCAATAATCTCACTTCATAAATCTTTCAACCTTATAGAAACAATCAATATTTTTTATTCTATAAAATAAATTAAAACTTCGCCTTATCCTTACAGGTCTTGTTGGTTTAACACTTGGCAATATATTTTCATGTTATGTGGCTGGTTTACTTGACAGATTGATAGACTGGTCACACAAGACCTTAAGCATATTAAAGGTTAGTTTGCAACAACAAACCTCATTTCCACATATGGCTAGTATTTTCTTTCTTTTTTCACCTGCTGCCAACTCAAGGAATATTTTGTAAGGACATGCATACCAAAAAAGCTAATTTGGGCTTTTTCCCTATTGTCACAACTAATAGTACTGTTAACTAGTATTCATGCTAAAAAAAATACTAAATATACTTGTAGATGTTTAAATAGTTGGGGAAAGTCTAGTCTTACTTTTAATTTGCTAGAAAAAAGGCTATTAAACATGCAGGGAGATTCAATAAAAGTTCTTATCGTTTAAAATGATGATAATTTTGCCCCAACCATTCAGATCTTATTTAACATTTGAAGGCTAACATCTGATTGGTTGGGACAAACTTAGCACCATTTTTAACAATAAGAACTTTTATTGAATAACCCTGATGGTTTCTTAAGATAGAAACTTGCCTCTTAAATAATTTGCCCCTCTGAAAATAATATTTCCACAACTCTTTATCTCCAGCTCTTTGGGGATGCTGGGTATACACTATAACGATGGGCTGCATTTATCAGCCTCAAGTGATGATAAATCAGCTGATTCCCTGGCCGACAAATGTACTTTGGCCGTGACTTATTGGTTCTTTATAATCTAGTATAAATGATCTCCCTATACAAAATATACACAAATTAGGACTAGACTTTAGGGTAATTTCCATATTTATTTAATATTTAATAAATAATTAATTATTTAATAAATAATATTACATGATAGAATTGGATTCTGTAACTAAGAAGGCTTCCATGATGTTGCCAGTGCATGTCTCTGTCCATGAAGCCTCCAAACTGTCTTGTGAGCATGTGCACTTATTGGCCACAACCCGACCCCAATATTTACTCTTGCAGTTTATTTTCCATCTAGCATGAGTGGTACAAAGAACAGAAACAATACAAAATAGTCAGATACTTTTTGGTTTCCAAGCTAGTTCCTAGTATAATACAAAGTTTCTAGTGTGCACATTTTCTATGTATGGGCCCTGGTAGAATAGTTGTCTTATGTTTTGCTATTCGAACAAGAGGGAACAGGAGGTTGCCGTTTCAATGCCCCAGACTGCAAATCTTACTTTTTGTATGAAAAACAAAATAATATATAATTGTCAGAGATAGTAGTGTTACAATATGTTTGCAAAGACTCTGTAATCCCTGTTCTGTGTCAGAGAGAGGAAGGATCTCTGAGCTGTAATATCATTGTTTGACAGCTTCTACACAGCAGCAGTGTTTTGATCTGCTGTGCACTAGAGAGCATGTGAAGTGTATTGTAACCACTTAGACTTCCACCAAAACAGAGAGGTTTATTATGTGAGCTGACCCCTAGTAAAAATTTATCTTTGTTAATGAGCTCTGTCTCTGTTCAACTTTAACTTCTAAAGGAGACTCACGATGTGTGCGAACAGCCGTTTCGGCCAATAATCGGCCTTTGTATGGACACTTTATCGTCCGAAATGGGTGCTCTTTCGGAGATTGGACAAAGGCCGTTCGCATGCAATCGTGCATCGCGGGTCGGCACCCGTGATCGCACGTGTGTACGAACCTTTACTCTTTTATTTATTGGCCTCCTCATTAACTTCGGATACATGTTAAATAATTTTATTTATTTGAAAATATTGAATATTATATATTATATAAATATTATATATTGGTTAAAATCATATTAGAAAAAAAGGCATTATTTTTACATGTACAGTCTACTTGCCCTGCTAATAGCCCAATGACCAAAGAAATGCAGCTATTCTGGACAGAGCTTAAATAGCTTCAAATCTAGAACATAGAATGGGGGAAAGAACCATATGTTTTTTTGCAATTCAAAATGGTAAATTGGGAAAGCTTTAGGAAAATTTCTAGGGTCCAGAGTGAAGAGGGTAATTATCCTGTTCTCCACAGTCTATAATGATACACCAGTGATATTCTTTAGGTTGCAAAATGCGAGGTCCTATGGCCCTTCTAAAAGGAAATTTAACTTAATATGTTCTTGACATAGTGAAATATTTCTATTCTGATTAAAGTAGAATAACATTATTCCAATCCACTGGTAACAGGTGGCCTGACTGCTAATTATGTAAAACACACACCTTGACTAATATAAATGTAAATCATCTTTGCTTATATGTGAGCCTTTCTAGTTACAATTGCTTTTCCCCAACAAAGCCTAGAATTTCCAGTGGGATCCTACTGTCATGAACTATCTCCAAATAAGTTCTAGATACTTTTATCGTTTTTGTCAAGCAACTGCTGTCATAGTATTGTATTTTCAAAGTAGAAAAGAATATCTGGGAAATAACCCCAAGAAAAGAAAAGCGGTTAAAGTGTTTATTCAAAGAAGGTAGAACAAAGACTGGTTTAATGTCTTTTTCTGATTACATGAAAGGATATTACCTTTTTATAGTCTTTTTAACTTCCCCAAATGTCTTTCTCATTTCAGATAGTGGTATAACACTTTCAAGCAATAGTTTAGCTTTCTTTGTATAGTTAAATAAATATATATAAAAGTGATGGTTAGGTTTTTAACATGTGAAAAAAAAAATCTTTCTGGTGAAGTATCTAAGTGTCGACAGATGCAAACAAACGATTACATTGCAATATAATTAACTTCTGAGCTTATTTTTCCCTTTATATGTTAACAAAGCAATCTGTTGGTAACGGTAATTGAGCGTTCTTGGTTTCTCTTGATTTTTTCCAACTATGTCTCATGTGCCAAAAAAGTAAACAGTTTTATGTTTGATTAAAAAGTTTTTAAAGGAGAACTTAAGGCATGTTTGTTGTGCATTACACCCCCGGTTTCCATTCAAACTATAGAATAGTAGTAAAGACAGTCCAGCTCTCCAGGAGGTCAGTCCAATTTTACAAGGGGGAATAAAGGCCATAAAACATTTGCAGTGATGTTGGGTGCTGGGTTGTTAAAGGGTCCCTATACTTACTCAAACAACTTTTTATTATCTAAAACTACAATTTAAGAGACTTAAATGGTGGTACTCGCATATTTATCTGTGCTTGCTTTCTCATTAAATTATTAAAGGGAGTGCTACAAATTTCCCCCCACCTCCTTTATTCACTGCGTTCTTGTAGTGTCTGTGCAGCTTCACCATGGACACTGCTCTGCTTACACATCTCCCACTCCCCCCTTCATTCTTTTCTCTGCTGATTCTCTTAATTGTTGCAGAAAGTGTGCTTGCAGACAGCCAAAAATCCTACTATAAGGTCAGGGATGGGGAACACATTATTATTTCTGCTTCAGGAGTGACAAGTCTTTCCCTGTAAATGCTGTGATTTTAAATAATGATTTCTCATTTGAGCTCAGTTTTGTTACAAATTTTAAAAATTCAATAGATACCCTTTAATTTACCTTTTTTTTTGTTTTTAGATTTAGATGTTTTTAAAATGCTGTGCGATATTTTGCAGTAGTCTTTTTTTTATGTTGGTATAAACAAGATTATAAAGAAACTGCAGTAATTAGACTGGTAGTCCACAGATGTTGAACTACACACCCTTTCCACTGATTGAATTATTCACTTTAAAGCTGGGTACACACATTAGCGATATAGGGCTGATTCCGATGGTACTTATGGGAATGGCCCTATACCGCTAATGTGTGTATGGCTGAACCACAGTTTCCAACAGCGACAAACATTTGGCATTGGCTTTTACTAAAGTATAGGGAGTCATCCGCGATCGTAGGAATTATGGCAGTCAAAAGTTCTCGCTATGCTTTATATAGGGAGAACTATCATGACTGTGCGAACTCCCATCTTGCTAATTTTGTCTGTCATCTTTGATAAATTGGCAACTTAAGTGTCATAGAGCTCTCCTTGCTAAGGAAAATATAATCTAACAATGCTTATCTTTTGAGTGAAATGCAATTTAGTGAACATTTCCAGGTCTGGCCATAGGGGTCTGTGACCTGTGCCTTCTCAAACCCCAACCTCCACAACAATTGTGCCTCCTGGTAAAGGGAGTGGGTCAGATGGGGGTGGAGTGCTTGCGCTCATGTTTCCTTAAAAAATAAAATAGAGAAAAATAGCTATTCCTGCTCCGTAAATCTGGCAGAAAGAACAATGTGGTCAGATCATGATTTATTATGTCTTCTGTTAATAAGTGCATATTACTGGCAGTGTCTTATATTATTTCTTCCACTAGATTTTTCTAAATTTTCTTCACAGGATCAGACAAGGGTAGAAGCACAATCAAATATAAAAGTGTTCAAACTATTGTAATACTGGTGCTGAAAAAAACCACTACATTTTAGGTGGTATAGCCCCCCTTCCTCGGGTGTAGCCAAACTGCAAGTGAAGTCCACATACTGTATAAAGGTAACCATATAACAAGGTGGGCTAGCCACTCCTGTTTGGGGTTGGCTAGAAAATTAGCGTTTCCTATTTTAAACTGCTGATTAACTTTAATATGTATGTTCCTATTATATACAAATAGCTACTACAATATATTTACTAATACTATTATACACTGTCCATTTTTTATTTTTTACAATTTTTATAAACATTGAAATAATATAAGATATATGTAAATATTAAAATACAATAACAATGGTAATAAATAAAGCCGTAATCTTTATTTACTGGTTTACTGAAACATTAGAGAAGTTTTCAGACCTCAGCCTTTATACAGTAGTTGTGCATTTCATGGCTTCACATTATTATGCTGGAAGGCAGCACTGTATAACTATAGCTATAAGAGGTATAAGCTGAAACTCTCATTACACCTTAACATTTGATCATACACACTCTAACACATGTTAGCACATACACTAAACTAGCCGGTTGCAGTTACAGTACACTGCCTGTCGTCTGAGTGTTACCTCCACTACTGTATGGGAATTGCTGCTGTCCATTTAAAGGGTAACCAAAGCCTCAAAGCAATACAGAATCAAAAGGCAACAATAGATACATCCTCCTGATTCTGTATTGTTTTGAGGCTTTAGTTGCCCTTTAAATGGACAGCAGTATTCCCATACAGTAGTCCCATACAGTAATAGCCATACTGGATTTGGCTATTACTCTATGAGAATTCTGCTGTCTATTTAAAAGGCAACTAAAGTCTCATTCCTTGGCACTCCAGGTGTTTGGAAACTACAACTCCCAGCATGCTTTAGTAGCTGGGAGTTGTAGTTTCCAAAGATCTGCAGTGTCAAGCACCCTCACCCCCCCCCCAGTTCAGTGGACAAGAGGACTTACCGGTAAGTCAGTATTCCATCCATCTGTGCTGGCTTTCAGTCACTCACTATGCAATCTGGCCGCTTTGCTTGCTTGCTTGCTCCCTGTACTGATCTGCCAGGCAGTGACGTCAAACGGCAGATCAGTACAGACAGCAAGCAAGCGGCGGACAGATTTGCAGCGGATAGAATTGACTGACTCGAGTATAAACCGAGGTCGGTTTTTCAGGCTGAATTTACTTGAGAATATACAGTAAATGGAAAGAATTCATCTGCTAAGTTTTGTTTCATTCATGCGTTTAAAAGAACGCATGAATGAAATGTCTGTTAAAAATCTTTTTAAGCTTTTCATATGCCTATGTTGCATACAGGATTATATTGTTTTTGTGTTGTGTTTCTGTATCTCCCCCCCCCCAACTTTTCTCTGCTGATGCAGAAAGTGTGCTGGCAGGCAGCCAAAGATCCCAGTAAGAGGTCAGGGGAGGGACGCACAAATGCTTTCTGGTTTTGAGTGACAGCTCTCTCACTGTACATGCTGTGATTTAAAATGATGATTTCTCAGAATCTACAGCTCAGATTTTAAATCCCCAAAAGTTTTGGAGCAGTATATGTTGTATTCAGTTAGATCAACTGGACTTAAAGTTTAGTTCTTGAAGACGCTTCGCTAGACATCCGACTGGCTTTCTCAATTCAGAATGATTTGTACAAGAATCTGCTGACAATTAAGTACCCTGAAAAGTCCCAATTAGCATATAACAGCCAAGTGTTTGGGACTTTCTGGAAGCAAGTATTTTGGTACTTTTAAAACAATCTCACTACAGCACATTTTATGATTCCCTTGGTGTCTATATGTTACCAGTCAACCTAGATTGTAAGCTCCCCAGGGCATACATGTATTTGTCTGTTTCAATGAGTATCATTTAATTTAATGATATCTTTAATGTTAGTTATGCGTTTATTTATTTTCTTAGTGTATACACCAGGAATAGGCAACCAGTAGATCTCCAGATATTTGAAAGCTACAACTCCCAGAATTCCCTAACTACAGATTGCTTGAACAAGAATGCTGGGAGTTGTAGTTTTCAAACATCTGGAGATCTACTGGTTGCCTATCCCTGGTGTATACAATTGATTGCACCAATGTTTAGCTATGTGTAATGTGTCCCCTGATTGTGGTATATAAATAAAATTATACAAACCTATGTACAGTAGCAACTTGGGGACCTAGTTTTATTTTTCAAGTGACATAACATCTAAATTGTTGATAGGGTTTCTTAATAAAAAATTGGTACATTGCAATAATAGATGGCTCATGTCATTTTGCAATATTGAGACCTGTTCTTATTAACTAGGAAAAGTTGAAGGTGTGGGTTTGATAAGGGAAAATGCAATCTAATAAAAATAGAAAGTCCTCTG
This sequence comes from Hymenochirus boettgeri, assembly GCA_019447015.1. Classification (NCBI taxonomy): domain Eukaryota; kingdom Metazoa; phylum Chordata; class Amphibia; order Anura; family Pipidae; genus Hymenochirus; species Hymenochirus boettgeri. The sequence goes on along the minus strand of CM033474.1, from coordinate 193,567,078 downwards.
CACTCCAAGTATGGGTGCTAACTCCTCTGAATCCAACCCTTGTTGAATCGTAGACATCCAAAGTAACAAAATTGAGGGTCGCACTCCAATAAACAATTCTATTTTTTATTTGTGACCACACATATCACACAATGTTTCAAGGGGAATAATGTGCCCCGTTCCTCAGGTGGAAGGGGGCACGTTATTCCCCCCGAAATGTTGTGTATACCCATCAGGTATAGCAGCCACCAAATACAAAATTTATAATTAATAGGCTGTGACTTCTGCTACCTACAACAGCAATATCAAATACTTTATCAAAAGAAGGTGCTTACCCATGAAAGTTCTCGCTCTCTATCTGTCTCTCTCTCTTTTTTTTAATTTTGCATGGATCAGAAACCAAAAGACTTCTTGCTTCCCAGACGTTGCACCACAGCAGTGACTGTTAATGGCGGCAAAGTCTCAGTGGCAGAAATGTGATTGGGAAAGCATTGAAGCAAAAAACAAGAAGATGTTAATAAATGATGGTAAGGTCCTCTAAGAATACTTTCTATGTCAGTGTTCATAAACTGATATAAGGCCCTTTAGGGAAAAACTGAATAATATTTAGAGAAAAAAATGATTTTTTTTTTCAGGCATAGGAATATAAAGTATATATTTACTTTACATTTTTTACACAATCTGTTTTTTGACATATGTTGAACCAAGAAAATAAGATAGTTATGTTTATATGTTTGTAGTCACCATGTTAATATTTTTATAGAGTTTGTTATTACATTTATAGAAAATGATAACAGCACCGTGCCATTTGCAACAATGATGCTCTGATGACCTGTGGCATTTCACATCTTCCCAGAGGTACATATGGCTTGTTGGGCATTTTTCTATGTACAGAAACAGCTTGATGGGTTTTCCTATGAATCTCTGTCTCTAAGGTCTTAATCCCTGTGTCATCTTATCACCGTTATAGACACTGGTATTTCATGTATACTGTTTAAGGAAACAGCCAAATGTAAGCTGTTTCCCAAATGGCAAACTCTGATTTACTCTTGTACAGCTGAGCATCTAGGCCATGTTGCTTACTTTTCTTTGTTGTTTATATTGTTTTTGTGTAAAATTTGCAGTTTAGCCGTTTTTTTACACAATTATATTTTGGAATAAATACATTAAAAATAAAATAAGGTAAACCTTAGAACATTGGACTAGAAATAATGAAGTATTTTCACAATGGTACCATAAATCCCAAGTGTTCCTATTTGTCAGTGGAAGCCCCTTTTTTAAGGGGTTTGCCCAGGACTGCCAAGCCTTTTCCCCGAATAGGCAGGGCAGAGCTGGTTGATATGAAAGCATGGCAAGGAGAGGTGCTGCCCACATCCTAGGCCTGCTCCAGCAAATTGTTTAATGATTGCTTGGATATAGTAAACTACATTTTATCTGTGCAGACAAAGAAAACATGGCTTTGTATGTGTATTCTAAAATAATGAGGAACAAAATTTAAAATCAAGTTACAATATTCATGAATTTACTTTTACTAGTGAATTATATCCTTACAATACATAACCTCAGAGATCCGCGACCTGTATATTATGTAGTCAGAGAGCACTATCCTAATATTTACAGTAGGGGGTACATTATCCACTATATACACTAGCAATGTTACAGGCAAAACAAAACAAACCTTATTATATTAGTATATTATAAGAGGTAATGAATGTATTAGGGCTGGTACACACGGGCCAGTATTTAGCATGACCTATTGATGGCATTTTCATTTTCCTTTATTTCTTTTTTTTTTTTTGCAAAATATTGGAGATTGTGGACGATTGGGACAAAAGTATGTATACTGCATGTGTGTATATAGCGTAAACACATACACAGAATCTTGTATTAGCTCAGTAGATATAAGGGATCAGGGGGAAAAAACACACCACAGACCTTTAGGTTTAGAAAAAAAAAAGAAATAATGACCTTTGGTCAGTCTTTGACTTCTGACACATTCTAGGCTCCGTATCTCTGTTGTGCTTTTGGCCACACATCATTGGCCTTATTGCCACTTGCCACATGGTCCTAGTGCCTAACTTAGACCAATAGCAGCCAATCTGCTGAACCCACCCCAGCTTCTGGGAACATGCAAATTTCTTGCTGATTGTAATTGTTCCCACAGACAAAAGCTGACATGGAGTAGTAGTGTGCAATCATAATCCTTCTCCCAGTGCACACTCATCCTGTATGCCTAAGAATCCTATGAAAAACAGTTTCTGGTCTGTGCCCACTGTTATCTAGGAACATGCTATATTCCAGCAATATTTTCCTTGCTTGGTTTTGAGTTGACATAAAAGATCTCATTTGAGGTATCTACAAAAGAGTTAATGATTCATACATATGTCTCATGCACATTAACACAACAATTAGGAACTCTGTGATATTTTCATTAAAACGCAAAATATACTTGTATTGTAATATTATGACATTATCTTTGTATAATCTCTGCTGGTATATTGTCCAGACAGTGTTTGTCTTCATGCTTATACATGCATTAGAATTTTTATGGACTTTAACATGAGGCTCTAGGACTCATTTTTAACTAGTGTTTTGCTATAAAGATACAATTACAGCAATAAAAGATGACAGGATATTTGAGCCTTGTGCATTGATGTGTCCATTTTAATACCAGTCTTTAGGGAGAAAGACTATGTTGCTGTACAACTAAATCATTGCTAATCCCCCAGTTTGTGTAATTTTTAGTATTAATACAGTAGCTGTTAAAATTTTAGCCCGTTTGTTACTTAAAACATATTGTGATGATTTGTGAGGTCTATTCAATTTAAAGGGACCCCCACTGGATTCAAGCAATGGGTTGTTGCAAAGGAGAAGACTAGAGAATGATGAGAAGCAGGGTGTAGTATTAGGAAAATACAAATCATAAATATTAATTTGCAATTTAAAGGAAGTATTTAATCACAATATAAATATGTTTGGTTTACTTTTTTTACATACCTTATCTCTTAGAGGAAAGAACATGTAGGTAAGGCTAATACCCGTTAGCCTTGGTGGTCACTTGGTACATCTCACAATAGTTACAACTTACAGCTTTTATTGGTATACATTAAAATCCATGTACACCTGATGCATTTCGAGCATGTGTAATCGTGTTTAAAAATGTAGGCGTGATAAAGAACAGGTGGACATTCAAAATGTGTCAGGCGTACAGGGATTATAATGTATAGCTATAAAAGCTGTAAGTTTTAAATTTTGTGAGATGCACCAAGTGACCACCAAGGCTACTGGGCATTAGCTACATGTTCTTTCCTTTGAGACAAGGCCTAGCAATGAGTCTGGGACGATTGGCACCCGGATCAACACACCTTTTGGGTGAGTTCCATATTTGTTATATGGTTTTATACCTATATTTGACTGCTGAGATGGACACTCTGAGAGATTGATATGGGTGTTAAGAACAAGAGAGCATTCCACCATACAGATTTTCTCATTCCTTATAGGGTGACCTGTAGAAATCTCAGGCTCCCAGACCAGCAGCAATGGACGGCACTTGGGGGGAGGGGTAGTTAGTTTGATCTCTGTTTATATTTTCTATATATTCCTGATCTTTTAATAATTTAATAATTTTAGATTACCGTAGTAAAATATGTTAACGCAATGAGTTTGTAATGGGAATCTTCACCAAGTTTTTTAAGTTTCATCCATTTTGTTAGTCTAATTAAAGGTACCTTAATGCTGAATAAGAATTGATTTTTAAAAGTTTCTTGTTCATTTTATGTAACATCGCACTGTTCCCTATTCAGAGAGCATGGAGCCGACATCTTTCTTCTCAGTGTGCATACTACGTCATACCTTATGTGTCAATCACTGCATTTGCATATGTGTCACCTAAGCAGATTAGCATACTTATTTTTGCTCCATAAGTCATGCACGCGTATTATCATTTATAAAGCAAGGCAGGAACGTGCTCTAGATGTGCCTAAGATTTATAGTTGATCACTGCTCACTCGCTTGGTGTCAGTGATTCACAATGCTGGAACAGAGATTTGCTGTAAATCAACACCTCTAGATCTCCATAGCTGCAGGGGGAGGGGGGTTGGAAAATCACAGTCCTGACTCCCTCCCAGCTTTGAATACATCCAGAGGCATAACTGCAGGGGCCCATTACCCCCACAAGATTGGAGGCCGGGCCCCTGACCATAAACAGCTGATGATGCATATGAATGAAACATACGCATGATCAGCTGTTTAAAAGACCAAACCCGAACTTCCGGTTTGGTTCCAGAAGTTCGTCTCTGGTCTTTTAAACAGCTGATTGCGCGTATATTTCATTCATACGTGAGATCAGCTGTTTAAAAACGGCTGATCTGCAGTGGAGAGGTGGGCTAGTGGCGGGCCCTGCTACCGTCTGGGCCCCCATGGTTGCGGGGGTGGTGGGGACAGTATTTATGCCACTAATAAGTTGCTTACTTATTTAGTTGATGCATGGATATCGGAAAGATGTTTGTCTGATGTGAAGCTTCCAAATCAATATTCAGTATCAACTTCTATAGCACGTTGCAGGTTACCACACTTATTCAGAACAGTTTATTGGCTGTTAGACTTGAAAGGGAGGGTCTAGAATGACGTTTGCGTGTTCAAAGAAAACTCACAAGCTTCGACATGTGACAAAAGGGGAGAATTCTATTGAAACTACATTTGAATACTCCATTCAAATGTAGTTTCAATAGAATTAATAGAGAAATGCCCACTGGGTTTACAAGTGGGCATCACTATAACAACCTGCTGGACAGTGCTGTACTAACTCTGAGAGTGATTACAGCTTGCCAGAAGTGAGTACTGTCGTTAAACTATTATGGTTCTTTTACTAATACTAGAGTGTGGTAGAATTGTGTAATTTTCTATGAAGATTCCCTTTAAACTCTAAAGATACTCCTTAGCATAGAAATGTGTATTTTTCTGGCAGTAATGTACATTTCTAAATCTGTTTACTACCATGGTACAAAAAATGTATTTTCTTAAAATAAATCAAAACAAAAGCTACATTTCTGCACTCAAACTTCTTAGACTTCATTGTGTGGCATTTAATAGATGATAGCCATCAGCTACATAAACTATACTGCAACACTCAGGGACCAATTAAGTGAATGTTCTGCCATTTATTCCCTGAAGTCTAAAATATGCAGAAGTTAAATTATGAGAAACTTTACAAATATACAGTATATAAGTGTATGTGCATATTTGATATTTAAAAATGTTTTAAAATGTGTTTTAAAAGATTATTTATCAAAAAAAAGAGATCATTTTAAATTTACAGTTTTGCTTTTTTCCATTGTGCATTCTGATCCCTATCATTCAATATGCAAAATAATAAACCTGTGGAAGTGCTACTGATCTGGTCAGTCATTTATACAAACATAGAAAAGATAATCAATGCACATTCCTAGGCCCCATACAATATCATATTATCTGCACACTGGCATACTTTATAAACAAAGGGGTTTTCGTATGCATTACTGTGATCACAAGAATGCAAATCCCTTCAACCACATCAAGGTAACCCCAGTCTGGAAGGTCCTAATGTCTAACCTTTTACTTTTATTACTTTTATCAAACGTTTGCATTTTCCATACTTGCTTTATCAATCTAGCAGGCTTCCTCACTTCCCCCCTGCCCATTTATTTTTATAGTGAAGGAAGAGGCAGTGCATCCAATGCTTTATATTAAAGGCATAAGACCTCTAAATACAGGGCTGTGATGGGGGGTGCTACTACCACATGGAAGTCTGACCACTCTTTCTAATAAATACATACAATAGAAGTATTGTGGAAGCACTCCTTTGGCTAAACTACAGTTACATTTTGTGGAAGTGCTACTGATCTGGTCAATCATTTATATAAACATAAAAAAGATAATCAATGCACATTCCTAGACCTCGTACAATATCATATTATCTGGACTCAGGCATACTTTATAAAGAAAGTGGTTTTAGTATACATTACTGTGATAACATAAATGAAAAGCCTTACAACCACTTCAAGGTAACCCCAATCTGGAAGGTCCCGTTCGGAAAAAATTTCGAAAATCCTCGAACGTTTAAGGATTTTCTAATTCGGGACCCCCTCCCGGGTCCTAAGAAGGACCATTGTAGCCCAGCACTTATAAGTGCCCTTGGGGCACTGACAAGTGCCTTTCTAGGCTTAAGGGGTACCACAGCTCATACCAGAATCCCCCTCCCTGGCACTTAGAAGTGCCCTTGTGGAAAGTGCCTTTGTTGGGAGTCCTGCAGCTCAAAACCATTAACCATTCATCTTTGAATAATAAAATTCAAATATGATTGGTTAATGTGTGATCATATGATTGCAAGAATTGAAATATTAACCAATCACAATTGCATTTGGTTCTTCAGCAAACCTATATAAAGAGGTGCAAACCCCCATAGAGCTCAGAAGTCGCTAGCCCCTTCAGTGTCACTGGTGGCCATAGTGACATCACTCAGTGTTGGTGACATCAGCGGAGTTGGTGTCACCGGCTAGGAAGAAAGAAGGCACGCCACAAGGACTCTTCTAAGAGCTAATGGGGGTCCTGGTTTCGAGCTGCGGGACCTCCAACAAAGGCACTTGTCAGTGCCACTAGGGCACTCACTTCTAAGTGCCACTAGGGCACTTATAAGTTCCAGGGTCCTGTTTCGAGCTGCGGAACCCCTTAAGCCCCAAAAGGCACTTGTTAGTGCCACAAGGGTCCTTCCAAGGGCCACTTGGACACTTATAATTCCTGGGGAGGGGTTCTGGGTTCAAGCTGTGTGGGCCTTTAAGCCCCAAAAGGCCCTTGTCAGTGCCACAAGGGCCCTTAAAATGGTCACAAGGGCACTTATAAGTGCCAGGGAGGGGAGGTCCCAGTTTCGGTCTGCGATACCCCTTAAGCCTTTTAAAGACCAAGGGCCACAATGGTCCATCTAAGGACCCGGGAGGGGGTTCCAGGTTGAGTCATAGGAGCCCTGAACATCTGGCTGCGGGACTTTCGGACGTTCGGTAATCCTTAAATGTCAGAATTCGAGTCATATTTTCGGAGCTTAGATTTAACAGTCATAAGTGTTAATACTTGTGTGCTTTAAAATATAAAAATATATATTTTAAATATAAAATTTCCCCTTTGAATTTCAATGGTCTGTTTAAAAGAACTTCACCCATGGCTTCAACCTCTTAGGTAATTCTTCTATACAGTATTTACAATATGGGGTGCTTTCATTTGTAATGACTAGTAATTTCACCTTTACTGGAATCAGATTAACAATTTCAACAATGTAAAGGGAAAAAATCGAATGTCGGCTTTTGTTTCAGTGTTGTAAAGTACACGGGAAACTCTTTTTTTAAAGGTCATTTGGTATGCATTATATGCTCTGAGGAGGTTAAATCATTTTTCTAATTATATTCATAGTTCTGCCCATTATATTTTCCCATTTTCAAAAGATATATAAAAGGCATCATATTTCTTCTTTGCATATCTTAAAGACCTTTCCTTTATATCTTTGATTACATCTGCAAATTTAGTTACATTGCATGTGTCTTTATGTCTGTAATCGAAAAATGATGGATCTTTGAAGATAACATGATTAGTCCTGTTGTGAATTAAATAAAAATAATTACATTTACCGCAGTGTCTAATCTGTCAATCGTATTAGAGAAGACAATAACCAGCCATCTACTTTATTCATTGGACTTTAGGAAACCCTTTTGGCAGATTAAAAAAAAGCATCAAATGAATTGTATAATTAGCAATGGGAGGAAAGAGTTAGACATGAAAAACGGCTTAACCTTTTTAACTTGTCAGTGTTTCAGTGAACTACTTTAACTTATTTTTCTGATAAAATTTCAGTACAATGAGAGATGAGAAATGTACTGTACTAAAAGGTTTGCCCATTTAGCCTAAATGCTGCATTATCCATAACCTAGATCCGCTATCATAGTGATACAGGTTTCCCAAGCATCACCCCATCTTGTGATCAAGATCCAATCTTGAAAAGGTCATTGCCCATTCCCCTGCTTGTTGTGGAATTTGGGGTATTTGTCTGCACAACCCCTTGCAGCTTCTGTCCTCACAGTCTATAAGGGTGCCATTTAACTTGTCATGGGCCAAATAACCATAACATTATAATCTTGTGTATGATAATTTGTCATGTTGGTGTGAGAGCGATAACACACCTTGCCTATTGGGGCACAATTTGGACATTTTTTACTTAGCGGTGTACTAACTTATGTTGCCAGGGGTTTATACATTAATTGCTGTGTGTTGGGTTAGGGACAGCAAATTTACACTGTTAGACAAGCTGTACAAGCTGTACACATAGGATTTCTTAATAAAGAAATCCTACGATATCCTGGTTCACATCCCCTAAACTAATACTTTGTTGAAGCACTTGTTGATTTTACTACAGCACTCTGTTGTTTTGGATAAGAGTCTATCAGTTTGGTATATCACATTTTGCCTACTATTCATAGAAATATCAGGAGAAATAAAGGCACTCAAGGTAGTTATTTAAACTTGTGTTTGTATTACTGAATTGGTACAACACCAAAACTTATTATTGTACTTGGGCACCCTCTGTAATGTATGGGACATTATAATGCACCATTACCAAAGATATTTAAAGGACAATGTCACAGGATGCCCTGTGTGAGGTTGTGGAATAAGGCAAACCAGGCTTCACAAGCACTTTTACAATTGAGGGAGCTTTATTATAATGCACCAGTATCAAGCACAACCTTATCCTACCCAGTCCTTTGGATGCAGTTCCTGGGATCTCTGGGTTCCACTGCCTTGGATCCAAACGTCTAGGCTGCTGCTGGCTTCTCCTGGTCTGCTTCCGCCTTCCTGGCTCCTGGGTCCCTTGCTCTCAAGCTAAGGGACAGGGTAATGTTTTGCAGATTTGAGCTGCTAGGCACTGCCTAAGCATGTGTCCTAGCTCTGTTCTCCCTTGCTCAGCTTTCCTTTCTGCCAAGCCCTAGTCTGCTCCCTTCTGCAGGCTAGCCTCCTGTATCCCTTGCTCTCAAGCTAAGGGTCAGGATAAAATGAATCAGCTCTTAGCTACAGGATACTGCCTCAGCATGTATCCTAGCTCTTCCTTTGTTTATGTGCTTTCCCCATGTGGACTAAAGCTGCTGTTTTTATTCCCTCATTCCCTTTGAAATGTAAATGACCGACCTTCAACCAGCAGCCAATCATCAGACTTACTGAACAGCAGACCAACCAGCAATTACTTAACTCAATCCATTCACATAGCCAAGTAAGCACCGTACTAATGAGTTTATGACAGGCAGTCCCAAAAGTTTTACACATTAAGCCATCTTGTGGACAAAGGACTAACTAATATGTGCTTGGAAAATTTTACATATATTACATATTACATTATTTACAAAAGATATAATACTGGTAGAGGTAGTGCCTGAATGAAATAACATTGCATTATTTATTAAAGAATGGGCACCACACTCTCCCTTACATAGCAATAATTAATTAATGTTATTATAGATCCCTGATGCTCCATCACAGACAATAATACTTACTTTAGCTCCTCTTCTTTTCTGGGTCAGTTGTACCTTGGGTAACGCCCTACATCCCTAGCTCCTCACACCTGGGTTTAGCCTATATAACCGAAACAAAATTGCAACACTTTTGTGCATGTTTGTTTCAGTCACACGGCCTGACCAATAAGAAGATGCACTGCACAAGAAGCATGGTCTTTCCCTGAGGCGAACGGGGAGAGGATCAAAATAGGCAAACAAAGGTAAATATTAAAGTTTTGTTTGTGTTATATAGTCTAAAACCAAGGGTGAGGAGATAGCAGTTTAGTTCCATAATTGGGAGGGGTTAGGTGGGAGACTAGTGTCTTTTATAATATCAACATAGGCGGTGCAAGGGGTTAAACTTACGCTCACCTTTTTAACATCAGCAAGCACAACATTAACCCCTAATTTTAAAACAGCACCCAATGGTAAACAAGGCCACAAATGTTTATATTCTACATATGAGTAGTAAACTTTGTGGGAGGGAGGGGTATTTGGACAATGTTATAATTGCACAATGTCAAACATTATTATTGTTCTTGGCACCCTCTGTAATATATATGATATTGTAAAATACCATTACTAAGGATATTTAAGTATGGGCAGAGACATTTGGATTTGTGTGAGTAGGGTATGAAACTATGTGGGTATGCGTACAGTCTTTATAAATATTATTTTTATATTACAGACCTGGACTGAGCATTTTATTACAGTTGCACAGCACCAACAATGAGGTTTACACAGAGCCACAATAGCTCGCTGGCATTAAACACTTGCTGTAATATGAGCAAACCCCATTACCCATTGAATTATTTGTGCGGTAGTTACCCGTGCAGCCAACACAATAAAGGATTTAATATTGGTTAGTGCGACTTTAACTCCTTTAAGTACTGATGTTCCCCTGGATAAATGAGCCTGCAAATGCTTGTATTCTACTTAGTGAACTTTGTAAGATCATGTATGTGGGGAGATTACATGGATATGTTGACAGTGTTTACTTATATCATTGTGTATTTGTGTATGTGCTATATTTATTATGGAAGTATTGGGTTGCCTGTACTGCTGATTAGAACTCTGGAGCTAGTTATTTAAATTTGGGTTTGTATCACTGAACTGGTATCTTGTTATAATATATATGTGGGTATGTATACAGACACCATTACCAAAGTTATTTATATATATAACAAATCAATTGCACTCCACTCTGCTCCAAATCGCTTGCCAAGGTGCAGCCCCACAACACATTAACACGATATACTGAAACCAGACTCACTGAACTTCATCAACAGATAAACTTTATTTCAGATTTTACATGTTTCCACTCCACATGGAGCCATCATCAGGAAAGATAGACACCTGCCATTTCCCATTTAGATAGCCCAGTAAGTGTACCCCATACCAATCACCCAGGATAAAATCTATACATTAAAAACAGCATCCATCCCATAGTCTCCACATCTGCCCCGCTCATAAACTGGCCAATGACCCCTTAGCAAGTATCGCAACCCTGGTTCAGTAAAACATATATGTTTTAATTTAAATGCCTTGAATAGGGGTTGGGATGCCGAACATGTATGTTCCATAAGTACTTTTATAACTTTATATATTATCAGGGTTATTCAATAAAAGTTCTTATCGTTTAAAATGGTGCTAATTTTGCCCCAACCAATCAGATCTTATTTAACATTTGAAAGCTAATATCTGATTGGTTGGGGCAAATTAGCACCATTTTAAGGGCATGTCCACCCCCAAAACTATAATCCCCCCAACTACTGGCCCCACCATGTAGTGTAGTTTAATCCTTACCCTCACATCCAGCTCCATAGGGTTCTCCTGTAGTCCCCCCCCAAAGTCCCAAAAATGAACACCAGGAGGCTAGCAGGTCCATATAGGACACTGCCTGCTACCTGGCCTCCCGGAGATTCCTCGCATGCATGCTGCAGCCCTCTCCCCCCTCCCTCCCCCTCCTCTCCTCCCTCTCCCTCCCTTTCTACTATCCCTCCCCCTAGCGAAAATCCCCCTTAATAGTGTCTCCCCCATGTCCCCCAGCCCCAACCGCATGTTTTTTTTTTTAAAAGCTCCCCAACTCTTACTTACCTCTCCGCTTTCCTCCGCTGCACTGACTGACCGCAGCCGCGTCCGTGATTGGCTGCCGCTCAGCCAATCACAGACGCGACTGCCGGTCCCGCCCCGCTGCTGCATTCTCGCAAGCAGAGGGCCGGCAGTGCGGCGGAGGATCGAGGGGAGGTAAGTAAGAGTTTTGGGGGCTTTTTAAAAAAACTAAAGAAGCGGTTGGGGCTGGGGGACATGGGGGAGCATGATATAAATTTTTTATTTTGTGGGTGGACATAGCCTTTAAACTATAAGAACTTTTATTGAATCTCCCTGATTGTCTTGTACCTAATATAAGTCAGTATTGTACTTTATATACATTTATTTATGACCATTTAGGTGGGAAATTACACACATACATATAGACCTTACCTATTTGTAATATTAAATACCCCTCTCCTCATCGGTATCTCCTAAAACCTTAAAGGGCAAGTCTATCCTAAAAAAAGGTTTGCTTTAAAATGTTAAACCTCCCCCCCTCCCCCAAAACCTAGGTTTTGCTATATTGTTTTAAAGATTCCCCTATAGGGACTTACCTGACCCTTGCTGGGTCACTTCCAACCAGGAAGTGGAGCGTCTGTCAGCAGTAGGAGGATGCTGATGACGGCCCGCTCAGGGCTGAAATGCGTTGATGCGTTCTATAATGGACTGAGTAAAAGTTACGTTTTATACTGCAACAAGACCTGTGAGTGCCTGTCTCTTCAATGTATATATATATATATATATATCTGTTATCAAGTGTGGCCTGTGGAAAGGGGCTGAGTTCCCTAAATGTTGCATGATGCTTTGAGATAGATCACATAATAAACTATCTACAAGTAATACTGAGTGCTGTGTCATGCTGACAATATATTATTTAGAATAATCCAGCCATATTCCCTACACTTGCACCAGGTGGAGACTACAAAAGGATGGTGTGTATATATACAGTATATAGTTAAAAATCCTTTGGGATAATTTTAACCTTCCTCTTTTGCTGCAAGTGTGTATAAATAATTACCTTATTTCTGAGCTGAAAGCTGCTTTCACATGTTATAAATCTTGTATCATTTAAATGATCATACCTTGCAGAGCTTGTCGAATAGTAACAGTCCAGTAGTTCACTATTTTTATGGTTACAATTAGTCACAGTTATTAGTCTAGCCAGTTTACATCTTCACCTTTTACAGTTTTCAAATATTTTATAGTAGTAATTATTCTTACTACCGGTCAGAGATGTAATGGAAAGTAGAGAAATGTATTATCATTAGAACTGCAACTTCAGAGGATTAAAGTATGAAGGCAATAACCTTCAAGAATCCAATTCAAAGTATTAATATTAGTCCTACAAAAGTATTTTAGCAACCATAGTGCTATAAGCAAATTCTGACAGCTGAATGCTAATAGTTTTTTAAAAAGTGGTTGATGGAAGCTTTAAGGCACTAAAATGAAAACAAATATAAACTGTAAAATTTATAATTTTCTTTTTTTTAAATTAGAAAATATCCCACAATTCAATTCTCAAATACCAACTACAGAGCAGAAGAAAATAAGGCGCTTGAATGGCAGCTGAAATGTAAGATGCTTCTGTTCGATATCTAAAGAAATAAGGGACTGAGCAACTATCTGTACAGTGGTGGTTGAGGAACATTTAAGTTTTCAATAATGGTTAATTTAAAACAAAAAAAATTCCCATTGTTCTTACACTTTAAGCTGTACCCTGGATTAAAGACCCACTAGGCTATATAGTATGCCTCATGCGGTCCCAAGCACCATTTTAGTATATTGCCAGAGAGGCGCAAAGTCCCTCCCTCCCTCACTAAGATAGTGGCTAACATTTATAGACAGTTACAGGGTTATTCAATAAAAGTTCTTATCGTTAAAAATTTTGCTAATTTTGCCCCAACCAATCAGATGTTAGCTTTCAAATAATAAATAAAATCTGATTGGTTGGGACAAAATTAGGCATGTCGCCTTTTAAAATAATTAAAAACATATTTCTGATAAAGGATCCCCTTTTATACTAGCTAATGGTGTAAAAGATTTGTCAATCTATTTGTAGTCCTTAGAGGCTTCCCTTTTTATTTTGAAAAGACTTGTTTTGTATCAATGGAAATGTATAATTTTATTTCTACAACTTACCAGTTACTGCTCAATAAAGCACCCAAATAACAAGTAATGCTATTTAGCCTAATTACCCATAAGGGGGCATTCATTTTTACCTTACCTTGATCCAATCAGATATAGTTATTTTAACTTCAGTGTATGGACTGTCAGCCATTGATTGACAGTACATACCCAGAAAAGCCAGTTTTGAGCGAGTTCTGTTACTGCGTGCTCGTAGCTAGATTGGAACTGAAGGTAGGAGGCTGGACTTCCAGCAAGGGATCTGCTGAAGTTAAAGTAAGTATATTTCAGCATGGGAGCATCAGATGAAGGTAAGATTAAAACAAAACTCCCCATATGGGGGTAATTAGGCTAAATAGCATTAGTTGTTATTTGGGTGGACATGCCCTTTAAAACCCAGACATTTCTTAATTAGTATTGCATCACTTGCCCTTTTAAGGGATTTCTTTCCAGAGTATAGCATTTAAGGTTGATCTTTCTTTCTAGTGAACAAAGGCCACGTGTCTACCCCATTCCCCCTTTTATGGCCTGGGCATGTTTAGTGTTCTTCATCTTCCTGCGTGCACCTCATCAAACCCCTCCCACCATTGAATGACGCTGCACTCATGCAAATTCGTTCGGCGTTCGTGCATATTTACAGCCTTAGGTTAGTATATAAGATAAGAAAATGTAACTTAGCCTACAGATTTAATTTAAAAGAAAAAAAATTCCTTCATAATATTTTGTGTCTCCCAGCATTACACTTCAACCATTACCTACAGAAACATCAACTAAAAAGACAAATCATCCACGAACAGGGATTTTAATAATCATCGGTTACCATTATATTTTATTCAAGAGAATTAAACAGCCAGGAGAACTTTAGCAATATGTGATTTCTCCAGCTGACATAATAGCAGATCCTGAAGGACAGCGAAGTGAAACAGTACAGACACATAGCCCAGTACAGTACACTATATTACATGGCCAGTTAGTAGATCTCAAACACTATAGGGAAACACAGCATGCTGTTAATAGGTTCCTTCCCCTTCTTTCATGTATAGAAAAGGTTTTGCCCTCAAAAACGACAGGGCTACATTGATATTCTGATACGATTAAAGTTTCTTCGCACTAATCTTCACTGTGCAGCAGAAAAAGAAATACACATCAAAAATAAAATGCTGTAGCTCACTTGTTCACGCGCTGTCATAGCAACAGCAGGCTGATTATTATAGGGTACAGAAAAGCAAAGAATGTATTACTGAATGACACGCCGGAAAACTTTGTTTAATAAAGGGTCTGCAGCACATTTTACTTTTCTACGATCTCAAATTTAAAAAAGAAATTATATTTGCTCTTGTGATTCCAGCGGCCATACAGGTTACAACTAACCATGAAAAGACTGTAATAATGTAAAAAAAATCTAAAAAAAACAAAAAAAAGTTACTTTTGCGAGAGAGACTGGGTATATTGTGGAATAAATGTAAAATGCATATGCACACGGACCAAAATAAACATTTTGATGTTACCGGGTTTAATGGCATATTTAGGTTAAAATAAAATCTTAACGGGGTGAAAAACAGAGCAATTATGCAAAAGAACTAACGCTAAAATAGAAATGAGACTTCCATCATTCCTAACTAACAGATGGCTCTGTCTCTCACCTCTGAAATCATCATCAGAATGGAGCAATTGTCAGTAATTTAGAAAGTTGCTTCTTTTATATTTTGTAGCTTCCCTCTTCCTGGTGAATATTAATTTGTTTTATCAGTGTTTAGAAAAAGGTCAAGAAAAGGCTAGCAAGTAGTGATTTACTAGCTCTCCAGAGAAACGAGGCTGCATATGTTTAACTCTTTGTCAGCCTTTATTACATCTCCCCCTTTTGAATGCAGATTGCTGTCTTGTTTTCAATAGGTTGTTGCTTTATTTTGACTTACCCACATTTCATGCTACATAAAGGGGAAATATAGTTTGTAGGAGGGAGCAGGGCTGGAGCAGATTTAGGATCTGTACTTAGAGGTAGAATCTGTCTGTTTCTGCCCCAGGGTGCCCAACCTGAGGCAGAAACTGGGCCGCTTGTTTGGTTCCACCCCGGCCTGTCCAGGATATGTCCTCAATTATCCCAGAACACACCCCCAGCCAACGAAGGTCATATCCATTACTATGCCCACCTGTGTATCCCGTAGGCTGCCTGTTTTTCTGAACAGAACAAATTTTGCCTGTGGGCTGGATATCCACGCCCTAGCATTTAATGTTCTCAATCTGGGTACCGGGTATTGTCTGAAAAAGGTGCAGTGACAGCACCGAATCGTCACTTGTTAAAACTGATGGTGTGTGCTGATATCTGACATCTGAGGAGAAGTGTCATGATTTAATCTTTTAGCTCCCCTTTAACTGTGATACGTCATTGCATTTTAATATTGACTAAAATAATTTCATTCCAATTTAAAATGGGGGAAGTAATATCAGACTTTTAATACTGTATGTCGCCTAAAAACTATAAAGATTTGGTTATGAGAAAAAGTGTGGGCAAATCATTTATGAATAATACCATAGTGTTTCTTTAAAATTGTGTTCATAATGACTTACTGAAAATTTTATTTAAATGAAAGCCCTGACAGATTAAGTTTGGACTGAGGACCTAAACATCTATATCTATCAACTTGATGAAAAATAAAGCTGAAATTTATATTGATTCGATTGTCTATATTTATCCCCTAAGTTAATTTGCTGCTGCTGCATCCATAACCTTATGGCCAACTAAATCATTGTTTTGTACCAGATCCATAAATTTCAATGGGGGGGCTCAACAGCTGCTGAAGACTTTGGGAAACAGGAAAAAGGGCATTGACAATGAAAGGTGTGTTCTCTTTTATAACTTTCCCTACGCTATCGACATTAATCTGGTCATAACTAGAGATGTTCGAAAACCGTAGAGTTTCCTTCCAAAATCAGATTTTCAAACTTTTGAAAATAAAAATTGTCCTTGTCTAATATGACTATAACCTGAACTGTGTTCTAATTGCACAGAAAAATAATTGACCTATGAAAAATCCTGAAAAATAAATCCAAAAAACCCATAGAAAGTTCTGAAAGTACCACACAACTTGGAAACTGGGAATTTTGAATCGGAATCAGGTTCGAAGCGAACCAGAAAGCAATCCCTAATCATGACTATTCATCTTTGTAAGAACACATAGCTAGGGAAAATGATCTAGGTATTGTAATATGTATGAAAGGGCACACATTAGGCATGTACACAACATAAATATCTGTATTTGAAAAATGTACTTATATTTACAAACAATTTCCTAAATATGCAGAATAACAGTGCATAATTCTTTGTAATATATACAGCAGCAGATGTTTTTGTTGCAATGTAATTGAATTGTTTCTGACAGATTATAACATCTTTATATCATAGTTGGAAGCTGTAAATGGAAAACACTTCCATTCTTATTCTTTTAAGAACAATGACTTTGAATGTTTTTCTTTTTGACACAGATTATTTTAATATCTACTCTTGTTAATTTTTCAACAGCTTCACTCTGATGTGGATAAAGGAGATAGTTCCATCAAATATGTCTTGACAGGGGAAGGAGCAAGCTCCATTTTTAATATTGATGAAAATACTGGGGATATTCATGCTTCAAAAAGGCTGGACCGTGAAGAACAAGCTTACTACACACTCCGGGCACAAGCTATTGACAGGTTAACAAACAAACCAGTGGAACCTGAGTCTGAGTTTGTAATTAAAGTACAAGATATAAATGACAATGAACCTAAATTTCTGGATGGTCCTTTTACAGCTGGTATTCCGGAAATGTCACCTGTTGGTAAGAGTCCTATATGTTTATATCTCTGAGGAGTTAAGGCAATGATGAGCTATTTGATTAAATTATGACTGAACAATAAAGCATTTCATTTGTGAAATTACTCAGCTCAGGCTAAAGGAAATGTATGTATTATTTAAACGGTGAATAATATTGTTAGAAATTATTTCAACAGATTATTTATGGGATTTAAATCTAGAAGATATAGATATAATTTTTAGCTCATTTGGTAAACCTCAACCTGTTTTCCAAGAAGGGATGTCATTTTACAATATATTATTAGTATGATCATTGAACAAAGCAGCATTTTATTGGATGTTAATTTTTATCCTGTATATCATCTTTATAAACATAGTTATGCAGATGATATTCAGGTTCTGTAATGCTGGACACCCCTGCCAGGTGCTACACCAGTGTGAAAATTTGATCCAACCCAAACTTTAAATTGATAGTAATGGCAGGTCCAGGTACCGTCTCTTACTTTGTGTTGTTCCCGGACAAATAATGCTTTGTAACTGATGTTATGCCTGTAACGTCTGTTTTTAAGTTACCAGGCCGGGCAGTGTTTGGTAATGTTTAAGGTAAGTGTATGGGCACCTTAATTCTTTCTGCCTTCAATAAATTTTATAATTTTCGCTATTAAGTAAAATGATGAAAAATAATAGAGGATTCACAGAAAATACCTTCTTTATGTGATCATCAGAAAATGGAGTCAGGAATAGATCTGTAGTGGTAAAAAGTTGGTCCCTCTGGAACTTACTTCAACAGAGTATCCCAGGCACTACCGTACTTTATTAAGTGCAATGCTGGGCACTGGGGTAACAGCATAACCACACCAAATTACATTATTGTCTAGAATATTTTGAACCCATTGATCAGTATTTCTTACCCTTCACATTGGGGCCCAATCAAAATGTTAATTCTTTGCTTTTTTTGGGATGAATCTGTTCAAACTAAGATATTTAGACAATATAGATATTTCTTTATATGTTTTAATCAAACCCAAATACAAAGATGTTTTATAAACAACACAAGCTAAATATATATTTACCAAAAAATGCAGTTATGTGAATTTTTATAGCTTGGAGAATTCTTTAGCATTGTTCAGAAATACATGTGTGGTTGAGGAAAAGAAAGAAACAGTGCTTCAAATATTAATGTCTATCAATGTGAGCTATCAAACTTTAACAAGTAAAATGAGAATTTGAATATGCTTGTCACAATCTCTTTCTTGATGATTTGTGGATTTCTTTTCCCAATGGTCAAAAAATGTAGTATAATGAAATGGTCGGATAACGCTAGCCTCTTCTGCAGAACTCTGATTTTAACAAGGCAAATGATTTATATTGAGGCAGCATAAAGAAAATTGCACTGTCAGTCTTATTCAAAACAAATATCAATAGAATATGTTTATAGTTACAAATCTATTTCCATTATTGGATTTCTCCTTTATGCATGCTTAGTTGTGCCATTGTCTGTTGTGTAGGTCATGGTTTCCTGTGTAAAAGCTCTTATTACTTTTTTTATAGTTTGGATGCATTCATTATAATTATGTTTTAAATAGAATAGCAATATAAAAATATATTTGGTATGAATTGGAAATCTGTATACCATCCCATGGGAGATACTGGGAGTAGATGAGTACATAAAGGCTTAAAATATGCTGTTTTTATTTTTTGTAAAAAAAAAAATCTGTTTTTACCAACTTTAATAAATCAAAACCATTGTCTAAATCTCTGGATGAATGAGAACCTTCACAAGCATTATCTAAATAATTTGCATCCAAATTTTCTAATTTGTTATATGAAGGGTATAAATGAGGAATATTCACTCTGGCTGAAAGAGGATATATTACGGAAACAATAAAATAAAGTTAGTATCAATAAAGCCCCAGAACTGGATGGAATACATCTTTAGATCTTAAAAGAGCTTAGTCCAGTTTGATCTAAACCGCTGTTCCTTATCTTTTCAGATTAATTTTTTTCTGGTGATCTGTATAGAGATGGCCGAACTTCTGAAAGTACGATCCGTTTTCGAACTATATCGAAAGTTCGAATACAAACCCAAAAAAAGCTACTTATATAAATAAATATATAAAAAAACCTGTAAAACCATTTTTAATTTAATACAGAATCTGAAAATATCCCCACTAAAAACACCAATAAACTGTAAAATCCAACAACAGGAAATAGCATTAAAGTAAATGTAACACCCTGGAACTGGATGAAATAACAATTCACCCGAGAGCTTATTATACAGTTCATTAATATATTTGTATAAAGTGATCATACCGCTTATCCAATGTAAACAGCGCTAACTTATCCTTCTGCATAGTCAAGCCCCTCCATTTCCCCTATTACAGGATAACTGTATTGCCTCAATGCATTTTTTTTAAACTGCTTTAAAAAGAGTAAAGATATGCAGCCCTCCCCATACATTTTTTCCTGATTTCAAGCCTCTCTCTGCCTTTAATTAACCGTGCTGTGAAAGGGGTGCAACAATTCTGTTTGCCTCTAACTGTCACTCAGAGCTAGCATGCAAGAAAACACTCCTGTACTCATCCTTCATTAGCTTGATTATGTAGGCTGTATTCTAGCAACAGGACAGTTCAAGTTTGTTTGACTGGCAGAGGAGGAGGAGAGAGGTTGTAACAGACATTCCCACCAGCCAATGATATGTTAACCATGGGTCTGGGCCGACTAGGAGGCGGGCTGTTAGCACTCATCTTTGCTGTGTGATATCTAAGGCATCATGGTTGTAAATGAGAGTAAGTGATTTCAGCTGCTGGAAGTGTGGAAATGTAATGGGGAAATGTTGTTTTTTGGGTATTGTTGTCCTTTAATTTAGTTGCCCTTCTCTGAACTCCTTCCATTTTCAAGATGTCCCTTTTGGGTATGGGATTCCAAAACTGCACCGCATATTCCAAATGAAGCCTTACCAGTGCTTTGTAAAGAGGGAGATTAATATTTTTCACATTTAAATCTATACCCTTCTTTATACAAGGCAATATCTTGCTAGCACTAGCCGTTTCTGTGTGGCATTTTTTGCTACAGTTAATGGCACAGAGGCATTTATGTTATATGTAGCACAAGGATTGTTAAACCCTAAATGAATCACCTTACATTTATCAACGTTGATTCTCATCCATCACTCTACTGCCCATTTTGATTATCTATCTACCATACATTAGAATTGTAATAAAAAAAGACAGACATGTGTAATGTTAAAAAATAGCTGTATACAAAAGATTATGAAAAATATTTGCTATATAAATTACGTAAAAGTTGGCATTTCTATATAAATCCCTTTGTGAACCTGACTCTAAAGATAATTTCTTGAAAAAATTGTTGTGTAAGAATTAAAAGTATTTTCGTGTAAGAATTAAAAACCAATGTGCAATATACTTAGACAAATATTATAGTATTATTATAGAAATATATTATTATAGTAACAGGGACTTAAATCTGGTATAAAACTCTGAACAGATTATTATATTTTATTATGCTTTTTATTATTGAAATAATCACAGTTAGTTCAATATTTTCTATAAAGGAAAGTGTTGGATGCAGTAGAAGTCATTTGTTCATTCCATTTAGCAGTAGTTTATACATATAGATAGACTGGCAGACTCATAAGTGACTTGGAGATTTAGGTATTCTGAAAATTGAAGGAAAATAGGTCACGTGTAGTTTAGATTGGTGAAGGCTATTAAATATTCAACAGGGTTAGTATATCTTAAACCATATAGTACTTAGTAATTTTAGGTGAATTAAACTCGAAATGATAGCCCAGATATGCATAACGTTTTGGGTTGTTTTTTTTAAAAGTAATAATCCTTACTCCTTCATATCCTATATGTAATTAAATTTCCACACCTTGAACTGAAGTATGTCTAGTAGTTTAATTTAAAGGGTAAATTAATTAGGACTTTCCATTTTACCAGGGTTAAAATATATTTGAAATACACCAACCCATATTTTTTGTGTGTTCAAAAATATAAACATATTCTTTTGAAATTTGTTCTATGGTCTGTTTCATAGTTTATTACCTCTGTGTTTGCCTTGTTACTTTTACTATATAATCTACATACATATATGTTCTATTTATTATTTCCATAATTTAATATCCGAATCCAAATATCATGTTGATATTTTGTCTACTAATCTTTGATTAAAGTTTGATAGTTAAAGGGCATGTCCACTTCATGTTAAGTTTTCTATTACAGTAAAGCACCCTCAAACCCCAAGATCATAATATTCACATTTCTCCCAAGTGTCTCTAAAAGATGTTATTAGCTCTCATGTTCATACATCCACCCGCCCTTAATTGATGTCACCGACAATGACTGCAGGGTCTACCCAGGGACCCTTCCTCTGAGCATGTGCAAAGAAAGCTTTTAAAGGAGTAATCCCCAGATAGACCCTGCAGTCATTGGCTTTGACTCAACATCTTTTACAGACATGTGGGGGAAGTGTTAGTACTAAATTAGAATTGGGGGGTTTACTTGTGTATAGAAATTAAGTTGGGGTGGTCATGCTTTTTAGACTATATTTTAATTCTTTGAAGACCTGTTTTATGTGATGTTCCTTTACCACACCTGTTTTTGTATATATTGTTACAGGATGCATTTTTCATGCTGGATACTTATATGCTGACAATTTGTTCTGGATCAAGTAGCTGGTAGGTAAAACACGTTCAATAATACAAATGATTAGCATTAAAGACAGGTTTTTGTTATTTCAACTGCACATTACACTACATTTTCTCATTAATTATTACTTCACAAGTGCATTGAGAAAAATTTTTTCATTTTCTTGACCACAAGTTTATGGCTTTTACTAGAAAATTGGGATGTAAAGTTGAAAATAAAGTTTAATGTTAACCAACAGGCCTATAATTACAGTACTGGGCTAAGAACAGAGTTCCTTTTTAAATATAGGTAACACATTAGCAATCCGTCAATCACTTTGAACAAGACTAGATCTTGTGGAACCCAAAAAAGAGGTCTAATTTCTTTTGAACTTCTTTCTGGGTCAGCCATTCTTCAATGAGCTAGAAGTGGATTCATTAGAAAGACTACGATTGCTTACTTGTGCATCATAAGTGTACGCAGAAGCAAAGAAGGCATTTAAGATTTCTGCCATCTTTTATTAGTATCTACAAGATTGCCAATCTCTGAAAGCAAGGGACCAACCCCATCTTGTTTTTCTCTTCTTTTTTTTTGCTTTAGATATATTTAAAAAATAATTTGGAATTTGATTTACTCTTCACCGCAATAGACATTTCATATTCAGATTTTTTTTTTTTTTTAACACAATCTGGTGTCAAAAGGCACTTTTTTAATCTAACCCATTTTTTTAATATCACAGAGTTTTTTTTTTTACTTTTTCTGTTTACTTTTGCTTACAAGAGGTATTATTTGCTTTTAAACAAACTGTAGTTACCATCTGTGTTAAGCCCTATGAATATAGCTTCCCAATTAGTTGACTGCATAGCTTCTCTTAACTTGTTGCTTGTCTAAATTTTAATAATTTTGTTTTTCCTTTAATTGTTGTCTTTCAACATGATATCAAAGGTAACCATATTAAGGTCACTATTCTCCAAATGTGCACCCACATTAATATTAGAAATTACAGGAATATTACTTATTACAAGATCTAATGCATCCTTTAAAGTTGGTTCATTTACCAATAAGGACTAAAAGTACTCATTCAACATACCTACTAACCAATGTGCTTTTGCTGATTTTACTTATTTTCATTCCCCACTGTTCTAGTCTTTGTCTAGATAGTTGAAATCTCTTATAATTATAACTGTAACTGATACTCCTCATTAATAAAAGCAAATCAATCAGGTTTCCACATTTTGCTTTATAAGCTCAATGTAAGCTGTCCATCTTCTCCTTTGTGCACATCACTCTTTGCCCTTTCATACATATTACTTTTAGGTAATCATATGAGGAAGTATATGCTTGAAAAACAATTTAACTATTTAGGGATTGAAACTTGGTAGGTGTGATTTAAAATGTAGCAGTAATAACTAGTACTATTAGTTCCTATCCTTGTTTATTAAAGGCTCTAATAGGGAGATCCAATAAAAGTTCTTATTGTTAAAAATGTTAATGTAAAATTGTTAATTTTGACCCAACCAATCAGATGTTAGCTTTCAAATGTTAAATAACTCCTTATTGGGTTGGGCAAAATTAGCACCATTTTTAATAAGAACATTTATTGAAGTTCATAGTTAAAAGAGCTATCTCATGCCGTTCAAACAAGCTTAGGGTGATGTCTCTAGCTGTGAATCCAAAGTTACAGGCATGTGGATTTTCATTTTCTAGTGTGCACTGTGTATCTGATTTTTTCAATGCACACATCATAAGCTGCATTATAAGCCCCACCGCTCAAATACCTCTTTTGTAAAGCTAGTTAAAGGCTTGCAATCATTGTCTGTGCTTTACTCTGCCTATGGAAACAATTAAGGAGATAACATTTTTCAGACTTGCTGCTAGCTTTAAAAATGATTAAGAATTTCAGGGGTGGGCTTTATAATGCTGCATTGTACCTTTTTCCCAGTAGTAGGATACAAGTGGGCATGCTCAAGCCAGCGGCAATTGTGCTGGTGATGTCACAGTGCACACTATAAGCAGGAAGCACCACACGTTATACTGCTGAAAGTTTGAATAGTTTCAGCTAGAAACGTAATCCTTTTTAAAGGTAGGAGTTTCCTCTTTTTAATTGAAAGCAATTGTATGGAGATAACAGTTCCCCTTTAATACGTTTTTAAAATAGTAGTCAGTGATGATTATAGTGTACATCTATCTAATTCAACTATATTACTCTACCTACCAGGGTTACCAAACTGCGGCTTCATTGGATTGGCATATCTATGTTGCACCAGAAAGGGGATAACGTTTTGAATGAGTTGCTGTTTATTTTATTGTTTGTCTGGTTCAGAGTGGCATGGAATATAGTTTATAAAATAGAGTAAAATGAGTAGCTTTGTTTATACAAGTTGACAACTCAACCCCCCCCCACACACACACACACACACACACACACACACCAGCATTTTCAGTGCTATACATTAAAAATAAAATTACATTTTTACAATGATGAGGTCTCTAAATATTTGATTCATTTATTTTAATTTCCACTGAGTATGTTTTTTGTTAGTTTTTTTTTTTTTTTAAAGCCTTTATGATCAATGGGGATAGGAGAACAAAAGAAACATGGGAGATTCAACAAAAGTTCTTATTGTTAAAAATGGTGCTAATTTTTCCCCAACCTATCAAGTCTTAGCTTTGAAATGTTAAGTTCTGATTGGCTGGGGCAAAGTTAGCAACATTTTTAAAGGATAAGAACTTTTGTTGAATCTCCCTGATAATACTTAATGAAAAGTGGTATGTATTTTCTTATTTTTATTAAAGGGGAACTGTGGTCCAAAAAGGACTTTATGTAAATTGATAGGAATTGCTCTCCTGAGTTTTTGCAATTTATTTTCATTATTTATTTTGCATAGTTTTGAAGATATTTACATTTTTGTGTGTGATATGGCAGCAGCATCACCAGGTCCCCTGCACTTCCTGCTCTGAAACCATGTCAGTCAATTTGCCCTGTGTCTCCTCCTCCCCTTTGCAGCCCCCCCAACCATTAACTTTCTGGTCAGTCATTTCTTTATATCTTGGGCTGTGGAGCACATAGAGAGGTTTTGATGGCTCGTTTTAAAGGTAGGGAACTGGCCTTTAATTTAAACTCAACTTGTTTGGAGACCACAGTTCCCCTTTAAATGTTTGCATTACGCAAAATGCCCATACCTTTGTGAGTCCTCAAAAATGTCAATTTTATTCAGATTAGTAATCACTAAAAGTAATAATAATATGCAAGCTCTTATTTAAAGCTCTTATTTAAAGTCCCAGGAGTGCTCCTCATCTTTCATATTGGCATATAATTACCACAGGATTGCAGAGCACTTACTTAAGGTGTATGTGTTAACCAAATGCATTGCTGGACGATAGATATATATATATATGCACATAGAAAGATATCAAGACATAGCAAAGAAGTCCTTTTTCTTTCGCTTACATATGAACTCTTTAGGGCAGATTCAACTTTTGGAATTTGTTATCCACAGACGCTGTATGTAATTAGATTGTTTTAACCTGCTCCTTGTTTCTTTTGGGCCATATAAATGTAAATGCATAAATTTGTACATTAAGGTATGTTTTTTTTGAAAGGTACCGTAGATATGGTTTTCATCAAAATGTCTAGTTTTGCAGATTTTTAGTAGAATTTAACACCAAACTGTATATACTGTACATCTTACAGTTCATGTAACACTAGTAACAAATTCGCAAATTAAAGGCTATTTAAAAGCAGAATTGTTCCTAATATCAGGACATGCTAATGCTATGTACATCGCGGGACAATTGTTCAATGTTTTAATCCTTGGGAGACTTCCCTGTACTTATAATAAGTAGTCTAACACCTTCTGAAGTCGTGTTAATGATGTAAACAACAGTATTAAAATCCAAGGCTATACAACCCCCCAAAATGCATTAAAGCCACCTTGGACATTGTGAATTTTCTACAGTTTGTAAAAGCCATGTTTAATTTTTATCATGATATAGTTGTGGATTCATTAGACATTTAATACAAAAAAGTACATTGTCACATTTCTCAAGATTTCCCTATCAGTAAGGCAATGTTCATTTGTGAGATGGTTAAAAATAACCCTGGAACGTCCAATTTTGGTAAGCCTCGAATGGGCGATTTCGAAAAACCCTGAATGCTTGGGGATTCCCAAAATTGGCCGCTTGAGAATTGCAGAACGTCCGACAGTCTCGTTGCCAAACGTTCGGGGGTCCCGAGGCTCAACTCGGGACCCCCTCCCGAGTCCTTATAAGGACCAATGTGGCCATGACCAGGGCCATTTGGGGCTTAAGGGGTCCTGCAGCTCAAACCGGGACCCCCCTCCCCGGCACTTAGAAGTGCCCTTGTAGCCCTGATAAGGGCACTTTGGGGCTTAAGGGGTCCCACAGTTTGAACCGTGACATCCCTCCCCAGCACTTAAAAGTGCCCTTGTGGCCCAGATCAAGAGGTCAGCAACACTGGCGATGTCACTGGTGGCCGCAGTAACGTTGCCTGGCATTGGCGACATCAGTGGAGTTGGTGTCACTGACAAGAAGACGTCAAGACCTACTGTAAAAAGGTCCTTTTTAGGACCAGGGGGATCCTGGTTTCAAGCTGCAGGACCCCCCACAAAGGGTAGGGGGGTCCCTGTTCAAGCTGCGGGACCCCTTAAGTCCCAAAGGGCACTTGTCAGGGCCACAAGGGCACTTCCTTAGTGCTGCAAAGCACTTATAAGTGCTGGGGAGGGGGGGAGAATTGTCGAACATTCAATGATTTACGAAAATAATCCCGCAAGTCCGGAAAATCAAACTAGTTCGAGTACGGACAAGTTTGGGTAGTTCAAGTTCATCCAGACTCATTGAATTCGGCTCAAACTCGGGTTCGAGTTCAGTTTTGTGTCCCTCTCTAGTGCTAAACATATTGGCATTGCATTAAAAAGTATGTACACTGTAAAAACAGTTTTTTGTCCATTACTGGAAACTATTTCATGTTAAAAATTAAATGTAGTTCTTTTCAAAAAACTATTTTCAGCAAACAATCTTGTCCTTTCAATCACAAATTGCTTCTTAAAGGGTAATACTAAAGGCTATCCACAAAAGGCTCCACAAGCTATTCACCAGCATCTGCGTGGCTCGACTTATTATTATTATTATTTACCCTATATAGTAACACAAATGGAAATAACACAGAGAGTGAGATCTCACAGAGTGTCTGAATGTCCAGGTAAATCTCCCCATATGTTTCTTCAAAATATTAAGAAGAAAGGTTAATATTAATAAGCATATTGCAATTACCTTCCTTTGATGCTTCCCTTATTTGCTAAACATCTTTCAAACTGACATAGCAAGTGCTGAGCTCCTACTTGCTGCTTTCAGATAAACTCTGCTAACAATCCTGCTGACTTGATGTGGAACCGGCAGGATCAGTCTTAAAAGGACTCAAAGTGCTTTTACTTCAAATAAACTGGCAAGTCTTTCCCTTACCTAATTTACAGCTGATAAATTTGTCAGAAAAGCTGTCTGTAAATAACAGTTTTACTACTGAGAGTTTGAAGTAAAAGCACTTGGTGTGCTTTACAAATTGATCCTTCTGGCTCCCCTTCAATTTGGTGGGATGGTTAGAGGATAATTTAGTTGAAAGTAGGAAATAGGAGCTCATCAGCTCAGCAATGCTCGGCCATCTTGAATGATTCATAGTATATAAGACAAGTGTCAGAGGAAGGTAAATGATATTGCAATATGCTTTTTTATAGTAACTTTTCATCATAACACTTCATTTCATATTTTTTATTTAAGGTAATCAACACTAATCAAGTAATTCCTTAATTTCATTCACAAATAATGTAGTAAACTGACAGTACTGTCAGTTTATTGTAGCCAGCTAGACTTTGCCCCTCAACCTTATATCACGTGGCTAAAGAAGCTTTAAAGGCCTCCCATCTAGCTTGCTAACTCTGTCTTATTTGTAGAGTTTTTTGAGTGTAGATGGATGTTGGGCCATATACATCCAAATCTGTCATGACACCTGCACCAATAACAGATTGTGTTTGAAAGGAGGGCCCTAGAACTATACCCTTTGAACCACTATACCCTGCTCCATTATAGTACTCTGAACATCAAATGATTGGTGTCATTTTGATCATATTATACTGAGATTGAGCACTTCCCACAATTGAAGTACAGTATATGTGGAGATTTTTTACATTTCATAAATTAATATTTTATTGTGAACTAAAAAGAAATGTCTTTTCTTTTAAGGAACATCTGTGCTACAAGTTACAGCAACAGATGCAGATGATCCAACATATGGAAACAGTGCTAGAGTTACCTATAGCATACTTCAGGGACAGCCATATTTTTCAGTGGAGCCAAAGACTGGTAAGTAAATACAAAGGTAATTTTGAAGTTCTCATTACTAAAGGGATAATTATGATTTTAAGACTGGAATAGAGTGCTTTCAGTGCCCATTAAATGTCTCTTATACCATAGTTGTCCCACAGAATGCATTGAAAAAGCTACCGATTATTCTAATACTGTTTTTTTAAATTTTCCAAAACAAACTATTTACAAGGTAGTCAACCTTTCATTATAGCTGACATAAAATTAACAATTACTTTTTTACAGTTATGTTAAATATCATAAATAACATGGATAATGTGACAAACTTAATAGTAATCTAAAGACTTTGCACTACAATGCTTTGACATAAGAATACTTTTTTTACATAACAATGTATTTTACTCTTCATTAGGGATGGCTCGAACCCGAACCCGAGTTCAGGGCGAACTTTACAAGTTTCGTTCGAACTAGTTTGTTTTTCAAACTCGTGGCTCTATTTTTGATAATTATCAGATTTACAGGCCGTTCGCTAACCCTCGAATAAAGCATTTGATTTTTGGTAGCCCTTGAATGTATCGTTTGGAAATCCTCGAATGCAGCGGTCAGTTTTGGTAACCCTCGAATGTAGCATTAGTTTTTGGTAACCCTTGAATGTAGCATTCGGTAACCCTTGAATGTAGCATTCGGTAACCCTTGAATGTAGCATTCGGTAACTCTCGAATGTAGTGGTCAATTTCGATAACCCTCGAATGTAGCTGCTGGTTTCGGTAACCCTCAAATGTAGCTTTCGGTAACCCTTGAATTGGCCGTAACCCTTGAATGTAGCATGAGGAAAACCCGACTATTGCCCGATCGTGGGGAAGGAAGTGTTTAAACAAGTTTTAGTGACAGGTGCATGTTCCCCAGACCATTTCCCAGGTGCTACAGCCATTTACAGTAAGTTACCATTTTTATTTTAACTGTTATTCACCCAAACTTTCCAAACTATTAGTCTCCCATAGACTATAATGGGTTAGTTTCCAAACTACCGAACTTATACTGTGACTCCTCCAAACCTAAACAACTTCATGGAGGATCTTGGCAGGGGCCTTCATTCCCTTACTCTTCCCATACTGTCTTGGTGAAATATGGACAGATAACCACACTATTAGAATCTAGTGTATGCAACGAATTATGCAAAAGGCAACGAACTGGAGGAAGATAAAAACAGAATTCAGGAACAAAACAATTCATTGACTTTAATGGGTTAGTTCCCAAAGTATATAATTTTATAAGTTTTACATCTCTTGTCCTAATTAGTACTGATTACCTGTCTTGATTGCCTGTGTCTTAGACACAGGTTTAAAACTCAAACCACATGTACGCATTCACATTAACATTTTGTTCTTCTTAAAAAATGTTTAATCTTCACAAATCTGCGAAAATATTTTTCTTTCAAATGATCAGTAGCTTAAAAAATAAATAAACACAAATGTCTTTTTTTTTAAATGGCATGCGATCCCAACATGGTGTGGAGATTTGTAAAGAGAGATTGAAGTATTTAATTGAATCACATGGGGGGGGGATTTAAATTTTTTTAATTTTAATTCTACACGGGTCATAGTCTCTAATAGCAGAAATAACCTTGAACCTGAATCATGAAACACTTTTTGAGGGGATGTTACCACAATAATTCAACAGTTTAATGCTATGAAGCTTTTTGTCCAATTAATGTCAAATTTTTCTAAATAAGTATAACAGTCAATACAGGATCTCTCAGAAGGTGAGACAAAGGATTCCATTTAAAAGTATTTTTTACCAGTTTCCCTTTATAGAGAAATATTATTGTAGCATTACTTTTAATAAAATAAGAATAGCAGGTTAAATAGAAAAAACGTGTTAACAACAAAATAGTATTAAACAAGTTTTCAAAAATGGATTCTATAATTCAGTGGGAGATAGGATCCCTATCTCCCAATTCAATTTACAAGCTGAGATCTGCCTGTGTTTACTTACACAATCCTGAAGCTCTTTGTTTCTCCTGATTGCGCTCTGTCTCCCCCTGCTGTAACTCCATTGAGTTACATATGTCGGCATGTGTAGAACACTAGAAAGGGAGGAGCTGCCAGCATGGGGAGACAAGAGAGCCAGCAAGGGAGATATCAACTGTAAACTGAACTATAGAATATATTTGTGAAAAGTTGTTTTTCAAGGTGGGGTTACCCTTTAATAAAAGAGAATCAGTTTGTCTATTTGTATGTATAATTGCATTTATTAAGCGCCAATAGGGTAAGCAGTGATGTACATTATAAAATAGAGAGTATCTAAACAAGGGGATAAGTGCAAGCAATTAAACAGATACATTTAAATTAAATTAATAGTTCACTCTCGAATTGAACTATTCCTTTAATATACTGATTGAACATCGAGAGGTTAAGGAGCAGTGCCTTACCTCCCGATCTTTAATCAGTATTGCAGGGCCCGAGAACGATGATGGGAAATAACTTACCTTTTACACGACCGCTTCAATCACCTGTACAGCCATAGCGGTTGGAGATTCCAGCTTGGCTGCGGTGAATCACAAAAAATGTAAGTTAGCTCCCATCTATGTTCTCGGGCCCTGCAATACTGATTGAAGATCAGGAGGTAAAGCACTGCTCCTTAACCTCCCGATCTTCAATCAGTATATTAAAGGAATAGTTCAATTCGAGTGAACTATTCCTTTAAATACAATTTTATACATAGGTTAAGAATACATATATTTAAATTATAAATAAATTAGTGTGGTGTGCCTTGAGACATTAGGAATAAGATTAGTAGAAATAAATGCTGGTTACAAATAAAAAAACACTGTTTCACTGTTGCAGTAAGTGAAATTATTATTTTAAAACTGTTTTAGCAGGTATAACCCTTTATTTTAAGCATTAGAGTTTATTGTGTTTTTATTTTTCTTTTTTGGTTGTGGAGTTACCTTCACAACCAGTATTTATTTCTACTAAACTTTAGAATAGAGAGGACTGTTTCTGTGTTGCTGCAACTTAGAGGTAAGAGAACTTTTGTCACCCAACTGGCGCTGAGTGAAAAACTTTAACACACATACTATTAGGAATGAGATCCCTCCCCCAAAGAGTTTACAATCTATACCATATTATAAATACATACTATACTGTAACTGTATGTTGTTTTTCCCTAGGTATTATACGAACAGCTTTACTATATGGATAGAGAAGCCAAAGATCAATATCTGCTTGTAATACAAGCAAAAGACATGGTTGGACAAATGGGAGGATTATCAGGAACAACATCCGTAACAGTAACATTAACAGATGTCAATGACAACCCACCAAGATTCCTTCGCAGTAAGATATATTACTTTTACATTTCCATTACACTTAATTTGACTTAGTCACTTGACCTGTCCACAGGTATGGTAAGGGTCCCTTGAAAAATAGCCTATAGTCTACTTAGCACCGGGTAAATTAGTACCTGCAGTACATGGCTGATATATAAACTAAGACATAGATCCAGCCTTTACCCTACAAATAATGTCTACCCATACAATGATCCCAAAGAAAGATTATTTTTGCCTTTCTTAAGATCCAATATGCAACAAATGGGGAAATATTTTTTGCCTGATTCCAAATAGCACCTGGAAAAATCCTCACATCAGCTTGGTATGCTTGTTTCTTGATTAGCATAAATGGGCACACCTTTAAGATATGTAAAAATACGATAATGGGGATGCACACTCCAATAAGATACTTTTATTGTGACAAAGCGGTGCACAACATTTCGGGGTTATCCCCCTTCCCCGAAATGTTGTGCACGCTTTGTCACAATAGAAGTATTATATCTTGGAGTGTACATCCCCGTTATTGTATTTTTACATATGGATTGTACAGCGAATGGTGGAGCAGCTTAAGGGAAGCTAGCACCTTTTAAGATTTATAGAAGCACAGGTGTGCAAGTAGATATATTTATATTGAAAGTTTGAAACACCTTTAAGATAGTATTTCACTGTTTAAAATAACTTATCCTGTTTCCTTTTTGTACATGTCTTTTATTGCCAGTTTTTCACAGCTTGAGGTGGTCAGATCTCTGTGAAGAAATAAGTTTTATGGGCAAGAAATCATGAAACTATGAAATTGACAGCCAGTAAAAATAACAATTTTATTTATTTTTTTTATTTCAGGGTCTGATCAGTATTATGTTCCTGAATCTTTGCCAATTGGCTCTACAGTGGCTAAAATAAAGGCAGTTGATGCTGATATTGGAATAAATGCTGAAATGGACTATAAGATTTTGGATGGCGATGGCAATGGAATGTTTAAAATTTCTGTAGATAAAGATACCCAAGAAGGCATTATTACAACTGAAAAGGTATGTGTTCATATTCAGTTTAAAAAGTTACAGGGGTATTTTTAGTAGGTTAAAAAGTGCTTCTCCTTGTATTCGAATCAATACAATAACGCAATAATCATCTGATTTATTAACTTTAGATTCAGACCAATAGTTAGTTTTCTACCTCCTCATAAACTGAAAACAATGGGAAAAACTGCTGTATGGTTATTTTCATTTTGTCCTTGATAACCCCTTTTTTTAAGGCCAATTTAATAACAGGAAAGCTGGGCAAGAAAAAACAGATGGTAAACAAAGGACTAAATTCTTACCTGTAATTAACATGTTTTAGCTAAAATGGTTTTAGCTGTGTTAGTCCAGTAGCATATACTAAAATGATGAGTGCTGTTGGATAAGGTGGTACTATAAGCAGTTTTTGTAATCCCAAATGTTTATGGGCATCTGGGGATTATTTGATAAGAGTGAGGAGTAAGCAATAATTATTTATTTAGTAAAATTATTTAGTCAAAAAGAACTAAAGTTCTAAATGTGCCTGTATTTTTTGTTGTATCTCTGGTGATGCAGCATATAAATGTCATGTTTTTAAATACACACAGCCGAATAAGTAACAGGTTTAAATTCCCTGGCTTACTTATGAAACAATCCAAAAAATTTTTTTTGTTCCTATCATGTTTCTAGAAAATTCTGAAGTTCCTACATGTACTAGCAAAGGATAAAGCTTATAAATGTGTCTTCTGCATGTGCAGTGGTGGCTTACTGCTAAATAGAGATGTCCGAACTTCGCAAAATCCGGTCCGCTCGAGGATCCGCGAATTTTCGAAAAAATGCGAAAATTCGAAAATCCGCGAGCGGACCCGTTAAAATGAAGAATATTCTCA
Organism: Hymenochirus boettgeri; assembly: GCA_019447015.1. NCBI lineage: Eukaryota > Metazoa > Chordata > Amphibia > Anura > Pipidae > Hymenochirus > Hymenochirus boettgeri. The sequence goes on along the minus strand of CM033474.1, from coordinate 193,533,324 downwards.
AAATTACGAGATTTCTCGTATTTTCGAAAATTTTCGAAATTACGAGTCTCATGTATTTTCAAAAATTTTCAAAAATACGAGAAATCTCGTAATTTCAAAAAATGGATTTTCCGAAAATACGAGTAATCCTCGTAATTTCGAAAATTTTCGAAAACACGTAATTACGAAAATAAGAGACATCCTCGTATTTTCGAAAATACGAGAAATCTCGTAATTTCGAAAATTTTCAAAAATACGAGGAAATCCGCGGTTCGGAAGTTCGGAATCCACCGTTCGCGAACGGGATAAATCCGCGGTGGATCCGGGTTCGTATCTGCGAACCAGCCAACCCTACCGCTTAACTGCTAGTTTTTGAAACACACAGACCATTAGGTCACAGGTTTAAATACCAGACACAGTACATGAGGTTGCAGGTTTGATTCTCCAGGCTTAATTTTATTTTTTACTAAAATATTATATTTTTATTACATCCATAGTAGCTAAGATACACACTGCAAAGATTACTTTTCTTTTTTTGTATGAAAAGCAAAGGAATTTATCATTGTTATGGAGAGAAGCATTTGTAATATGTTTACACAAAAACTGCATTAAACTCTCTTTCCTGTGTCAGAAGAAGGGATAATCTCTGAGCTGTAACATGATTGGCTGTTAGCTTCCAGTAAGCAAAGCTGCAGCTTCCTGTGAAGCGTACTGCGACCACTAGTACCTACAGCTTAATTTCATAAATCACCCAGCAGCTATACTCTGCAAAAGGTGCCTTAAAGGGCAAATATACTGGAAAAGCATTTAAAAAAAAAAAACTTCTATTTAGGTAATAAAGTCCATTCCTTAGGGATTTATGAAATGCTATTTCTACCTTTCTGGGTGGACTCTAACATGAGTGTGAGCTGTAAAAGGGATGAGCTTTCAGTCGCTGCCCAAGCAGAACTTGATAGCTCGGCTCGAGATAGCAGCCACCCAGAGAGGTAAAAATATCTCATTCCTACCTGGGAAATGGACTTAATAACCTGAAAAGTTTTAAAGACTATTTCCAATATAGTGGCCCTTTAATTTCATATACAGTAAATGGTGATAAAGAGCATTATAAATTGTAAGCTAGTTACTTTTATATTTATAGTTATCCAATACAAAGATAATTACTTCAACATATTTTTTTTCATTAAATTTTGTCCATAAAGTATAGACTGGTTCTATTACTCATTCTATGCATGTTTCAAAATTCTTTTAAATTTTTTAATGTAGACTTTAAGTATTGCACAAGTCACCATCTCTGTTTAAGCTTCAATTTCCTGAATAATTTCACTAATGTCAAGAAAAATACAGGGACAAAGAAAGAAAGAGATTCATGAGACTGAGGAAGAGAGTAATCAGGGCCAATGTTTTACAGAAAGGAGAAAAGAGAGAGCTTCAATGTTTCTAGGGTCTTTTATGTATATAGACACAATATTTTTTTTATTTTTTTTCAGGGCCGCTCAAAATGAAATGTCTACAAGAAAATGGGATAAATAAAACTGATAGATTTACTGCAGCTCATATAATAGGATTCAGCCTAAGGGTTGAAGCACAGCTCTCTCTGCAGAGTATGCCTGGCAAAGCTACATTCATTCTGCTTTACACAATAGCTCAAACAAAACATTTTGTTGAACCATACAACCTTGGCCAAATAAACAACTTTTTTTAATATCTAAATGCACAATACAAGCCTTATTGAGAAATGATGCGTTTGCCAGGCTTTTGTCACTATTATCTCATGTTATTAATAAAAATAGATCTTTCAATTTTGTAGTATGAATTACAGATGTTGTATTACTATAAATGGTTTTCTTTCTAGGTGCTGGATTATGAAACAAAGATTAGTTATACCCTTAGGGTAGAAGTGTCAAATAAACACGTTGATGCTCGGTTTATTAGTGCCGGGCCCTTTATGGATACCACAACTGTGAAAATTATTGTTGAAGATGTGGATGAAGCACCTGTGTTTTCTTCTCATTTGTATTCAATGGTGGAGTCTGAAGCTGCGAAATTAGGCACCTCTATTGGAACAGTAACAGCACATGACCCAGATGCTTTGAATAGCCCAGTAAGGTAATATATTTGGGGGGGGGGGGGTGTCTTCCATTATATGTACATGTGTTTTAATTTGTTAATTGAAAAATTAAAATGGTTGTGAAAGGGGAATTCTCTACTCTACTTTCTGCTCTTGACTTTACATGTAGCTAGGATCAAATAATGTGTCAAAAATCGAGACATGTTTTTTTAGTATGTTATTATTATTGTGAATTTATATAGCGCCAACATCTTTTGTAGCCATTTAAAATTACTTGTATACATACACATCAGGCCCTGCCCGAAGAGCTTACAATCTAATATCCAACCTATCAGTATGTCTTTTTGATTGTGGGGGAAAACAGTACCTGGAGGAAACCCACACAAGCACAAGGAGAACATACAAACTCCTTGCAGATGTGTCCAAGGGTGGATTCAAACTAAGGACTTTAGCGCTGCAAGGCATCAGTGCTAACCGCTGAGCCACTGTGCTCAAGTTTAAGGGAAAGCTCTCCTGTAATTTATTTATGTTCCATAAGACCTGAAATGTGAACCGCACAAAATGTTCTGTGTTAACCATGAGATTATTTTGGATGGATTCTCTAAGGTTTATCCATAGAGCTTGGTAGCTGATGACAACCAAAGCCTCAGAAGTCTCACTTTCAATGTTTACAGTCAAAAATGTTGTATTTAAATGCCAATGAATAAAGGTTGAAATACAATAAAAATCACCCATTTTACATTGCAAGGACAACAACTCTCACAACAACACCTTTTCATGCAGTACTGAAATCACATCTGACATGACTTCACCATGTAAACGAAACTGCAAACATAGCTAGAGAACACATTGTCCAGTAATAAAATTATGCAGAAAGGTGAGATATTACGCTGCATTGAAATAAAAATAACCTGCTGAGCAGAATGGGAAAAAGATCATTTGTTAGTTGACACCTTTTTTAGTTGTTTTTTTTAATTTGGAGGTAAAATTTTTGCACTTCTGTTGTCTCTGAAGGAGCTTGTAATATTCTACATGAAATGAGTTACAAGTAGAAGAGACCATTATGGAATTTTTAATGATACTGTGCCTTAATGTTAACATTACTGTTACATTATGTTGTGTGGTACTTTAGTACACAAATACAGCACAGTACTATAAGCATGGTTTAAGGGTCTGTAATCTTTCTAAAAGAATATTAGACATGCTTTTCTAAGCTTGTGCTTTTGGTTTGATGACAATGTTCAATGATGCTTAAAAAAACATGGGCAAAATTGATATACTGTATTATAAAAGGTTTTGGACATAAAAAAGCATTCTGGTGTTTAATTTAATAAAAAGTTTAAAATAAAAAATAAAATTGAACTGATTTTTAGATTATGTGTTGTTACATCTAGCCAACCATAAAGGGAAAGATATTAAAATATGTTATTCACATTCATAATTATCTCAGTGTGTAGATGGACTTTGCTTCTTAAACCGCAGGCAATGTTATTACACTGCAGAGATAGACGGTTGTTTGCTGCATTAAATACACATTTATAATGCTTGTTCTAAATAAAGTCCATAGCAAAAACTATTATCACTCTAAAAACTCTTGATGAGCAGGTAATATTTTATGATAGTGAAAGGTGTGTAGAAGATAAGGATCTTTCTTTAAGCATTTGATTTAACTAACAATGTATTTTAATAACAGTTAAATTGGTTACAAGGCTTTTGACGGAAAAGGTTTAAAATCATAGAAGGATCAGGAGTTTACACTGGAAAATATGTAACATCGAAATTCAGTCATTATCTCAATTTTATACTGTTTTTCTATTATAGTGGTGAAAAAAGAGATATATAGTAGGTCCTAATTTAGGTGGTGTGTGAGCCAAAAAGTTTTGATTTCTGAAATGTGCAATGGTCAAACTTAACAAAAAAAGATTAGAACATTAATTTTAAACTTTTAAGAAAGATAAGGCAAAAATAAATACTGTATTCACTAAAATCCATTAGTTTTAATTTACCCACATGTTTTATCTACTTTTAAAAATGTTTATTTAAACTTTTTGAATTTGAACTAAAGGTTTAAAAAACTGCCCTGTGCATCTTACAATACTGCAGTGGCAATTTTTCTTACCTCCCTTCTTCAATTAAATGAAGAATTAACTTACTTAAGATCGCACTCCCCCAAAATTTGAAAATTTGCGAATCCGCCATTAAAGTCAATCGGAATAAAAAACCGAAACTTTCCACCTAAAATAATAGTTTAAATAGCAGTGGTACTTACTGTAAATGGCTTTGGGATCTGGGAAATGGTCCGGGAAGACCAAAGTGGTATTCTGGAAACGGTGAGATCCGCCACAAAACCGGGTTCGCATTCATGATCCGGCCATCTCTAGTCCTGATGGAGCTTGCACTGTACTTACTTTTTTCCTTAAGATGCAGGTACACAGCTGAGTCCTGACCTGAGGAACTGGCACTTCTGTGCTTGGCCATATATTGGTGCAGCTGCTGTTTAGTTTCCCTCACATAATAATCAAAGCACTCTACACTGCACTAATGTTACTCTTCTTGTGTTTCAGTATTGGGACTTCTAAATACACCATTTGTTGCCTCAATGTGTTGCTGGGTTTAAACCAGACAAGGATAGAGGTGGGAGGTTTGACATCACTTGTCTGCCATTTAAGAAAAAAGATAGATACTGAGACAGTAAGAAATGGAAATTGGTTAACACAAGGAGTCAGTAGGAGTGAGACTGATTGATTGAAATAGGCAAGTCCCTAGGAGCTTTAACAACCCAGGTTGGAGGTTTTTTTTTAACCTAATTTACCAAAAGCAGCTCTCATATTGTATTATTTTTATAAAACATATATGCATCCCCTCCAACAGTAACCTTTTGATAGGTAAACTGATAAAAACATTGCGTAGAGATGCAAGTCGCATACCCTGCCATATTCTTCTTTTAAGGTAAACCTATACAAACAATATGGGTCAGAACAGCAGGAGGTCGGGTAATAAAATTAAAGGGACACTATACTGAAAAAATGACTTTGCCTCATCTTAATTTATAATTGAATACATGTAAATAGCAATTACTCATTACTTACTTACATTCAATCCAGCACACATTTTGTTTAGGAGCAGTATCTCCCCTCCCTCTTTTAACCACTCCCACTTCCATTCACTCTGACTTTTTCCCAACAAACCAACTGTGAAGCCTGCACACAGCATACAGCATTCCAACTGTCAAAACTCTGACACCATTCCAGCTACAGTAAACTACTCACAGAAGAATAGTTTTTGAGAGCAAGGAACTTGATTGACAGCTAAAACATAAGTTTTAGATTGGATATCTAAAGAAATAGGATCAACAAAAAAATGATACAGTGTTGGTTGGGAAGAATTATAGTTTCCAGTTATGGTCAAAATCAGAATTGACATTCACATTTAAAACATACAAACATATTCTTTCTACCCTGCAACATTCTCTGCTAAAAGGCATACTCATAAGAGATGCACTACTAGGTGTGCCACCTTTCCCATTAAGACCCAAACACATATAAAATATACATGCTACAAGGCTAAGCATTAATTCATTAAATGCAATGCTGTATGACCACACTTAGACCTATGCTTCAAATTTAAATACAGACTAGCCTCTCACATGTTACATGCTGAGAAAGTTGCTGAGGCAAGTATTTTGTTTTTTTTGTGGACTTCATTTTCCTTTAATATAAACTTGCCCAACTGCACTTAAAGCATATCTCCACCCCTAAATTAAAGTTTTTACCATGTGTAGCTAACCCCATCCCGCCCCCAGCATCCGAGTTACATTTGCAAGAAAATCCCCAGGAAGCTACTTACAGACCTTTGATCTCCCGGCAATCTAATCTCGGCTCTCTAAACAGTAGAGAAGGGTGGGACCGGCAGCCATGTCTGCGAGGGAACCAAGGGAGAGCCCCAAGGGAACGAAGGTCTGTAAGTAACATTCTGTGGTTTTTCTTGCAAAAGTAACTCAGCGGTTAGGGGTTGGATGGACTGCACATAGTAAAAAGGTTTTAATGCTAAAGGGATACAGCATCCAAAGGGATGGGGGCTCTCCTGCGCATGTCACAGTCACAGCTCCTTCTCTTCACTTTCCTGGACTTTTAACAGGCACTGCAGGAGAACTATAAGGAGCAGAGATGCAAGGTAAGGATTTTTGAACACTACATAGTGGGGCCAGTATGGGGTTAAATTTTATTTTTGGGAGTGGACATGCCCTTTAATATATTTAAATGTAATACAAATTTAATTTGAATCTTTAGAATAATAAAATAGGTAGTAACTGTTGTATGTGACTATAACACTATTACAGGTCTGCTCAAGCTGTCAATAACTGGTGCATATCTTGTTAGGGTCTTGTTTGGTTCTTTTAATTTTTTGAGCAGTGGTTGATCTTAGACATCAGATTTATTTAAATTAGTTTCACAAGTAAAAAAAATATATATTTTTTTATAATTCTTTTGTCAAACATCCAATAAATTCTAAATTTTCTCACTGTCTCCCTTTTAGCAATATTTCCTTTTGGCCTTGCTTGAGGTGCTTTTCATTTATAGTCCTTGCTTAGTACAACAAATAGCTTCAGGGTCTTGATATTAGTAAAATATTATTTGCTTTTGTCCTATTTTACCAGAACTTCTTTTTTAACAATGTAGCAAGAAAAAATATGTTAGATATAGTATAAAAAACTAGAAAGGGAAAGTTTAAGCATAAAGGGAATGTGGGTGTTTGTGCTGCAGATTTTAAAACTCAATAATGGGAATAATAAGGGTATTGTTGGTTTTTTTTTATCTTTTAAATTTGGCTGTCACATGAATGAATGGGTGGGTCAGTTGGTGAGTGCACTCGTGTCAGGTTGGGGGATACATTTTTTTTGATGATTGGTCAAAATGTGTTTTTTGAATTTACTTACCATTTAAATATGGTTGCAACAAGAATGAATTGGTAGCACAGTTGGTGTGTGTACCTGTAACAGGTTGGAAGTTAAAAACACAAACCTTTTTGATTACTGATCCAAAAATATTTTTGAATATAGTTACCCTTTAAGTATGTCTGCCACAGAAATGGAAGGGTAGGTCAGTAGGTGTGTGAACCTTTATCAGGTTGGGGGTTTAATTTTTTTTTTTTTTTGATTATTGGTTAAAATTAGTTTTTTTTAGACTTTAGTTACCCTTTAAGTATAACTTCCATGGTAATGGAAAGGTAGGTCGGTAGGTGGGTGTCTGTGTGGAGGGTTGGAGGTATCAGTGTTTGTGTTTATGGCCATGAAACAAACAGTTTTGTTCTCATGACCCTTGAAGAACTGCCCCTGAAGAATTTGGATACTGCTTGTGGAAAACAAAGAGGTGATCTCTGCCAAGTTGCCTTAATCAAATGTGCCCAGACATGCACACATCTGTATATACAACACTAATGAAGCCAATTGGAAACTGTATTTAAAAAAAATGTTCAAAATGTTCTGACAAGTCAATAATTTAAGGACAGTATCAGGGCTATTCAAGTAGAGCCGTTATCGCTCTCTATTGCCTCCGATCATGGCTCTCTGTGCTTTTGGAATGGGGTATACCCATTCCGAATCTTTAACGTCAGCTATCTGCTGGTTTTAAAGATTCCATCTTAAAGGGGAACTGTGGTCTCCAAAAAAGTTGATTTTAAATGAAAGGCCAGCTTCCTACCTTTAAAGTGAGACAACAACTACCTCTCTACATGCTACACAGCCCAAGATATAAAGAAATTACTTACCAGAAAGTTAATGGGTGGGAGGATGACATGGGACATTCCAAAGGCTGCTCCTCCATATTGTTGCCGGCAAAGCGCAGCCTCAGACTTCACAGTGTGTGAGGGAAACAGGAAGTCCCTCCCTGCTTTGGGAAGGGAATCTACAACACCCACTCATGTGTGCCTTTGCCCCTTCCACTCATGGGTCCATGGATCCACTCGTTGGTGCTGTGGCCCTTCCCCCAAACCACCTTACAGACAAGTGTGTAAAAACACGAGTGGCTGGAGCTAAGATACACTCAGGTTGGCGGGGCCAGGGCACCCACGATTGGGTGGGGCCAAGTGGGGATGCAAAGGAAGGGGGCAAGGGGGACCTGCAAGTGGAGGGGCATGGGGCCCATGAGTGGAAGGAGCCTTGAGTGCTGCAAGGGAAGGGGCCATGGGCGGCTGCAAGGGGAGGAGGAGACAAAGGGCAGAGGGACTGTCACATGGTTTCAGAGCAGGAAGCCAGACGTGCAGAGGATCTGGTGATGCTGCTACCATATCACACATAAAAATGCAAATATCTTCAAAACTATGTAAAAAAAATAATGAAAGTAAATTACAAAAAATAAAGCAATTCCTGTCAATTTTGGACCACAGTTTCCTTTTAAAGAGCCGTAATCAGCAGATGCGTGACACAGATTTAGCTAATTGTTTCTTAAAGTCACATTGGTACATCGGTTAACGTGACTTTAAGACCGGAAAAGCCGATAACAGCTCTAGGTACATAGCCCTGTATATTGGTGTGTTTTAACATGGGTATTTCAATCTTCCATTAATCTCATTCAAAAATTTAGATATTGCATTTATTTTATTTTTTTTTATAAATAGGGCCTTTAGAATTACTATGGCAATAACAGAAAAGCTGCGTTTATTTTCTTTTTGATCAACATCTAACGTTGTCTTTGTTGGTTATATTGTTAGATAACCCTTAATGCATTTTGATAACATTAAGAATATACCTCACTGGTTTAATGGAAGTGAAGTATAGCAATTTAACAGAGTACTTTTCGATATTACAGATATTCAATAGACCGCAATACAGACCTGGAGAGATTTTTCAACATTGATGCTAATACTGGACTTATAACAATAGCCAAGCCTCTGGACAGAGAGACCAATGCTGTTCATAATATCACGGTATTAGCGATTGAAAGCCGTAAGTTACCTTTTATGTGTACAGTATAGTTTGCAAACATTTTTATAGACTTACTTCATTTGCTATTTCAGTATTTTTACAGATATTTCCCTAATAACCAATTAAAATTTGAATGAATTATATGATGTAACATATATGAAAAGCCTCATTTTAGCACCATTTAAAGACCATGTTAGACATTTATTTTTAGATTTGTAAGTAAAAAATAAAAAGTCAGAACTTCAAATTTTTAAAGGTAGTTACAGTCTGAAATTTCCCATTTGGCTGGGCAGATTTAGTCACCCACCTCTGCGAGAGGCGCTTGCAAATGTGCAGTCCAGGTCCCTCTGCTGAGACTGAATGCTCTCTGTAATATATTACCGGCTGTGTGTGCTGATATGTATTCTCTATGTGTGTAGGACATACTGCATCAACAATATTTATCACAATGCGTTAGGTGCTTTTTACCATAGGCTCAAGTTAAATTGCATTTAGCAGAGAATATTTTTATTTATACACTCAAACAAAGCTTGCTCTGTAACCTGTTACAAACTGTTTCTTTAAATCAAAATAAAAATTCCAATGTTGGAAAAAATGTTTTGTTTATGAAACACAATTCAACCACAAACAAGCAGCCAACAAACGTGTGCACCAGAGAATAATTGTATGAATGTGGCCATCGGGTCAGGGCATCTTTGGTGGGCAGCCCAACAAACAATCCCTGAATGAGGAGCCACACACACTATAATCGCCCAGTACAGGCATTTACCAGACACTTGTTGATTGCACGTGTGTGTAAGATGTGTGACTAGTGATGGCCCAGTTCGCGGATCCGAACCCGGATCCGCAGCGTATTTACCTCGTTCGCGAACGGTGGATATCGTGGATCTTCCGGTTCTCCGCCTTCCGAACTTTTCCAAACTGCGTTTTCAAAATTTTTCGAAATTACAAGGATTTCTCGTATTTTCGAAAATACAGGAAAATACGAGAAATTGCAGATTTTGTATTTTCAAAGAATCCTCGTATTTTCAAAGAATCCTTGTATTTTCGAATTTTAATAGGTTTTAATCGGTCTGCTCGCGAATTTTCGAATTTTTTTCCGGAAATTCGTGGATCTTTGAGCGGACCGGATTTTGTGAAGTTCGGACATCTCTATGTGTGATGTATTTAAGAGCAACTGTGGTCTCCACACAAGTTAGAGTTAAATAAAAGCCTGCAGTTTTTCCTTTAAAATGAGCCCTGAATCAGATCTGTCTGCAGATTGTGAGAAATTATATTGTTTTAATTGTTCAAACTTCCTGCTTCCAGTAGGTTGAGTGACATCACTTGATCCTCTGCTCCTCTCCTTAGCAGGAAACTTAATAGTGATAAACTAGAACAAATTCAATTTGTAAAACTAGAATTGATATAACTCTTGTCTGATGCTTTCTAACGCTCTGGTTGTTTAAACGGATCATAAACATGTGAAACCCAGTAAACATATGAAAGCAGTGAAACCCAGTGAAATAAAAAAGCTTGACCTGTATAAATAGCGTGAATACTATGAAACAAAAACAATGCTTGATCAAATTGGTCAGAACCCACAAAAGGAAAAATATGCATTTTTTTTTTATAATTTCTTCTGTTTTATTTATTTTTTGTATGTTTGTTGTTTTTTTTTAAAGAAAATCCAGCTCAAATTGGGAAAGGATTTGTTGCTATCAGCATTCTTGACATTAATGATAATGCCCCTGAATTTGCAACTGAATATGAGACTAATGTTTGTGAAAATGCTTCCCCCGGTGAAGTAAGTTTTTCTGAATCTAACTTTCTTATTAAGGACATTCTAAGGAATGAGTGGTTATTGTTATGCAAAATGTAATACTGTAAGAAGCTGTATCGCCAGCCGTTTTTTCCATAAAAGATGCTGTATGGGAAAACTTGAGATAGCTTTCAGTGTGCAGAAACAGGCACGCTTGCTGGAAAGATACATTTAAATACATCAAGAATTTTTTTCTTATTTGTAATGCACAATGTTTGTGCTGAGTTTATATGAAAAATATTTGTACAATGAAAAGGGAATAATGTCCATTATTGTAAAATATACAGTAAATATATTTGAAATCACTAGGAGTTCCCTCTGTTCCATATAAGTAAATGTACAAGTGTGCAGCATTTTTAAACAATTAGGAATTACAAGGAAACGTCTGCTTTTACATTTCTCTAATATTATAAAATAGTGATTGCATTATATCTTAAAGGGCATGTCCACCCCCAAAGCTATAATTTAACCCACAACTGGCCACACTGTGTAGTGTTAAAAATCCTTACCTTCCATCCCTGCTCCAAATGGCTGCCCTGCAATGTCTCTGTAAACTGCAAAAAAGGGAAGAGCATTACTTACTTGCCTTCATTCCCCTGTCGTTCTGTAATGCTTGAAGCCACGTCTGTGATTGGCTGCCTCTCAGCAGTAAGTAATGTTAGGAGCAATTTTATTACATATAAACTTAACGGTTGGGGTCGGGATAGGGAGAACTACACAATAGAAAAAAGTTGTTCTGGTGGGTGGATATGCCCTTTAAAAAAAAATGAGTTTCACAGGTATTTGAAACAGGCTACAATTAAATAGAATCATCAATCAGAGTCAATTTTTATTGAACATTTAAGGTGATATTCAAGTCCCTGGTAAATTATAGCCTTATTATATCAATAACAAATATTGATGTAGAATTATTTAATAGTTCAAATTAATAATGTATTCCAAACAGCCATTTCTGCCTCTAAAATCAATTTCTGTACAGAGATGTAGATAGAAAAACGGGGAGATTCAATATGTGTGGGTCGCGTTACTAACTTACGAGACATAAACAAAATTACCTCTGTTATTGCATCATGGGATCACGTAAAGGTAAGACGTGTCAGGTTAAAGTCCCATACAGTTACAGGGTTTTGTATTGGTTGTGCATCGCTATTTCAGAAATGGCACCGGGCCACAAAAATCTGTTTAAAAACACACGTTAACCCGATATTACTTTGGGTTAACATGGGATTTACACTGATTTGGCCATATTGAATCTCCCTGAAAGTTTCAAAATACATTTATACATTTTTTTTTTAAATGTTTGGTACCAATGGGACCAAGACAGGGTATTGGTAACAGAAGATACAAAATGTAGGAGAGCTTTAACTGTTATCTTGATGTGTGAAATAAACCATAATAGAGATGGGACCCCTCGATTCCGAAATCCGAATGATTCGTCTGAATATGTACGCATTGCCTGTATTTCGGGATTTAGGAGCCTATTTTCTATAATTATCGAACGTTCGAGGATTATCAAAAATAGTAGTCTTGAATCGTATTTTAGAGGATTATCGAACGTTAGAGACCATTTTCAAAAATAATTGAAAGAAGCATTGAACATTTGCTAATAATCGAAAATTTGTTCGGTTTTACCGAGATCTGGGAATCTGAAAACTGGTGAGTTTCGTCCATCTCTAATGTAGATACTGTGTCATTTATCAAGAAAGTGAAACTGTAAACTGTGAAACTGTGTGATGTACAAAGCTGTTTTCACACCTTACCCTGGGCAGGTCCTGTAACACCTCTTAGCCCCAATGCAATCACCTGGCTGTGATATGCTAATTGGGACTTTCCAGGGTACATAATTGTCAATAGATTCTTGTACAAGTCATTCTGAATTGAGAAAGCCAGTTGGATGACTTCCGAAACATCTTCAAGAGCTAAACTTTAAGTGCAGTTGATCTAACTGAATACAACGGATATACCATGACCTGGATGAATGAGAACCTTCACAAGCAAACTGTGATGCCATTTGTTTTCAGTCTTACAAATACATTTAAGGTCCTTTTGTTTAATTTGTTGTTATTAATACCAGAAGCTCACTTACTTAGTTCACTGTCATTATTCCCCAAAGGTTATTCAAGAAATAAGCGCAGTTGATAAGGATGACCCATCAAGTGGCCATTGGTTTTATTTTACATTGCCGCCAGATTCAAATAATATAAATTTTACATTGCAAGACAATAAAGGTAAGTTCTTTTTTTCATATTTAAATATTAATTTAAAAAATATCAGCAATCAGTCACTCTGTTGTAAAAGTTAGTATAAGAACCTACTGCCCAAAACAGCACAAAACCCACACTTACCAGGAGGTAGGGGATCACAGGGATTGACCAAAAAACTACTTTTTGCTTATACTTCTTGGCCTGTCTTCTGCTTTTGATACTGTTAATCAATCTCTACTTCTTTAGACCCTGATCCTTAGGTATCTGCACTTTATTGGCTATCTTCATATCTCTATGGTAAGACGTTTACAGGGAGATTCATTAAAAGTTATCGATTAAAATGGTGCTAATTTTGCCCCAACCAATCAGAACTTATTTAACATTTGAAAGCTAACATCTGATTGGTTGGGGCAAAACTAGCACCATTTTAAACGATAAGAACTTTTATTGAATAACTCTGTTAGTGTTTTAAGCTAGGTACACACATTACCGATAAAACCTCGTTACCATCGGTTCCTCCAACAGTAGCTTTATCAGTATTGTGTGTACCTAGATTTCCAGATCAAACATTCAGGTAGGCCGAGCGCTCATTCGTGAAAGATTGAAAATTTCCCTCCCTATAAGGGAGTCTGCTGTGGCCGAGGGAACACACAGTCCCGAGCGTTCTCCCTATGCTGTGCATAAGGAGGTCCCTTGTGACAGTGTGTAGCCTGATTTTTGAAAATTGACAGACTGGATCTTGTAGATCCTGTCTGTCATCTTTCAAAAATCTGGCAAGTGTGTACCCAGCTTAAGACTCTCTGTGGGGGTATCACAAGTCTCTGTACTTGGTCCTCTTCTTTTCTCCATTTACACCTATGGTTTTGGACAGCTTATTAGCTCATTTGGATTTCAGTGTCACCTGTATGCAGATTATACCCAAATTAACATCTCTGCCCCAGATCTCTCTACACTGACATCCCAGGTACCCAACTTCTGCCTTTATGTCCTCCTGCTTCCTAAAACTAATCATGAAAAAGATTAAACTTGTCCTTTTCCCACACTCACATTCTGTTCCCTTACCTAGTCTCAGTATTAATGTTAACGACACAACGATATCCCCATCTCCTCATGTCCATTGCCTGGGAATAACACTATATTCAGATCTTTCCTTCAAACCCCACGTCAACACGCTTACCAACTCCTGTCAGCTCCAACTTAGAAACATCTCCTGCATTTGCCCCTTCTTCTCGAAAGAAGCTACTAAAATCCTAGTCCATGCCCTGATTATATCCCCTCTAGACTACTGCAATGGTTTACTACTGTATGGTTTACCAAACAATCTCCTGGCACCACTTCAATCCATCCTAAACTCTGCTGCCCAGCTCATTCACATCTCTTCTTGCCTCTCTAACGCCTCTCCTCTCTTGTCATTCCCTCCACTGGTTGCCCATCACGCAAAGGATCAAATTCAAGCTGCTAACCCTATCCTATAAAGTGCTATCCAATACAGCCCCTACATACATCTTAGAGCTGACCCACAGATACCGTCCCAGATACAACCTCCTCTCTGCAAATTATATCCTCCTTTCATCCATCGTTGTCACCTCTTTCCATATCCGCATTCAGGACTTTGCTCATGCTGCCCCTCTGCTCTGGAATTCCCTTCCTCCGTCTGTTCATCACTCACCATCCATACCTTCAATCGTAACCTTAAAACCCACCTCTTCAGGCAAGCATATAATCTGGCCTAGACAAGCATATAACCTGGCCTAGACATTACCCCTCTCACTGACCCAAGCTGATCCTGTCCATGCTACCTTATACTATACACGCATGTTTTTGTAGTTTTCAAAACATCGGAAGGGCAGCAAGTTTGATATCCCTGGTCTAATGTTTCTAAAGTAAAGTTAAGACATTTTGGATATAAAATAATACCTTTTATTGGCTAACTAAAATGATTGAAAAGGCAAGCTTTCAAAGCACTGGGCTTCTTCCTCAGGCATGATACAATACTGAATCTTGTAAAGCACTCTATTTTATACATACTAGAACAAAGACTTTCTGACATTACACAGATGTTGTCTTTTGCCCCCATGCCTGATTGGCAATGGCTGTCGTAAATAAAACAGTAAATGCACATTCAATGATCACACGCAGTAGCAAAAGAATTAGCAAGGGTTAAACAAACAATCAGATACACTTCACCTCTAGTGTCCATGGAGGGTCTGGTATAAATGAGATATTTATGGGTTTGGGTGGTTTAGAGGTGGTTTACCCAAACCCATAAATATCTCATTTATACCAGACCCTCCATGGACAATAGAGGTGAAGTGTATCTGATTGTTTAACCCTTGCTAATTCTTTTATTACTGCGGGGTTTATTGAATTGTTATGAGTTGGCAATACAGTATATTAATATTTTACTATCTATCCATGTTGTGGGGGTTGAAGTATCATTGCATGGGGCACATTGCAATTTTCTAGTTTTAATGATTTTTTTGAAAGACTCATCAACAGTTGATGTCAAAACACATTCTTAGAATTTTCTTTTTAGCTTTATGTAATATGTTAAACAGAAACTGCAGTAACCACGACAGCATACAATTATTTAATCAAAAGCTCAATACTCCTTTTATTATATTCTTTATGCTGCTAAGCTAACTTCTCCAGCACCCTTTCTGTGTTTTTTTCCAAGTAGATGTCTGCTCAGCCATATCATAAAGCAACAAAATGGTAATTGTTTTCAGAGCTATCACAGATCAACTAGTCTATATTACACCTTCAAGGACATCACTTTTAAAAGAAAGATAACTTTGTTCGTTTTCTGTACATTCTATTTTTGTACCTTTGCCATTGTGTGTGATATTTTTTTTCTCTCTGTCCCTAAATCATGAATAAATGGATAGAGAAAGAACGGACATAGACTGAAAAACACTTTATTTTGATTTGCATATAAACAATGTGAAATTGTTATTTTTAAAACTACTGCTACAATACATTTGAGCACTCAGAAAAGTTCATAATGAGGGATACACTCACATTCTCCTTAAAATGTTTATATGTGCACAACGTTTCGGTGGTGGACACCTTCGTCAGGTGTATTGATTGTAAGACTGTAATCTGATTTTGCTGCTGTAGTTGTATGACCGCTGTTGTAAAATGAACGCAAGTTAAAGGCAAAAATAGCAATAATGTCCATTTATAAATATACCCTAAATGTTTTTATCAGTTCCTTTTTTAAAACTTATGATTTTTTGTTTTGTATGAAATTTTATGTATATATAGTCCTTTTAAGAAATCTACACAATGTTATATACTATCGGAGATTGAATAAAGACATAAATCCATCTAGTCCAACATTTCTAGCCTACCTAGTTTATCCTGAGGAAGGCAAAGAAAATCCAGCGTGAAAGGGAACCTTTCCAGACTCCAAATAGCAATCGAAAAGGATCCCTGGATCAGCAAGAACTAAATTGATATCAGTAATTTTCAATATTTTTGAATTTGATATACGTATGGAGCCCATTCTTAAAGCTAGTCAATAACTTTGCCATTACAACATCTGCTGGAAGAGTTTTACCTTCCGTAAGATAACATTTTCTAGTCAGAATATTAAACTTATTTTATTTTGATCTTATAGGATGCCCACAAATCCTCTGAAATGGTCTTTAGAGTTTTTTGTATGGCCAATTAATGTATTCCCCTTATTAATTTAGTTGCCCTTCTCACAACTGGTTACATTTAAAAGATGTCCCTTTTATATATAGGATTCCAAAACTGCACCGCATAGTCCATGTTTGTCCTTAGATTCCCTTGAATCTACACAATCTATAGAAAACAAAATCTTGCCGGATGTTGTCACATGGCAGCGTTTGCTACAGCAGTCTATTATCTTCTACAACCCCCAACTATTTTTCCAACAGTAATTCACTTAGCACTGACCCATTTATGGTGTAGAAAGTATTATTAAAGTGGAAATATGTTTACAGTTTAGTATTAAACTGTATATACTCTGTAAAGCAATTGTAGTACAGTCTACCGTAATACATGATTTAAAAAAAAAAAAAAAGCATTATACATGATACTATACATTATACTGTTTGCAGTTACATTTTTTATTGCCTTTTAAATAGTTTGTTGTATCTTACTATAAGGTGCATGTGCTGTTTTGATAGACACTTTAGGGATTTTAGTATATTACAACTACAAAAACCTTTATAACAACACATTCTAAATTCATTGGCATCAATATAGAGTTAATTCTACCTTGTCCATTTGCGACTGCAGTTGGTGATATAAAGACATGCAGGTGCTTGGCCATGCAAACTCATTCCAGCCACTATTCACTCTCTATTGAGGTGCATTACCATTAAGGTAATGCACCGAGCCAGCTCTCTCTCTCTCTCGCTCTCTATGCATCACAAATGGGGCTAACCCATTCTAAATCTTTAACGCCAGCTATTTACTGGTATTAAAGATTCCGTCATAAAAAGCTGCTATCAGCTTGGTACATTGGTTGTACAGATGGCTGAACTTTATAAAGTTCAGTTCAATTTCGAAATTTTGAACTTTGATAAAAGTTCAAAAGTTCGAAAACGGACCCATTAAAGTTAACAGGAGTTAAATAGTTCGAAAAGTTTGGATGAAATACAGTTAAAATAACAATGGTAACTTAATGTAAATGGCTCTGGGTCCTGGGAAATGGTCTGGGGGACACGTACGAGTATCCAGAAAAAAAAATCGTTGTTATTCTTACGTGCGCTACTTTCGAGCTCCTGTGTTCGATTTTCGATAATTACTCCACAAATGAATAGAAGATTTGAGATTACCGAATCCTCATGTTCAGATTCGAGGGTTACCGGAAAGTTTAAGAGTCTGAGAAATCTGGGTTTGGGATAGTTTGAAAAGTCTGGGTCCGTTCCAACTTGTTAAATTTGTATCGAACTCGGGTTTGAGTTTGGTTTTGTGTCCATCTCTAAATGGTTGTGGCAGTTGTGTGGTTTAACTTGCTCTTAAAGCCACATTAACTGTTGGTAGTTGCTCAGTATGAAACTGAGTTAGCAATTATTGTCAACTTACATGTAGATGTTTGATTATTAAGCTATCGAAAGCTATTTGCACCTCTCTTTTTTTAAACTAAAACATGACATTTTCTTAATACCCTGTCATGTGTAGGTTTTGATGGATATTTTAATACAGCAAAATAAAACTTGTATTATGAATATAAACAAAATTTAGATGCTAATTTACTCCTAATGCTCATGTTACAGTGACTATAAAATCTACTGTCTAGCAGAAGACTAAATTAAAAGTGACTGATATACAGCATCTAGTTTGTTTTGGATTTACCACTTTCACATGCTCATATTGATTTACTGATTTGCAGCTGCCTTTGGCATAGAAGTAGAAATTTGTCTTTTTACTCTTCAGTAGAATACAAATAAAATGTTTTTTGAAAGTAATATGTTGCTTTTATTTTTGTCTTTGAAATGATGCATTGAAATAATAATAATAAGCAAAGAAAAATTGGGTTAATTTTTTTATCTTTATTAACTACAGATAACACGGCTTCCGTTCTGACCAGAAGAGGTAGATTTCGGAGACAGGAACAATCTGTATTTTATTTGCCAATTGTTATAGTGGATAGTGGATCCCCATCACTTAGCAGTACAAATACTTTAACCATTAGAGTTTGTGACTGTGATGCAGATGGTTTGGCCCAATCATGTAATGCAGAAGCATACACCCTACCTGCTGGTCTGAGTACTGGTGCATTGGTTGCAATTTTAGCTTGTGTTCTGACATTGCTTGGTAAGTATTGAGTTGTATTACATTTCTAAGCAGACAAACAGAAAATGCAAGTTAGTGACATCAAAAGCAATGCTAAATTGTATGTATAGTATAGTATTTGAGGTTGAATAAAGACATACATCCATCTATTCCAACCTACTCACCAATACCCACATTTCCTAATAGTTGATCCAGTGGAAAGCAAAAAAAACAGTATGAAGGGTATGCATCAATACCAATAACATGCAATATTCTTTATATTTATAAACTCGTCCAGCTTTTAAAAAAAAAAAATCCAATAAATCTTCCATCACGACATTCAATGGCAGACAGTTTTGTAGTTTTACCATTCTCACAGTGAAAAACCCTTTCTGAACTTGAAGACTAAACGTCTTTTCTTCCAGTATTAAGTGATTTCCGCATGTGCAATGGAGCTACATCTATGTGAAGTGCCTCAGGGTCCTGTACTGGAGCCACTTTTTTAAATCTGTTTATAAATGACTTAGAAGGGGGCATTGAGAGCAAGGTCTCTGTGTTTGCTGATGCCACTAAACTTTGGTTTCATTCATTTGAAGCTTTGGTAGCTTCAAATGATGTGCAAGTGCTGCAAGCTGACCTAGATAGATTATCAAATTGGGCAGCAGAATGGCAGATGAGATTCAATGTTGATAAATGTAAGGTGATGCATTTGGAGTTTAGCAACCTACACTATAAACAACACTGTGTTAAGTGAATCTCAAGTGTAAAAGATTTCGGGGTTCTGGTAGATAACAGACTTAGCTGTAGCAAAGAATGCCAGGCAGCAACAAGTAGAGCTAGCAAGATATTGTCTTGTATAAAGAGGGAGATAGATTTAAGAGAAAAAACATTATTCTCCCTCTTTACAAGGCACTGGTACGGCCTCATTTAGAATATGCGGTGCAGTTTTGGATTCCCATAAGGAAACAAAAGGAACATCTTGGAAATGGAAGCAGTTAAGAGAAGGGCAACTAAAATAATAAAGGGAATGGAGGGGGTTGACTATGCAGACAGATTAGACAAGAAATGTCTGTTTACATCAGAGAAGAGACGTCAGCGTGGGGATATGGTCACTTTATATAAATATATTAATGGGCCATACAATAAAATCTCTGGTGCCCCTCAGGTTTGCCTGCAATCTTCCCTTAGATTCTCCAACACAGATTCCATCAAATTCCTGATGTAGCATTAGGAGTGTGAATAATTCCATTTTCAGAAGAGTTTTCATATTTGCATCAAAAAATCACTAAAAAAATAATATAAATATGAAAGTAATATTTGGTATATATCTATATATATGTCTTCTAATATGTTAGCTATAATGTCTACAACATGCCCTACTTAACTTGTTTATTTTTGTCTGTAAATATACTTGGATGTCAAATTATTGAGAACATTATGTTAGGGGAATGTATTAGGTCTAATTAAAGAAATCACTTGCCATCTGTGTACACAAACTTGGGAAAAAATGTAAGTGCTTTTGAAGTGAAATTTGGAGGCTTTTAAAGTGAAACCTGTTATTCACATTTATATCTTCCTCTGTTACCATATATAATTTTTGGTGAGCTAGAGCTGGAGCATTATTTTCATATCCTTGATCTTGCTATTCATTGGGGGATTTTAATGATTCTAAAGGTGGAACACATAGAGCTGCTACCTGCTATGATACGATTAAGGGGTTTGTCCCTGCAGTGCTTCAGATGATGCAACTGGGTGCTGCATGAAGTTTCAATAAAGTTTGTTTTTAGAGGAGGTGCAGTCTTTTTTTCTTTCTTTCCTAAATTTAGTTAGATCAGCTGCACTTGGAGTTTCATTTTTGAAGATATTTCACTAGTCATCCTGACTGGCTTTCTCAAATCAAAATGACTTGATTCTTGTACATGTCATTCTAAATCAAAAGTTTCTTGACCATGTCTTTCTGAACTGAGAAAGCCATTCGGGATAAACAGCTAAATGTCTTAAAGAACTAAACTTCAACTACTACAGTTGATCTTACCAAGTACCACAGATATACCTTGACCTGGATGAATGAGAACCTTGAAACATTTTGATTGCTTTTGGAAAAAGTTGTGACATAACATTTTTATTAAAATATAATCTAAGTAATATTTATTTTTTAAAAACTTAGATAAATAAACTTAGAGTAGATAAGCCAACCCATCACAGGTAAAATATTGTTATGTTTGCTGTGTCTGTCAGAATTTCATTGCTCATTCAAGTTTTATTGAAATTTTGTCTTGGATGATTAATATGAATCAGAAAAGGCTGTAACACATGGGCTGACTTCTGTATGATAATTGTATCTGACTGATGTTCAGATTGATATAATAAGTCAGTAGTGAAACGGCCTAAAATTGTTCAGCCTTGATCAACTAGAATATTGTGACGGGTGGTTCTTTGTATGTATGTATGTATGTATAATATTATTTCTAAAGCGCCACTTGGTTACACAGCTCTGTACATTATAAAATACAGAGTATACAAACAAGGGGATAAGTGCAAGCAATTATACAGATAAATAAAAATTAAATACAATTTCATACATCGGTTAAGAAAGCATATGTTTAAATTATGGATAAATTGATATAAGTGCAGCATGCCATGACACATTAGGAATGAGATTCCTGCCCTGAAGAGCTTACAATCTGGTCAGAGATATTGACAGAATATTTTCTAAAGGTTATTCTTTGAAAAACTGTACCTGGGGCTGTTAGATATTAATTATTAATCAACAAAATTTCAAATTTAGTTTAACAGTAAATGTAAGAAATAAGTAACAAAATTACATAATAAAAAACAAGTTTGGCCTTTAATTTACGGTAATTTACGGTAAATTTATGGAAATAAAGTACATTGTAGAAATGAATTAATTTATTTCCTATTATATGCTATGGAATAAAAGATTGTAGGCTTTTCTGGTCAAGTAATTAGAAAAAAATGGTATAGAGTAGAATGTTATGCTGAATTAGTTATTTACTTAAATATGTATAATTCTGTATTTAAATGTTTATTGCTATTATGCATTTTAGTGCTTGTTCTTCTTATTGTCACCATGAGAAGAAGGAAGAAAGAGCCATTAATTTTTGATGACGAACGAGATATTAGAGAGAATATTGTGAGATATGATGATGAAGGGGGAGGAGAAGAAGACACTGAAGCTTTTGACATGGCTGCATTGAGAAATCTTAATGTTATCAGAGATAACAAAACAAGAAGGGATGTAACACCAGAAATACAATTCTTAAGCCGACCATCCATTAAAAGCGCACCAGACAATGTCATTTTCAGGGAATTTATTTGGGAAAGACTAAAGGAAGCTGATGTAGATCCATGTGCTCCACCCTATGACTCACTTCAGACATATGCCTTTGAAGGAAATGGTTCAGTTGCAGAGTCACTTAGCTCGCTAGAGTCAAACAGTTCAAACTCTGAACAAAACTATGACTATCTAAGTGATTGGGGTCCTCGATTTAAAAGACTAGCAGATTTGTATGGCACTGCTGAGGACATCTTATATTCATAGCACTGAAAAACATTGTACAGCATATTAATGCACTGAATATAAACTCAGCATTGACTAATAAAATTGTACATTTGTCTTCATTTTATTATTTAAGAATTCAGTTATTGATATGTGTATACCATTCATGTTTTATAGGCTTTATTGCCAAGAAAACCTTTTATAAAATAAAACCATTTGTAAATTGTTCCCAGATTTTTATTTTTTAAATCTATGCAAATAATCTACATTTAAATATTTGTAAGAAAATCCAGGGGCTGATTTGTGTTTGCTTATGTTTAAATTTAGTATCCTTTAAAGAATATTATGTGATGTGAATTCACTTTGTTATATTCAAGAAGTTAGCTACAGATTAAAAATTAATATATTAAAAAAAAATGTTCTGCTCTCTTTGTATTGTGCAATACTATCAAATGTGTTGAACATCACAACACATAGAGAGCTAAAAGAAAATTAAAAAAAGGGAAAAAAACCAAAAAAACAGGCTAATAAAGAATTCTAAACGCTCCAAAATATTTGATCCTGACAGAAATCCATGATTTATAAAGAATATTTTGCTACACCTTTCATACAAATATTCAGTGAAGTGATCTTAGTTGCCTTTCCTTACTGGCAGTAGGCAAAATACCATTGCAGACATTTCTATTGAATTCTTTACCACCCTCTACTCTTGTTAAAGCTGTCAAGGAACTACAGTCTGACTTTTTCCTAACTTACCTATGCAAGGAAGAACAGTAATAAATCTAATCTGTTACTAGTTTACAGATAAGGGGACACGGGTTAAAAGCTATAGATCCCTTAAAAAGGCATAAACTTGCAGAATTACAGATAATGGCTTCACAATTCATCTGATCACAGGTAGGAGAGGGAAAGTTCTTACTTTTTCTATTTAACTTTTGTTTAACTTTAGGAAAATAATTTTAATCCTTTTACTAAGTTTTTGTAACTTGTTTTAAAATTCTTTTTATTGTGGCAATTACACAGCGAGAAAATACAAATAGCAAAACTGCTATGAAAATAATAGATTATTGTTCTTAATTTGTAGTTATTAAGATAAGAAAGAAGTTAGGAATATATTAATGGGAAAATGTAGGAAAGTAAGTTAAGATATTTGGAAGCCACCAACACATTTAAAAATAAATGTAAAATGTGAATTTTTCCTAAATATTATTGTCGTTCTATATATTAAATCAATATATTATATATTTTAAATCAAACTTCCTATTTAAAGGGCAAGTCTAGCCCTAAAATGAAAACTTACATACAGGTAAATCACCCCCCAAAATCCTAAACAGTAATAGTTTGAAATCTGAAATATATAAGTCTAACCTGAAATCCTGCACAATGTCCTGTTGCCCCTGTTTCTGCTTCCTGGTTCTTCCAGTTAGTAACTGTCAGTTATGGATTTGACAGTTGACATCACAGCCAATGACTTAATGATAATCCCCTATCTGCCTCTTCTGAGCATGCCCAGGCTCAGTACAGGCTCAGTACAGGTTTCTAAATTGCTCCGTTTCCATGAGGCATCCAAAAGCATAGCATGCATACAGTAATGAATTCATAGGACAAAGTATGATATATCAACATATTTTAAAGAGGACATTCTCTCTAAAAGATGTTCTTATGAGGGTGGAGTTGTCCTTTAAGTGATTTTTTTTCTGGAAATAGTTTTCTTTATTATGCTGTATTATAACGAGTGTAGTAAAGGCTTAATTTGCAATTAAATGTTTGTAAAATGTATGAATGCAGGTCTATCTATGAAAATTGGGGATTTAAAAAAAAAAGTAAAATAATCCAGGAACTGTTATAACAGCTAACAAAGTTAGATAAGTATTGAAAAAAAGAAATTAAGCTTTTCCGTGACACTTCTATAAGGAGGTTGCTAAATGGAAGTAAAAAGGAAAGAACTTTATTTAATGGATATTATTGTTTCTCCAGGATTGTGTTTTAAGTAGCAGTTTTAAGCATAGCTACCCAAATCAGCTCCAAATAAACTAGTTTATGAATGTAGATTATTGTGTAGTATAATAGAAAGCAGTATGTCTAACCTCATGTCTAACTCTTTAGATTGTGACTCAGTGCATTAAAATTCATTTCAGGTGTATGTTTGATTTTAATGATGTAAAAACTATTTTAATTGCCTACATTAGGCTTGTTATGGAATCACTTTTTTACAGTATAATTGCCACTTTTCTGATTGCCTTATTTAGAGAGTATGTAAAGAATATTCAAGGCATATCATAATGTTAAAATTAGAGAGCTGGTGTTTATAAAGCTAGTTAAAAAGGAGGATTTTTTTTTTTTTACTTCTGTCCTTCATTTCTTTCTCAGTAGAATTTTTTTTTCTACTTGATGTGGTTAATTACTTGCAGTATAAGTTTCACCAAATCCAAGGAGACCAGGAGAATAAGAAAATGCTCAAAACACGATAAGATTTATTGAAATTGCATTATAAAGAATGATAGATAGTAACCTTTTAATAATATTTGCTTCCCTCAAGAAATTCTATGATACATTTAAAAAGTGAAATTGTTTTATAAACAGAAAAACAATATATATTAGTTTATATGCGTAATTTTGTCAAAAAGTAAGTATATTAACTGTAAAGTTTTAACTTTTGGCATATTTCAAAATATTATTTGATTTTCAGGCAAGATTATAAATGCATATGAGCTTAGAAAATAATTTGAAAGATCACCAAATAATTAGCCTTGTCCAGGCCAAACCACCACAGAACATTCAGCCCAAGAGCAAAATGCTTACATTAAATCTCTAAAAAATGCCAAAAATGTCATCATAGGACCTTGATGGAAAAGTGTATCAGTGTGCAATTTGAAGAATAGTTGTACAAATTAGACCTACAATGCTATCCAGTAGGAATACTGGTGCAAGATAAAAGTTTGATCAAGATATCTGGAACAGTTTCATCTAAATAAACTAGAAAAGTTATATAGCTACACTACCAGGCAACATTTCACCAGAGGAACATAATACCAGCTGTTCAGCAGTGTGGAATGGCTTTTGCTTACTTTGCTGCAACATTGCATGTGGAGATTACAGTATCCACTATGATTTTTTTCACTGTACCTAAATTTACTTACAGAAAACATGAGGCCATGTGTCAAAACATTAAAACACAAACAAAAACAGATTTTCCAACATGAGAATGACCACAAATTTTCCAGTGAAATCATAAAGTAAACATTAAGGAAAAAAAAGAAGAAAATGGGCAACATCACAAAGCTTAAAAAATCTTCATAGATCATTGGGGAAATCACCCACATCATTTCTGATTAGCAGTTAAATAAAACATAATTAGAAGAGCCAAGTGGTTATCAGAGAGCATGCACTTCCACGGGTCAAACATGAGACTTTGGTGGATATTGTGCAAACATGGGATAGAACCACACTGTTGTGAAGCTGCAGCTTTCCCCCCACAAAAAACAATACCAGGGATTAGAACCAAAGGTTTAGATTTTTTCCTTTAAAGAAAAAAAATGCTTACTTTTTAATATTTGTGAAAATTATTGCAGACTATCAGGGAGACTCAAAATTATTGAAATCCATGTAAAACCCATGTTAACCAGTAATGTCAGGTTTACGTGTGTTTTACATGTATTGTAGGGCACTGCTTCACTTCCAACAAAACCCCTTTAGCGCTACCACAGGGTTTATATGGGGACTTAAAATCCACGCAACCATAGTTTTTAACTTTACGCAATCCCAAGGTGCAATACCAGACGTAATATCGTTTACATCTGGCATTGTATCGCAGGATTGTGCAATGTATTGCAATTTTTTTAAATTGAATCTCCCTCTATGTTTTCCTTATATTTTTTGCAGGTACATATCTTTAAAGATTGATTGAACCACGATCACAAAAAATAAAACTTTACATTGGGTATATTTATTTTTTCACAACTGCACATTTTGTGCAAAAGTTTTAGAACAAGTGTAAAGGATAGTGGCTGCTTAGCCTAAAGTTTCTATAGCTATAAAAGACAGATGCTGAAGGAAGAGCTAATTTAACTGTTCTGTTAAGATAAAGTATGTGTACTCTTTTTACATCTTAACAGCAACATTTTCTCTTCATAGTAACAACCTTTTCATTCCTATAATTGGTTAACTTGTATTTTGTACATTTTTATTTTCTCTAAATACCATGTGTTCTCTCTAAAGGAACTTTTTTTAAAATAGGAAACAAAATAGTGAAGGTATATTAATACAATATTATAAATATTAAATTAAACTAGTGTCACCAAATACCTTTTGAAGGTGTCTATATTTTTAAAGGAACTTCAAAGTTTAAATTACTGTTATGTTAATGGTTTTATTATAACACAAACAGTACATAAGACAATATCTCCATAATGTTAAAGGTGAATGCAGAAAAAATAGAAGCATAAACCCCTTTTTTATCAGGCTCACAAAATGTTATCAATTGGTTATATTTACTTCACAAACATTTATTAGCAGGTAACAGAAAATGACATAATATATCCCTGTCAATGGACAGACTATAATTCCACAATTTCTCTGGACTAAATCATTTATATATGATACAATCCATAATATGCAAGCACAATCTTTAATACTCATATACAAAAAAACTCTCAGAGGTTAGAATAGACACCTCCTCTCTCTCACATTTATAGAGAAAAGAGAGTGTCTGCATTTAGAAAGAATCAGACCTATCACAAAAATAAATAGAGTTCATAGTCTGTCCATTTGACAGGGTTAGATGATGTAATTTCCTGTTATATGCTATAAACATTTGTGAAGTGAATATAACCAATTGATAACAGTTTGTGAGCCTGATGAAGAGGGCTGCATGCTCTTGAAATGTTGCTCAGAAAGAATAAATAAACACATGATTGCATTTATTTTCAAGTGCTGCCTTTGACACATATATTGATTGGAAAAATACAGCTGTTTTCCTGGACACTTCAATGTAATATATACTCTATATAAAAACTATAAAAGAGTTTTTAATGTTTCCTAAGGTGTTAACTACTGTTTAAATCTTACAACTTACTGTATAATGTACTGTCTATGGCATTCAAACATAATACATTTTGACAATAACTTTTGTAGTGTAAAATATTTAACTACATTTTCAAAAAGCCACAAATATACATCCATCCAAATTATAAAGGATTTGGCAATATGAAAACATAATAATTTTGACTTGGTTTAATCAGACTTTGAAGCTATAAATGATATCTGAAGCTATTGAGAAGCTGTTCAGTGATTTACCAGCATGTCTATTTTACATCAATAGAAAACAGAACTAATAGAAATACAAATAGGATAAATTTATCTTGGCAAGGTTTTTTAGAGTCATTTCTAAAGAGCGGCCTTTATTTTAATGAGCAAAAATAATGAGAAGAAAACAACCATGGACTATATAGTGTATTGCATTTTATTGAAAATGATTGTGTCATGTATTATTTATTTTCAGTTTATTAAATAAACTTCTTTTGTTACAAGAGATTCTTGTTTGTTTCTTCTTTAAAAAATAAAATAGCATTTAGTCAGATTAGTTTGATTCTATCAAAAAAAGTTCCAAGACATTATATAGTTCATATTTAAAAAGGTACAGTATTTTTACAGCAATAATAGGCCTTCACCACAGTTGCTTTATACCATGCAATATCAGTATTTGAGACTATGTCAATATTTTGTTACCATGCAGCATCTTCTGTATACTGTGACTTTTTTTTGAACGGTAATCGAACTCTGTTTCTATTTATTATTTTACAGTTAGAAAAGGCAAACAGGGCTTGGAAAAGGCAGTGCTATTGGTTATTACCGATATTGCTCCTTTATAAATAAATAAAACCCCAAAATGATTGTTGTTTGCTTGAGGGTTGTATCAATATTGAGAATGCAGATTTTGTATTGATAGATATTGTAGAGGTGATTTAGGACTATATGGTAGAACCAGTTGAAGTACAAGAAATGTATTTCTTTCATAAGATAAAATTATGGAGGGGGAAAGCAGTAATATTGCTTCTTACATGACAACACTTCCATGAGAGTCCGGTAAGGTAAGAAGCACCAGGCAGAGGGTTTTATATCGCAATTAAATACCTGTTCTTTTCCATGCTACACAGTATAGCAAAACATAAAACTATGCTGTTTCTCAATAGTTTTTGAAACAGTTCAGCCTCTGAAAAAGGAGGTAGCACCCTTTACTGCATCTCCCCCTAAGCATTTTTGTTCAGACTGACAATAACTTGTTCTGGGCATGAATATTATACAGAGCATCCTGCTTTTTTTAAACTAGATCACAAACTGAAACCAGTTTTATGACCTACATAAAAAAACACAACATGATCATCTGTGATTTACTAAACAGACTAACAGGCATTCCTGAAAAATTGATTGAAAAGGATCACCCACCCAATCTGACCAAAATGTTGGCAAATTTTTGTCAGAATCTTTTAATAATGTTGTTATTAGTACATGCTGTATGCCAAAATATGAACCTACATTTCAGGAAGTGCTTGATAAGCTTAAAAAAGTAAGCCTGCAAATCTGCATCCACGATTTTCACTGTATTGTAATGAGAAGAAACATTACTTTCCTAGCTACTTTCTGACATGACAAGCTTCTTACATCTTCTGCCAAGTTAAAAAGAAAGAGTCAATCTTTGAACCTTTTCAAAGGCCTGTAGTTTGATCTTTGGGGATAAAAGAGTATTTGGTTAATTTACTGTGGATCATGAAAAAATCTTAAAATACATGGCAGGTGCCCTTACCAGGCTATTTTTTACAATATGGTTGGTTTATTAAATGCAATACATATTGCTTTATTCTCTTTTATCATTAGGTTTACCATATTGTGCTTTGTCTTTATGATGGGTATCAAAATTCAAGGCAATCTCATAGTATGTACAGATAGATAAGCTCTGACCCCTAAAGGAACATCCCCCCCCAAAAAAAATCCTATTATATGCCTTTATTTCCATAGTAATCTATAGAGCATTGTTTGTCACACGTACTTTACAGTTATCGATGACAATATTCGTTTATAGGCAATACAAGGTTATAAAATCTTAGGCACTCCCTAGTGGCCCATGTGCAGTCTGCCCCAGACCCTTCGCTTTGGCTGATTCTCAAAAGAACAAAATCTCAGTGTCTAAGTAGCAGTGCACACCCGACACAAACTCCACTCACAGTATAGTCTTAAAAGAGCTTCTTTACTCCCTCATGTTTTTGCTCCACCTCAAGCTCATAGCCCTTTCAGGTTTTAATCTGTGAAATGAAATAAGCCTGTACTCTCACTTATATAATATATTAAAGCCTGTAGCCCTAACTTGTTGGATTTCCTAGGATGTAATATACTCTCTAATTTTCCCATATTGTAGCAAACAAGAAACTGCATGTGTGAAATATTGTATGTTTATAAAATATGTTAGGATTAATTTGTTTGAAAGCTTAACTCTACCAAAACTGCATAAAATATTACATGTAGTATGTCCATATATTTTGCCAAATTTAAAAAGTTTAGTGGTAGGTGACCACACATTTCTGGCCACTAAAGGATTTAAAATTAAAAATTTTTATAAGGTACATTTGGAACAAACCTAAATAAAGATAAACACGTAAAGGGACTTGATGCCGCTCTTCCCAGGTGATCGACAAACGTTCGGTGAAGCCAGTTACAATAAAAACAATGTTTATTACATCATCATATCACGGCACATACTTAAAATATAAAACAGAGGTAGTAAGCCTCTGTAGATGCCTCCGCGTCCTTAGTCATAGGCATGCAACTATATCCTATGTAAATTTGTATAAACCCTACATATATTTCCTTCCCACTGTTTCTGTAATTCAGAAATGGTGCACACAATAGTGTCTATATAGAGGTTCAAAACACACGGTTTTCTCTACAAAAACGCAAATAAAGATTTCTACAGATTACTAAAACTGAATTTCTAGAGCTCCCTTTGTCACAATGATTTACTTGCACAGCATGTCTTCCCATAGACCAAGCCCTAAACACAATCAGGGACCGGACAGGCAAGCCATCTTTAGGTATTGCTGAAGATCTAAGTTAAACTCAAATACCTAAGGGTTTAGCTCCTTACCTTGGGTACATTAAATAGGTGAGATGAGGTTTGGAGGGTATATTCACCATTAATAAAACCACTGTATCCTAAAACCTCTAAAAAACTGATTTGTGAATGACAACAATTCAAACATTAATTTTAATTATGGTAACAGACAAACTGTTGCAGTTTACAGCATCTGTTATACCATGCAAATATCTTGCAAAATGAGAATGTATATGATGCTACAGGTTACTTCACACTAACAAGAGACCACAGTGCCCTTAACTTCCCTTGCTCGAGTGGTATAACCACTCAAGCAAGGGATAAAATGATAAAATGTAGAGGTGTAGGATATGGTAAAAAAGGATCCTTTGGGATCTACTATAAGACTAGGGAACAACCCATTGTGTTCACTTCTTCTTACAGCTCTCAGTTCTAGGATATAGTCAAAAGTCTAAACAAACATTTACCCTTATTGAGAGCTGATGGTAGATTAGCTAATATTTAGGATGCCGTTTTGTACCAAAAAGAGCAAGGACTCTGGGAAGCTATTTATCTCCGAGTGAATTTAATAGCTCTAAGTGTTCGACTGATAATTGGTTAGGCTATAAAGGCATGTTTAAATGTGGACACACGAGATGTATTACCTGTGATTTTGTAAAAATGGGGAACTAATTTTGTAATTTGGTAACGGGTAGATCCTATTCTATCAAGGAATATATTAATTGCTCTTCCACATATGTAATATACTTATTGAGATGCTCTACTTGTGACTCACAATATATGGGTTGCACTATTAGAACACTAAAATCCAGAGCTCGTGAACACATCAGAGCAATTAGAAATAAAGATCTCAATAGTCCTGTAGCTAAACATTTCTGCATTTGTAACAATGGAGATGTAAGTAAGTTACAGATACAGGGGATACAGAGGATACAAAAATATTTCAGAAATAAAGGTAGATACAAAATGTTGTTGAAACAAGAAACAAAGTGGATTTTTTTGCTGGATACCAGATATCCTATGGGTATAAATTATATATTAGATGTGAACTGTTTTATTGATTAATTTTCAATTTAATTTCATAGTACTTAGTATCTTTACACTTCTAGGTTTTCTCTGGAGGCTATGGTATCTAAATTAATTATTTTAGATTTGGAATGTATAATAGAATTGTATGAGTATATATGTATATTACAGCTAAGTTTGTTTATTTACACTTTTTTTGGTATCGATGATCACTATTCAATCATGACTTGTACGTGGCTATGCAAACGAGTCCAGCTGAATCTATTTGCACTGAACTTTCTTGCCTGCACGATGGACTTACCATGTGGGACAATGGATTTGACGATGGTTAATGTGGATTGCATGCTTGGTCCGTGCGAATGTGTCTTCAGATAGAATTGTTGGAGGATTCGGGTGGAGGTGTTTTCCTATTTTCCGGCAGCAAAGGGTTAAGGAGCCTTGGACTTCTATGAGTATTCTGATGATCTCTGTGTGTGGGAATCCATAATTACATTTTGGACACGTGGGATACAATGGATATATATAGGGAAGGGGATTGTTTGTTTCTTTATGCCTATGATTAAGGACCTGTTGTCCGAAACGCGTTAGGCTTTGGTAATAAAGGCTTTTCCCTTTCAACTACTCTGGTATGTCTCCCTGAGTCCTGGTGTGCAGACCTCTGGTGTATCTATCGAGAGTCCTTGGAATTTGGCTGTTGCGACGGGCCTGGGGCGTTTAGCACCTGGGCCATGGAGACTGATGGGTAAGAGTGTACCTGCTATATATGAATAGACGAGTGTATGGGCAATGTTACATATTTGAAGAAGTGAATGGTTCGGGGTTTATACACCCAAAACTCTAATTATTCTAAGTAAGGATATATCATAGCATTACTGTTTTAAAGTTGAGCCCAACATGTGTTTTTTTACTACGAGTGTGCCCTGATCACAAGACCCCATAATGTAGATTATTTCGTAAAAACAAACTTCTTCCGCCTTTTCTAAAGTGATAAATAGCTTTTTTTCATAAGAAAGAATGTGGCAAGGCATGATTAATGGTATCCCTTTTTAAAAGGCACAGACAAGTCAGTATATGGGTAACAAATCAATGGCTTACTGGCGAACCGGGACAGATATTAACAAGCATAATATATAGTATATAGTTGATAAGGTTTTTCATGAGTTCAGCAAAAATACCCTTATATATACCCTTGGTATACTAACCAATCAGATTATTTTCCAATCTGAAATGGTTACAATCAGATTCTTTCATAACAGAATCTGATTGGTTAGTATATCAATCAGATTCTTACTGAAATAATCTGATTGTATCCAATCAGAATTGGTTACAATGAGATTCTTTCAGAAAGAAAAGTAATTTTCTTTCTGAATAAGTTCTGGATATTTGTACGTGTTCCCTTATAGTTTGGCGGATCTGTGCTGATTTCTTTCTCCCATTGACTTTAATGGCTTTTCCAGCGGATTTTCGGAGTTTCGCCCATCTTTACTCATCACAGTTTGTTTAACATTTTAGGATACTTTTCCTTTAAATATAATGGCTATATCTTGTATTGTAATATGCACAATAGCTTAACAGAAAACCATAAACTCTATTAACATAATTATCCTTAAAATAGTGCTGTGCATTCAAGCATAATTGAAATACATGTTACCTCCTTCTTTTGTCCCATTAAAATCTTAATCTTACAATCTTTTAATCTTAAACTCAAAGATATCAAAAACAAAATATTTAGTTAGAAAACATTTCACCTTTTTTTTAGAATCTTTTTTCTAGCTTGCTAATTTTCTTCATATTTTATGTTAACACTCCAAATAGGGATAGCCTATTTATCATCTACTTCTGTTTCCACTCTTCTGTTTTATCCTGTCACAAGCAGCTGCTGTATACTTAGGTAATTATTTTAGGATAGGTATCATGCATTTTTGCTAATTGGTCCTCAGAGACCTATTTGAATTCCTGTCGCTAAATAACCATACCAGCATTATAAACTTGATAAGAAAACACACAATGATTATGTAATATCAGTATCTTACTAAAAAAATAAAAAATTAATCTTTTGAGAGCCTTAAAGATGTTTGATAGTTTAAAAGAAAAAAAAAGTTTTCCTGACATTTTATGAACACATCTCAGAAAATGTTCAGCCTATGAAACACAAATTGTAAAACATATTTGGGGCAGATGTATCAAAGATGAAAAGCACTAAGCAATCATGGCAATTTATCAAGGAATCACAATGTGTTCTCTGCAGGTTCACTGTGCAGAATTATTTCCTTGCCAAGTTTATGTTCCAGAAAGAGAGAGCTCAGCCATGTCAGGGCTTTGTCAAATTAGCTCCCTGCCATGATTTTATCTGGCGGTGATAGGTCTTACCTAGAAGTCAACTTTACAATATGGAACACTTTATTACATGTTAGTGTATATTTGTTCATATTAATAAAAGATTGGCAATCTTCTTTTGAAATGGGAAGCCGCAGGCTCATTATAACAAAAACACATCATATGCAACAAATCTGATTTTTTTTTTACATGCAACAGGAAAAAAGAAAGCTATATGCTTTTTGCTATATGTGGTAAATTTGCAGAATGTCTTACATATATGGTATCTGTATTACACTAATTCAAATCTTAAAACCATTTTTCCAAAGTTACCCCTTACAATGGTTGATAACATTTATATAAGGGATAATGCGCCCCTTACAGTGTAATATAAGGCTATTATGCCACCGAGGAGTTCCCTGACCATATAAAAGCATGAGGCCGTAGGCCGAGTGCTTTTATACAGGTCAGGGAACTCCGAGGTGGCATAATAGCCGTATATTACACTGTAAGGGGCGAATTATTTCTTATAATACACAAGTTTTTATTTTAAATAAGTACAGTGATAATAGCTGGTGAAAAGAATTTATTTAACTTTTTTTTTTCCAAAGTTTGGAACATAACATTAAAAAAACATTGTTAAACATTTTAACTATTTAAAATCTTTATCTTAGATATATGTTTAAACATTCATTGTTCAAATGTTAATAGTAATTTAGTCAGAATCAGATGTTTGTTTAGGTTTATTTCACTTGTTTTAGTTTTATAGGCTTTACCCGTTTGTTAATTTTGGTTTATTCCATTTTGTTCGCGCCTCTTTTTTGTTTGCATAATGCATGTGCGCGCCCGGCTGCTCTGAGCGCGCCCGCCTATTACTTTGGTATTGATTTCCTCATGTGCCGTAATGGATGGTAATGCGCATGCGCGCCAGGCTGTTCTGTGCCGTGTATGCACGGCTGATCCGTTCCTGTCCAGCTCTTTGTGGACATTGATTTTGTGAAATGTTCGATTCCGGGGTGGTTGGATAAGAGGTAGGACACTGATTTTTATGTAATATATAGTGATGGCCCAGTTTGCGGATCCGAACACGGATCTGCGGCGGATTTACCACGTTCGCGAGCTGCGGATATGGCGGGTTTTCTGCCTTCCGAACTTTTCCGAACCGTATTTTCGAAAATTTTCGAAATTACGAGGATTTCTCGTATTTTTGAAAATGCGTGAAAATACGTATTTTCGAAATTTTTCTAAATTACGAGGAATTCTTGTAATTTCGAAAATGTGTGATAATACATATTTTCGAAAATTTTCGAAATTACGGGGATTTCTCGTATTTTTGAAAATGCGTGAAATACGTATTTTCCAAAATTTTAGAAATTACGAGGAATTCTCGTAATTTCGAAAACGTGAGAAAATACATATTTTCAAAAATTTTAGAAACTACGAGGATTTCTCGTATTTTCGAAAATGCGTGAAATACATATTTTCAAAAATTTTCGAAATTACGAGGATTTCTCGTATTTTCGAGGATTTTTTCATTTTAATGGGTCCGCTCGAGCCGGCCTCGAGCGGACCGGATTTTGCGAAGTTCGGACATCTCTAGTTATATTAGGAATGGAGAGCTGCAGTGGCACTAATAATTGAACTAGTCACTTAGTGACATCACTGAGTGATTCTAATAAGGATTCTCGCCACTGCAGCTCTCCATTGAAAGTGCAGAGACTTGTGTATTATAATAATTTACTTCACACACATTTCTAAACATTTATTAAGGGGAATAAATGTAGATATGTAAATTATAGTAAATTAGGATAGGTTGGGTTTCTGCATTGGAGAAGATAAAAATCTTGCCTCAGGTGGTGCCCTTATAGAGCCTGTTAGAGGCAGCAATTTATGTGCTTCTGTGGCACTTAGTGGGATAACTCCCTCCTAAAAAACAACCACTGGGAATTGGAGGGCACAGATCTATTACCCTACTTATCCCCTCTTTTTCCCTTTGGTTTCATCTGAAACCAATGTAGGGGTTTTGAGTTTTAATCCCTTAAAGGAAAAGTGCACTGTAAAATCAAGTTATGTTCATTTGGAAGCTGCAGCTTTAAAAATACCGTTGCCATATTTTTTTTTTTACCTATGCCCCTCCAGAGCCTAGCTTTCTGCTTTGAAAGTTGCTGACATCTTGTTACTGGTTTGCTGAATGTTAAGCTCCGCCCCTCTGAGATTTCCTCTGCTTTCTCCTGCTTGAGCCTCAAACAGTAATGCCTGTGAGTTCTGTGCACTCTCCTGCTTGAGCCTCAAACAGTAATGCCTGTGAGTCCCATGCTTGTGCGTGTGCACGGAACTCACAAGCATTACTGTTTGAGGCTCAAGCAGGAGAAAGCAGAGGAAATCTCAGAGGGGTGGAGCTTAACATTCACCAAACCAGTAACAAGATGTCAGCAACTTCCAAGGCACAAAGCTAGGCTCTGGAGGGACATAGGTAAAAAAAAAACGGCAACAGTATTTTTAAAGATGCAGCTTCCAAATTAACATAACTTGATTTTACAGTGCACTTATCCTTTAAGTGAGGCAACTGTATAGGAAAGTGGTAAGGGTGTCAAAAAAGGGTGCCTGTGACATCAGAGGACTTCCTCTGACTTCAAGGATCCGCCTTAGTCTTTACCCAGTCTTCCCTGATGGTCTAGTGAAGGTATTTTGCTAGTGAGCAATACTCAGTACTGATTCCTGAGTATTTATCTTTGTCAATGGAGGAAAAATAGCTTCCTGGAAAATGATTTCTGGGAAGTGATTGTTCCATGTAGTTTTGAACGTTATAAACAGGCATTTATGCTGTATTCCAAGTTCATAACACATCAACAGGGAGTTTCAATAAAAGTTCTTATCGGTAAAAATGGTGCTAATTTTGCCCTAACCAATCAGATGTTAGTTTTCAAATGTTAAATAAGAACTCATTGGTTGGGGCAAAATAAGCACCATTTATAATGATATGAACCTTTATTGAATCTCCCTGCATTATCTTCAAATTATCTTTGGGATGATCTGAAGATATGCACACACTTGTTTCCCAAATAAAAACACATTTTGTGCCAAATTTGGTGTTCTCCAAGCTTCCTTTACCCACTCTCACCCCAGGTAGCCTTGCCCACCTCCAAAAATTTAAAACAGCTCCTTGGAGAAGAATCAAAAAGTTATTGATGATGAACTAAGAAAAAGAATTAATGTGAACTGAAGCCACTAAAGGCAATTGTCAAATATATCTGTCGGAGCCTTGGTGGTGAAGGTGACTGCTAGAGATGGCCGAACTTTCGAAAGTTCAGTCCCTTTTCGAACTTTCAAACTATATGGAAAGTTCGAAAACAGACCCATTAAAGTCAATGGGAGTCAAATAGTTTGAAAAGTTCGAATGAAATACAATTAAAATATCAATGGTAACTTAATGTAAATGGCTATGGGACCTGGGAAATGGTCTGGGGAACATGTTCAAATATCCAGGACATTTGAAAATTAATTTTCGAGCTCTTGCGTTCGAACATCCGATGTCCGCGCCTAGGTATCATGGACATTTTACTTGCGGTTTCGATGCTTGCATATAGGTTATAATGGACACTTTACTAGCAGATTCGATGCTTGCACCTAGGTATCATAGACACTTTACTCAAGGATTCAATGCTCACATATAGGTATTACAGGCATTTTACTCGCATATTCGATTTCCTTGAACAGTCGAACATTCGATAATTATCAAAAGTCCGGAAAATATCGGGATAGTTCGAAAAGTCCGAATTTGTTTGAACTTGAATAGTTCGGCTCGAACTCGGGTTTGAGTTCGAGTTCTAGTCCATCTCTAGTGGCTGCAATTACTATTCTCAGTTAGGGGGGTACACTCTGGTAGAGATTACAGGCATCAGGGGAGGACTGGCCCAGTAGGCTGAGGGGAAAATGCCCCCCGAGCTGGTCTAAAAAGAAAAATGTTGGCTGCCACAGAAGCTTTTAGTAAGTTACTCCTTTCCTTAGCCAGTGTTGTAAGCCCTCCAGTTCATTAGCCAGTGTTAGTCAGCCATCTAGTTCATTAGCCAGTGTTAGTCAGCCCTCCAGTTCATTAGCCACTGTTACATCAGCCTTCCGGATCATTAGTCAGCGCTCCAGATCCTTAGCCAGTGTTAGTCAGCCCTCCAGTTTATTAGCCTGTTAGTTATCTTAACCACATCATACACTTAAAAATGTTGCAGGCAACCATGTAAAATGGTCTTCACGGTGTACAACGGTGTAATGTGGTCTTCAGTGTAAATCTGAATCACAGTAGACCATGGGGGTATTTATAATAGAAGTATACAGGCAGGTATGGAGACCAAGACTGTACTGGTAGTGGAAACAGGCTAGCAGATATTGAGACTTAGCTGTGTTGGTAGCAGGCGGGTAGAGATGGATACCAAAGCTGTACTGGGAGTAGGAGTGGTGATGGATATGGAGACCAAGTTGTGCTGGCAGCAGGAGTAACTGGCTGGCTGGAGGACAGGGGTAGAAGCAAGATACAATGCACACAGGAACAAGGCAGGA
This sequence comes from Hymenochirus boettgeri, assembly GCA_019447015.1. Classification (NCBI taxonomy): domain Eukaryota; kingdom Metazoa; phylum Chordata; class Amphibia; order Anura; family Pipidae; genus Hymenochirus; species Hymenochirus boettgeri. Next base: position 193,495,082 of record CM033474.1, on the reverse strand, counting down.
TAGCCACAGAGAGAATAGGAGCCAAAAGTAATAACAAGAATAAAATAATCAGCACTTACCAGCTGCAGTGGTGTGAGCGTTGCCAGGAGTCCTTCCTGGTTGGCTCCTATTGGCTGAAGAGAACGATTGTGAAGGGAGCAGTCAAGAGGACTGACAGGAATGTTCACCCTTAAAACAAAAAACAGGCAAATTGTCAGTTACCTGCTCACTACCCCCAATTGATATATTTTGCACTTTATTACCTGTATTTCTACAGATATTTAATGATTATTATTGTCCTCATTCTGGCAGTGGGGGCTGCGGTTTGGTAAAGTTCCTGTATTTTACCAAATTTGCAAATTAAAACATTTTTCTACATTTTACAGTTGTTTATGTCACATTTTGCAGCCTAACACTCAAATAGGGAGATTCACCCAGAGCCACAACTGCATTGTGCAAATCTCCCATACGGGATTTACCAGAGGCTGTGCGACTCTGGGAGAATCTCACCCAGCTATTAGTGGCGTTAAATACTTACATCTTAAGAGCCACGCAGCCTCTGGCAAATCGCTGGCTGCGCAAGTTCCTGATCCGGATCTCGCGCAGCCACCGCAAAGCAAGCCTTAACGTCACGCTAACTGAGCGTAAATCAGTTATCGCGACATTATGAAGAGGCAGGAGCGCTGCGCGCCGGCAGCGCTCCTGGGTAAATCACCCTTAAAGAATATTTATATTTTTCCAGAGATTGCATTGAGTTTTAGGAACTATTGAGTTTTAGGAACTAAAACTCAATAGAAATAGAAAACAAAACAATATCAAGTATAGTACTAATAGTGAGTTATATTTTACTTAGAATAACGCATCAATGTTTACACTGAAATAAATTCAAGTTATTCAATTCCCAGGATATTTATATGTAGAAAATCTACAGCAAACTGCCCTGTATGCTTTTCACCTGGTGCAAGTGTCAGAAATATGTCTGGATTATTCCAAATAATCTATCTATCTATCTATCTATCTATCTATCTTTCTATCTTTCTATCTGTCTATCTTTCTATCTGTCTATCTATCTATCTATCTATCTATCTATCTATCTATCTATCTATCTATCTATCTTTCTATCTGTCTATCTATCTTTCCATGGAGTTCCAGTGCATACAGGGAACAGGGAGTATTTAAGCAAAATAAACTTTTATTTAAAAAATTCAAAACATAGGGGCAATATTTTGGAGTGCCCAAACTGCAACCCAAATCCCCACTTTTTATTGCATAGTGCCAACATGATCATTTAACCTGAATACAGGTAAACACAGACCAATAGAGTAGATATAATTGATTATAGATTACCTATTAACCTCTACAGTACCACACAGGAGTTTGAGATCTAAAACAGTGACCATTAACCCCAACATTATTAGGCAGGAGTTTGATATCCATAACAGGGACACAAGCAGAAGTGAATCTTCTAGCACGTGACCTCTCTCTGCTACAGACAGCTGCTACACGCACGTTCTCTATGGCTTTCTGGTCACAAACTCTGGTGAACTCTGCTGTGCATGAGTGTCCACAGAGAGGGCTCCGAGTGCCACCTCTGGCACGCGTGCCATAGGTTCGCCACCATAGGCCTAGACCCTTTATCAAGCCAATGTGAAACAAACAAATCCATGTGTACATATATAGGCCCAATAGGCCACACCCAATCATGTGACATAATCATCTCTTTAAAAAAACATGTGATCAAATCAGCAAAATTTTGAATATCATATATGTGATAAATTACTACTCAAAAAAGTATTACAAAATGACTGTCAAAAAAGTGCCAAATGCTCTCTATATAAAATTTGTGAGAAAGTGTTAAAACATTAGATCATTTTATAAGTTAATAGAAAGGGCCATATGTGTGATAAAGTGCATAATAAAGTGCATCAAAACAATCCCCAGTTGTTAGTGTCTGGATGGACACTTATTCAAGTACGTAAAGTGTATTCAGTGCATGCCAATAAAAAACATAAACCATCATACTATAAAAATGTTACTAAATATTATATCATATGTCTACTTTCTATATGAAACCATGTATTTATCCAATAATTTTCCGATAAAAATTGAATGACTATTTATAAAAAAAGAAAAGATAAAAATGTCAGAGTAAAATAGCTCCATTAAGTAAGCATTCAAAATCTTTACATCTTTACAATAAAAAGACTCTAAAATCAACTAACTATTGAGTAGCTGTGTAGAGGAAAACATATGTAACCATTAGATGGCATATATACAAACATAGAAAAGATAATCAATGCACATTCCTGGGCCCCATACAATATCATATTATCTGCACACTGGCATACTTTATAAACAAAGGGGTTTTAGTATACATTACTGTGATCACATTAATGAAAAGCCTTCCAACCCAAGGTAACCCCAGTCTGGAAACTCCTAACTTCTAACCTTTTACTTCAATTACCATTAGCAAACTTTTGCATTTCTCATAGTTTTAAATGGCATATAAGCTGTAACCTAACATTATTGATACATTTGTTATATTTAAAGAGGTTAATGTTAAATATGAAAAAAGGCAACCCTTAAGCTGATGCGAGTTAAACTGACAGATATTGTAAGAAAGGAAAAGACCAGGATTAGAGGTATATACTGCACATAACCCATTATTTGCTATCCATTATTTAGTGTAAAAGATATATGTATATAATATAATGTTATTTTCAAAGGGCATGTCCACCCCCAAAACTACTGGTCCCACTATGTAATGTGTAAAATTCCTTACCTCACATACCAGCTCCAAATGGTTCTCCTGTAATCCCCCCCCCCAAAGTCCCAAAAACTGTCCACCAGGAGGATAGCAGAGTCCATATAGGAGTGAATTTTGGGAGAATTTTGTCCTGCGCACTGCAGGCCTTCCCTCCCCCTCCCTCTCCCTCCCATTTTGCAATCCCTCCGTCTACCATAAAACCCTTTTGCCATATAATAGCTATCCTTCCCCCAGCCCCAAACGCTATAAAAGATTTTAAAGGAACTCCCCCGATCTTTACTTACCTTACCTCTCTTCCCCGGCATTCTGTGCAGCCGGCAGCTGCGTCCGTGATTGTCTGCCTCTCAGCCAATCACGGACGTGGCTGCCGGTCCGGCCCCCTGCTTGCAGTTTCATGCAAGAAGAGGGCCTGTACAGTACGCCGCGGGAAAGAGTTAAGGTAAGTAAAGATTGGGGGAGTTCCTGTAAAATCTTTTAGAGTGTTTGGGGCTGGGGGAAGGATAGCTATTATATGTCAAAATTCCTAAAATGGGGTGGACATGCACTTTAATAAATCCAGGATGTCAATCTAAATATTGTACTGCAGCGGATACATAAAACGTTCCTATTTTTCATTAAGTCAAATGAAAAATTTTCATCAAGAAAGCAGCGTAATGAATATTACGCTGCTTACGAAACATGTCATGTGTGAATAAATATTGCTGAATTGAGATATCTTAGGAGTCTCCTCATTTCTGGATCTGCCTACAACTACTCACCTCTTTACATTTTTAGTGATTGGGATAGATCACTGCAGATATCTGGACGAATCTCGAAGGTTCACTAGGTTCACTGCAACTAGGTTGCAGGACTGACTTATTGCTTGTTGAGTCCCTTCAGATATTGTATCCATTATGCTTCATTATGTCCGAATTCTAAAAATGGTTTAGCCACTGGTTTAAAGGTCCTGTTGTCCCAAAAAGCAGTGTTAAGGGCCGATCTATGGCCATCAATACGTAAGCATAAAGCTAAATGCATTTTGCCCACACACGATAGACCACTGGGGAATGACGCCATATATATCATGTGTACTCAGACATGTAATTGGTGATTTGACCTGAATTTTTTTTACCAGAGTGTGGGTGTTTGAATGATGAGCCTACAGTCTACATATTTGCAAGAGGTGTATTTTGAGCACCGGAAACTACCCCCTCTCAATTTTGGAAGCCAGGCACTTGTGGTATTGTAACAATTGACCTGGCCTGTATTGACCAATAAGTCACAGAGATTTTTACCTGAACCCAACTGTTGTTTTCTCTGGGAGTTTCTTTAGCTTACTCTCACCACATAGAATGTTCTCAAGAATGGCCTGCTTTGAGCTCGAAACGCATCGATATTTACACTGCAATAAATTCTAGCTATTAAATTCCCAGAAGTGCTCCTTTGTTAATATATATCCTTTAATAATTTTAATAATTTTTTTTTAATAATAATTTATTTATTCACATAATAATTTTATATGAATATATTTATTTCTTCATAGAAGATTGCATTGAGTTTTCATGAGCTACCAATGAGTTTGGGGTATAAGATATTACATATGGGAAAGTTGTATGTGTGTCCTATTACCATTTAAATGAACATCAATAAATATATATAAAGTATACCACTAACTTATATTAGGTACAAGACAAAATATACAACTTACTTACAGAGCTGAGATGCTTATTTTAATATGGGATAGTCAAAATAGGCGGTTAAACCACACCCCATGACTAAAGGCGTCTCCATGTGGATACTGAAAGGAAGTGGAAATGTTAGTATAACATTCAATGATGTGCTGTAAAACATGTGAAAGTCTTAGCTAATCAAAAAAAAACTTTCTGTATGCTACACAGGAACTGATGTGTATGTATGAAAGAGGATATAAAGGATGGTACTTTGCATGTCCCCACCCATTTCTCTAGGAAATCTGGGAGTAAGAAATATGTGTTTATATGTTAGATTATTAGGTCAATTCTATTATAATAACATGAGGCTGTGAGGTACCTTCTGTTATAAGAAGACTTTATTTCATTTTATACTCTGTCAGGAGCTTTAAGCTCCTTTAACCCCACCTCACCTTAACCTATAAAGCTAATCAGTATCCTGTGCTCCCAAGTCCCATAACCCCATAGCAACTCTAAATCTGCCATTTGCTGTGGTAAATTCTAGTAATAAGTATGAACCTAGCATATTAATTAGAGATGGGCAAACTTTCGAAAGTTCGAAAACGGACCCATTAAAGTCAATGGAAGTCAAATAGTTCGAAAAGTTCTAATGAAATACAATTAAAATATTAATGGTATCTTAATGTAAATGGCTGTGGGACCTGAGAAATGGTCTGGGGAACATGTTCCAATATCCAGGACATTCGAAAAATCTATTTTACTCTAACTCGCGCTATTTTAGAGTTCATTCGCGCCTAGGTACCATGTACATCTTACTCGCAGATTCGATGCTCGCGTATAGGCTTTAATGGACACTTTACTCGTAGATTCGATGTTCGCGCCTAGATACCATGGACATTTTACTCGCGGATTCGATGCTCGCGTATAGGTTTTAATGGAGACTTTACTCACGTATTCGATGTTCATGTTCGCGCCTAGATACCATAGACATTTTACTCGCGGATTAAATGCTCGCATATAGGTTTTAATGGACACTTTACTTGCGGATTCGATGCTCGAACGGTCGAACATTCGATATTTATCGAAAGTCCGAAAATATCGAAAATCCACGTCCGGGATAGTTCGAGAAGTCCGAATTCATTCGAATTTGAATAGTTCTGCTCGAACTCGGGTTCGAGTTCGAGTTCTAGTCCATCTCGAATGTTAATCTGGATCCTGTATAGGGTCTCAGGTTGCCGAATGGTGCTGCTTAGTTTGAACTGCACATTGTGGCAGGATTGCCTGGATCTGTTCTCAGACTTGCAGATTCATTCCACTTAGAACCCCTGGATTCTAGCTGGCAGGCAGGTGGAATAGGAAAGGGAGGGCATGTTTGGTAAGGTTCATGGCTCCTACTGCCTAAAATGATTTATATTATTATTTCTAAGTCCAATGGTGTCATAGCTATGGATGTATGGAAAGGACAGATGGATCACTTGCATGTTTGAGCCCCTGGGTAGGAATTGCTAAAGCACAACTGTGGGCTTTTAATGTCTGTAAGTCAGAAAAATTGCTTTATTCCAAGGTGTATTTCCAGTATTCTGTCCAGTCAGGAAATGCTGGGAGTTGTAGTTTTTAAACATGTGCAAAGTTCAACACCCAAGCTATATATCATTAAGCTGTACTGCATCTGTATACATTCATTAGCCAATGGACATAAAGAAGAAACTTACTGCTAACAGAGAATGCTGGGAATTGTAGATTTTAAACATGTGAAAGGTCAGATGTTCAACAGCCCTGTTCTATACCATTAGGCTGTATTGCATCTGGACACATGCATTAGCTACATGACTTTAAAAAGAAACTTATTGCAAACAGAGAATGCTGGGAGTTGTAGTTTTCAAACATGTAAAAGGTCCCAAGATTAACACCCCTTCTCTATACAATTAGGCTGTATTGCATCTGGACACATGCATGAGCTACAGGCTATAAATGAGATACTTTGCATATCCCCACCTTTTTCTCTGGGAGTATGAAATATGGGTTTACATGTTAGATTATTAGGTCAATGCTATTATAATAACATGAGGCTGTGAGGTACCTTGTGTTAAAAGAAGGCTGTGGGGAGCTGTTAGCACCTTCAACCCCAGCTCCCCTAAACCTTTAAAGCTAATTAGTATCCTGTGCTCCCAAGTCATAACCCCATAGCAACTGTATTCTGGAACTTGCTGTGGTGAATACTAATTAGTATAAACATAGCATGTTAATTTGGATCCTATTTAGGGTCTCAGGTTGCCGAATGGTGCTGCTTAGTTTGAACTGCACATTGTGGCAGGATTGCCTGGGTCTGTTCTCAGACTTGCAAGTTCATTCCACTTATAACCCCTGGATTCTAGGGCATGTTTGGTAAGGTTCAATTCAATTAGAAGCCACTCTAGCACACTATAGTTGGCTTTGGCCTAGTAGTTGGTAGGTGCAATCCTCCAGACCCCCCTACCCAGAGGGTTAAGGCAATCGAAAGAGTATGTAAGCAAGAGGAGCACACTACTTCTTTGTGAATTTTCACAATTTATTAGTGCATAAACAACAAATACAACATTTTGGGGAGCTGCCTGTCTGAGGAAGGGGGAAACATTGTATTCGTTGTTTATGCACTAATAAATTGTGAAAATTCACTAAGAAGTAGTGTGCTCCTCTTGCTTACATACTCATGTTTGATAAGGTACATGGCTCCTACTGCCTAAAGTGATTTATATTATTCTTTCTCAGTCCAATGTATCATAGCTATGGATGTATGGAAAGGACAGATGGATCACTTGCATGTTCGAGCCCCTGGGTAGGAATGTCTGTATGTTAGAACACAAGTTAAAACACATTGTTTTAGAAATGCCTGGGTCTATTCTCAGATGCTGATACTGTTTGAGTAGCATTTAAATATATTGGTTTTGCATTGATTATCTTTTCTATGTTTGTATAAATGTTTGACCAAATCAGTAGCACTTCCACTAAAGGTAGTTATAAATTAGCCTAATTGGAGTGCTTCCACAATCCTTGTATGTATTTATTTGGAAGCCTGGTCAAGCTTCCATGTGGTTATAGTACCCCCAACATGCCCCTTTTATGGGAGGTCCTATGCCTTTAACATAAAGCACTGGGTGGCTTCTTCCCTCATTTTAAAAAGCTAAAGGGCTGGGGGGAAGTAAGAGAGCCTGTTATAAGGATCCAGTGTGTAAGAATGAGAAATGCAAAAAAAAATGAAAAGTTTGCTAATCGGACCTTCCAGACTGGGGTTCCCTTGACGTGGTTGGAGGGCTTTTCATTCATGTGATCACAGTGATGTGTGCTGGGACCCCTTTGTTTGTGAAGTATGTCAGTGTGCAGATGGTGTGATGTTGTTTGGGGCCTGGGAGTGTGCATTTATTAATTAATATATATATATATATATATATATATATATATGTGGGGAATGTTTATGTGCACTGTCTGCTTTGTGCCATACCACCAGAGTAACCCACTGTGTGCCATGCTACCCATAATCCTTCCATAAAGCAGTGATCTGGTACAGATTGGTGGCAGCGGTGCTGGTAATACCATTTAATCTCCTTGTTTTCTTTGTATGTATGTTCTCTGTATTAAGCTACGGAGGCTGCTACTGAAAGTATTGATTTAAATCCTTCTGTCCTTGTACCTTCAGATGAAATCCCCCCATTAGACTCAGTAGCTCTACCAGGCCCAATTGACAAACCTATTTTTAAACCTGATCCATTTGATGGGGGTAATTAGGGAGTGGACTGATTGGCTGGAACAATTTGAATTAGCAGCCACTATTAATGGTTGGGATGAAGGTGCTCGCTTGCAAGTCCTTAGCCTTTTGCTTGGTGGTAAAGCCAGGCAGGTATACCAAGGATTTACTGTAATACTGAAATAAAAAGCAGTTATCAGTTATTAAAAATTGCTCTGAAGCTATTTTTTTTAATTGGATCTTTAGAAAAGAGTATATAAATATATATAATATATATAATATAAATCCATTTCTTTAGGTAATCTGGGAATGAGAAATGTTTGTTTATACGTTAGATTATTAGGGCAATGCTATTATAATAACATGATGCTGTAAGGTACCTTCTGTTATAATAAATGAGGTACCATCACCACTTGCCGTGGTGAATACTAATAAGTATTAACCTAGCATGTTTAGATTCAACCACACAGTGTGGCAGGATTGCCTGTGTCTACAGGGTTACCCTATTTGGTTCCTATGGAAGCTGGTGACTGTCTGAGTAACAGTTTAAAATATACCTGTGTAAAGATTATATATCCACTTTATCCACACATAGCAAAACATTCACACACATAATTTCCATTTTGTACCAATGGGCACACTTTTGCTAGTATATATATATAGGTCTCTTTTAATATGTTCAAGTCCCTGAAAATAGCAAAAAGAGGGATCCCCCCCCTGTGTAATCCGTCCAACTGGATGCCACTGGGCGCCACCTCAAAGATTGCACAGGGGGGATCCCTCTTTTTGCTATTTTCAGGGAGCTGAACATATAAAAACAGACCTCAGAGGGGGGACCAACTATCGTATCTCAATAAAAGAGAAGCATATTGGATCCTGGAACTAGATTCCAGATTTCCAAAAGGGTTAAATAGAAGATGGGATATAGCACTTTTGGTTTGATCATCTCTGAGTGGATGTGTATGTAACTTACCTTGTAACTTACCCTATAATGCAATCCTCTATTGTTTTGTTCATTATTATATATCCTTTGTTTGTTCCATATTACATTTCAATGTATGTGGGAAGTGGCAACATTTATATTATATTGTTATTAACCTGAGCATTTGTAAGTAATGAAACATTGTAGGTTTCTACATTTTTAATTGGTCCACCTGTGTATAAAGGAGAGAGTAATTTTTTGAACAAAAAACTGTGTCTTTGCGTAAAAGAGGTAAAACCTGAAATGCGTTAGACCTTTTTCCTTACACCTGTTTCACTGGCAGCCAGCCTGCAGAGGAGAGACCCTCTGATCCGCGGGCACATCCGACAGGTATTTGGCAAAGATTTGTTCCTAGGACGGATCGGGATTGATATATATATATATATATATATATATATATATATATATATATATATATTGGTACTGTGTGTGATGTCATGTAGGTTTCCATCTATTAAATATTAAATGTCCCATACTTCATTACAAGTATTAACAGTTCTGTTAAAGAAAACAAGTCTGCCTGTGGGGATTTTTTTTTTGCAATATCTTTAAAATTGTTGCATTGATCAAAATTCTAATTAAAGCTTGCAGGGCGAGAAGTATGTATGAGGAGTACTGACATCCCATATTCATACACTATGGCTGGCTCAAGGGCGTTTATGCTTATTAAGATTGACCTCTGATAATTCAGCTGCAATGAAAACTTTCTACATAAAAGTTCTTAGGTAAAGAGAACAAAAAGCAAAATCAAACATTCCACAGAGAATTAAAATAAATGAAATTGAGAGAAAAAGAAAGTATAGACAGAGTAAAAATCCACGGTCAAATTTAGGTTTAATTTAGGCTTAAAGTGACACTATTAATGCATTTCATTTTTCACTTTAATTAGTTCTAACCCCAAATTTCTAAACTCCAGAATCTGAAAATATCCCCTCTAAAAACACCAATAATCTCTAAAATCAAACTACAGTAAATAGCATTAAAGTTAATGTAAACCCCTGAAGTACTAGATGAAATAACTGTGTGTATGTACAGTGACTGGCCACACCCCTGACACATACTCCCTTGCTTAATCTATCCTGTAAAAGGATTGGCTAGAGGCTATTAGTTGGTGTGAACATATGTAACAAGTTCCTTAGAACTGAGCATGTGTAAAGAACATAATGGTCAGTCACCACACTGTGTGATACTGGAATCTTGGGAAATATAACACAAACCCCATGTTAGAAAGATACATTTCCCAACAACTATATCAAAATGAGAGGTTAGACATGGATTACTGCTTTTATATTAAGGTGATTGATTTTCTGTCTGAAAAAGTGTTGTTTTGAGGCTTTAGTTGTCCTTTAAATAGACTGTTAGAATTTTGTAAGAAAATATACCATTATATCAAATTTAGATATTTCATGATACAAACGGCAATGCGATTAACTTTTCATTATGCTGTGGTTGTTGAGAAATCTTCCTTTATTAACATGTTGTTAATGTGTCATGTTTCTCAACTTTTCATTCTCACAGATATATCCACAGTTTTATGCATCAGGTTTCTTGTACATAAGCTTAAAGCAAATTACTGTCCATGAGAAAACTCCAGACCAGTATAGTACTAAATACAGTTTAGTTTGTTCCAAAACAGCACATTACTGAGGTCAAAATGTGTGGCTAGGTGATGCATGCAAGTCTGTTTAAAGCACTCAAACAGGGTTATTCAATAAAAGTTCTTATCGTTTAAAATGGTGCTAATTTTGCCCCAACCAGTCAGATGTTGGCTTACAAATGTTAAATAAGATCTGATTGGTTGGGGCAAAATTAGCACCATTTTAAACAATAAGAACTTTTATTGAATCTCCCTGAAAGTGTATTATAAAGCAAAAATATGGTGGAACTGAAGTAAATAATTCTAATAAAGCTAAAGGCAAATGTAATTAATTAAAGTGATATTTTACATTTTTTTATCATATCATGACACTCTGCTCTTAAAGTTGCTACAGTAAGTTATTTTCCTCATTCTTTTAAGCTTTGGCAAATATATGAAATAGATATTGTCTAGGACTGATACTATGTTGCAAAGTGAATGAGTTTACACATTCACATGTATTTGTACATGTGATTGTAAAGCGATAAGGAAGATGTTATAAACCCACAATAATAATAATATTAATTCTATGATGGTTATTATATAGTAGCCATACCTACTTTCTTCTTTGCCTTTGTTAAGGTAGTCTTATTCATAGTTAATTCAGTTCTCATATTAGTACATATATTCAGAATAAGACTGGGAAAAAGTAGATTCTGCAATGGTAAGCTAATCATTACGGAAAGCCAGGTCACTCTGACCACTAAATTAAGGCTTGGTGACATCTCTGAGCTGAACAAGGGTGATAAGACTAACCGTCATAATCATAAATGTCATAAATGATGATTAAATAATAAGGTAATAGGTGCACAAACAAGTGTTGGAAAGTCCACTCAAGACTAAATTTAAGTTGATGAATAAGAAGAACAGTGTTTTAACTCTTAATGATCTGTAGCTAAATTCTAACCACTGATTGGGTAAATGTAATCACATGACTAAATATGTAATTAATAATGACGTATGTTAGTAATTGTAAATGGTATAAATTAGACGATAATGTAACAATAAATCAGAACAGTTTCTACCTCAAATGGATTGGTATTGTGTAGTCTGTTCTCTCACGTACTTCTTACGTGATCTTTTTAAACCTAGCAATTACTCTCTGGTTTAATAGTATATTTTCTACCTTTTCACCTTATTACGGATTGCATTCTGAATTATTATAAATAATGGATGTTGATTTCTGTTAGTTTGTTTAAATGCCAGAACTCAAAAGGAATATCAATTAAGAAGAAAAATCAGTGCCTATTACTATAATGTATTAGGCCTTTTGTTTTTAGACTACTGTAAACGTGTACTAACTTTCAACCTCTTTTCTATTGATTATTAAATCTTCTGCCCAACACCTTACTCAGTCCTAAAAGCATCCTTACTACTCCTGTCTAGGTTTTTCGGTTTTTCTTAAAAGAATTGAGTGTAAAATCCATGATTTATTCTTAAAGGGCATGCCCACCCTTATAAAAAAATTTCCACATATAATAGTATGCCTAACCCCAGCCCCAACCGCTATAAAATAATTTTAAGAAAGTGCCCCAATCTCTCCTCCGACGCACTGCCCGGCCTTCTGCTTGCAAGACACTGCAAGCAGCAGGGGGCGGGACTGGCAGCTGCCTCTCAGCCAATCACGGACGCGGCTGCCGGCTGCTAAGAACGCCGGGGGAGAGAGGGAAGGTAAGTAAAGTTCAGGTGACTTTCTTGGGGCTGGGGAAAGGATATGGCCAAGGGTTTCTATGCTAGGGGGAGGGATCGCAAAACGGGAGGGAGAGGGAGGGAGGAGGAGAAGGGCTGCAGTGCACATGCCAAACTTCTCCCGGAGGCGAGACGGGAGGCAGAGTCCTATATGGACTTTGGGGGGGACTACAGGAGAACCATATGGAGCTGGGATGTGAGGTAAGGATTTTATTACACTGCATGGTGGGGACATTAGTGGGGGGATTATAGTTTTGGGGGTGGACATGCCCTTTAAAATCTATTCACTAAGGTGTATCATATTACATTTCCTCTCTTTATTACCCAAACATTTCAGCATGTGTTCTGCATTACAAACTACTGTCCCAAGCCTTTTCTGCGTTACTCTTTTTTTTCAATCCCTCTTAAATTCTATTTGTTTCTTTGTCAAATCCCTCAATAGATCTAATTTTCCCCCCATTGTTGGATCTTATGTGACAACTATACAATACTTATTTTTCAAAGTTAAACTATGAGCTCTTCAGGACAAGAATCACACATAATGTGTCAAAGAATCACCTGCCCTTGGTTTCACAGTGTGTCATTGTGACCAAAGAACATAGACAGTAGAAGGAGAATTTCCCTTCTAGGTCTCCTTATTTGATGGTCTTTGTCTGCTGCCAACAAAGCATGTTTTACTTTTTCACAGCAAAATTGTGGTTTTGTAAAATCCTGCCAAATGTTGCTGCCATTTATCTCTATATTGTTGTTATACTATTATTATTGTAAGAATGCCTTCTTCCTCTGCATATGCAAGAAGAGTGGTGCTTTTTAAATACAGTTATTGTTATATCTAAACATGCAAAAATATGCTTCTTTTCTTTAAGCAATTATAGAAAACAGACTTGTTTCATTTTCTTCAAATCTCTCCATCATTAATAGAAAGAAAAGCATAATCATTTCTTTATGAAATAAAGGACGCCTAATATCTGGAAGAAGGAAAAAAAAAAAGGAAATGCTTTTCTTGCATCAGTTTTTGAATTCCTTCTTAATTCCCTAATAAATTAGTTGCGTTAGAAGACACGTGCGCTAATCCTTACAATGCTATAAGTGCAGATGGCACTCAAATTGTTCTCCAAGGAATTTTGCAGCAGATTGTAGTGTAAGCCTTAATGTTAACCCATTCAATGCTCTTTTCCTGCAATATTTACTTCATTTCAAATACTCAATTAGACAAGCATTAAAACTGGTTTTGTACTTGGCAATCAGAACGTCTGAGCAATAAGCAGCCTGGCACAAAGCCAAAGTTATCACGAGGAGAGAATAAAAACACAAATCTACTATTCTAAATGTCGGCAATTAAAATTAATTAAAAGTCATTAGCTAACACTCTGTTCATTTCTCTCAGTTGATGTTTTTTAATCTTCACAATGTAGCTTTTGTCATAGCTGAAGATTATATCTTATTTTGTTTTACATTCCATTCTAAATAAGATCTAGTTATTAAGATGTGTGTATGGGTGTGTGTGTGGGTGGTGGGTGTGGGTGGTGGGTGGGTGTAGGTGGGTGGGTGTGGGTGTGGGTGGGTGGGGGGGTATTCTAATTCCATTTCTCATTATGAACTTTTTATGCCTTTGTCGTCTTTTGTAACTTTTTTTAATCTTGTGCTTTTCCACACAGCAAATGATTTGACTTCTTCCATACAAACACAAGGCAACGTTTCTACTTAAGAATTACTAATAGAATAATTTACATGGGGATGTTTATCAGCTGTTTTTCTAGCTAGCTTCAAATGTGTAAATTTAAAATGCTATTCATCTCCCTGGACTTGTGTTGACACAAGTAAATTGCAGTTGTGACCTATCATCTGCCACTTTGCTAAACCCAGGTTTTTTTGTAATATCACATCCAGTTTCATACACCCCTTTGAAATCTAGTGCAGACATCATCAAAACAGGTTTTATGATTAGCTCTCATATGCAAATCTAATTCTCTTTTATCATTAATGTTAATTAATTGTACAGATGAATGAGATATGGAGCTCTACAAAAGGTAGATCTGTTTAAGGGCAAAATATTTGAAAAAATAAATCAATCACATTTTCCCTGACATACAGGCCAGAAACTGTTGATTATAACATTATTATATTTGTCTTTTTATGTCGTTCTCATTACAGTGAGCCATACGTGGTACATAAAGCCATCCACAGTACATAAAGCCATCCACAGTACAGAGTTCCATCCACAGTACAAAGAACCATCCGCAGTACAGAGAGCCATTTGCAGTACAGAGAGCTATCCACATTACAGAGAGCTATTCATAGTACAGGGTGCTATCCATAGTACTGAGAGACATCCGAAGTACATAGACCTATCCACAGTAGAGAGAGCCACCTGCAGTACAGAAAGCCAATCACTGTACAGAGAGCTATCAATAGTACAGAGAGCCATCTGCAGTACATTGTTTGGGGTTTTCAGTTTTATTTCAGAACAGGAGATAAAGGAGCTGTGTCTTACCTCCCATTCTTCAATAAAACCTACAGGAGCCAGGAATGAAGCAAGGGAAATTACCCTGTCTTGTGCTTTGCCACTGTTCCTTTGCAGGTTTTATTGAAGAACAGGAGGTAAAGGAGCTGTGTCTTACCTCCCGTTCTTTAATAAAACCTGCAGAATCCAGGAACAAAGCAAGGGAACTTACTCGGTCTCGTGTTCTTCCGCTTTTCTTTTGACAGGTCCCTACCTACCCAACCTATCAGTATGTCTTTATGATTGTGGGAGAAACCGGAGTGCCCGGAGGAAACCATCGCAAGCACAGGGAGAACATACAAACTCCTTGCAGATGTGTCCAAGGGTGGATTTGAACTCAGGACTTCAGCGCTGCAAGGCATCTTATTCAAATCTTATTTAAAAAAGCTCTGATACTCACAAGTACAGTACCACAATACCAGACATAAACAATACCAGACATATGTAGTTAAAATTGGCATATAATAAAAAATCTAAATCCATAGACTGGTGGGTTAAAATAATTTCCCATGAGGTAGAGGGAGAATGTTAGGTATATCAATTCAAAGATAATAAAAGTCAAAATAAAGAAGGGGATGTTTAAATGTCATAACAATGAATAATTGATGTGTGATTTCTGCCCCAGAAAAAGGAAAAAAGTTCAACATCCACAGTATGTTTACTTGTGATTGTAATTATATTATATATATTTTAGCATGCCTATGTGAGATGATATACATTGGTAAAATGTAGGACAGCTAGGATTTCACAATTCAAATTCTACATTGCCCTTAAACAGACCTCTTTACCCATTGCCAAACATTTTGTGGTCTATGGGCATGATTATAATAATTGAAATTTATAATATTGGGTACTTGATCTGCTGGCATGAGGGTGATGGGGGAAATAGAGGACTGCCTTTGAAGATACTGCATTCTATATCATTGTTTGGCCTGAACAGATATTATGAACTGTACATAAGACCCACAGAGCCTGCTAAATTTGCAATATCACAATAAAATCATCAGTCTTTGAGGTGGGATCACAAGTTGGTTGAGTCCTTTAGAGAGGGTGTTTACTACCTGGTGGACCTGTGATTCTTTACTGAAGAATCTGTGGAAGTTGCTGGTTTCTAAGTTGACCTGGCCCTTTTAAATGTATCATTTTGGTTTGCTAGGATTGTATTGGTATATTACAAGGTTAATAGGCTTACTGTGTCCTCTATACAGAATCTCCATGGATATTAAACAATTTAATGGATGTCTGTGAGTTACAATACTGATACACAGTATTGGCTACAGTATTTTGTCATTTACTCTTACCATTTAATGCCTTTGAGTACTCTTCGATTTATATGGTTTAGTATATATTAATAAATACATTGGGGCTGAGGGTACACGTTAGAGTTAACGTTGTGAGTTAATTCTCGCATTCTTTTAAAGATGGGTAATACTGAATCAATGATCCTGATAACAGTCAGAGACATGGCATATTCCTAAGCCCTATTCAATATCATATTATCTGCACACTGGCATACATTATAAACAAAGGGGTTTTAGTATACATTACCATGATCACATGAATGAAAAGCCTTCCCACCACGTCAAGGTAACCTCAGTCTGGAAGGTCCTAACTTCTAACCTTTTTTACTTCATTTACGATTAGCAAACTTTTGCATTTCTCATTCTTGTACACTGGATCAATATAGCAGGCTTTCTCACTTCCCTCCATCCCTTTGGCATTTTAAAATGAGGGAAGAGGCCATCCATCCAGTGCTTTATATTAAAGGCATAGGACCTCCCATTACATTAAAGGACCGTGTTGGGAATGCTATCACCACATGGAAACTTGACCAGGCTTCCCAATAAATACATACAATACAAGGATTGTGGAAGCACTCCAATTAAGCTAGTTTACAACTACATTTAGTGGAAGTGCTACTGATCTGGTCAAACATTAATACAAACATATATGAAAAGATAATCAATGCACATTCCTAGGCCCCATACAATATCATAATATCTGCACACTGGCATACTTTATAAACAAAGAGGTTTTAGTATACATTACTGTGTTACCTTGACGTGGTTGGAAGGCTTTTCATTCATGTGATCACAAGACAGCTTGCATATACCAGTCACTACTGCGGGAAACTTGCATGTTTGGGGTAAAATTAGCACCATTTTTAACGATAAGAACTTTTATTGAATAACCCTGATAATGTATTATTAAAAAAATCCTTATTGGTATCGACAATGCATTGTGATATATTTTCTTTTTGTTTAAGAAGCTGTGAATTTTAAGATATTTCTAGAAATCTGTTTTGGGTAAGTGATAGATTATTTTAAATTCATTGAAAAGGATTGGAATTTCTGATTGAAATAAATAGTCTATGTTTAGAATTCCATTTTCTTTCCATTTTTTTCACATCTAAATATGGTATAACTAGTTCTAGACTTGTCAAGTCTATTTTTTTTTTTAGTATAAATCGAGAAATTTTACCTCTAAAATCATCCTAAAGGTCTTCCCTTGGTTTATACAAGGATCTGAGCTGATCTGGAAGCTTTAAGGAGCAGATGAACAAAATTACATAGACCTGGTAAAACAAAAGCTGTACACTGTAGCACACAAAAGCCTCTAGCTTTTGGTGGGTTAAGCAATTGTTGTCTTGCTCACTCAGATCAGCCCAGACTGCAAGGGAAAGGGGAAAATAAACAATCAAAGTAACAGCATTCAACAAACAGGCTTCACAGAAATGTATGTAGGGCACATCGGTGTGGGGCTGTGTATGGGACTTTCTATGGGGCTGTGTATGGGACTTTCTATTGGGCTGTGTATGGGACTTTCTATGGGGCTGTGTATGGGACTTTCTATGGGGCTGTGTATAGGACTTTCTATGGGGCTGTGTACGGGACTATGTATGGAAATTTCTATAGGGCTGTGTATGGGACATTCTATGGGTCTGTCTATGGGAGAAAGCAAACATTTGGTTTATACTTGAGTCAATTAGTTTTCCTGGTTTATCAGTTAAAAATAAGTACCTTGGTTTATATTCGGGACAATTTATACTTGAGTATATATGGTAAACATATTACATTTTCAAACTGAGATTTACACAGAGCTATTGCGTCTCTGCGTTGATCTCTTGTTGTTGTTGTGCAACTGTAATAAAATGTCTCAGTCCTGTTCAGTAATACACATACAACAAAATAATTATATAAGTATACCCACATACTGTAGCCCTATAGCCCCTCACACAAATGCAAATGTCTCTATCTATATGTAAATATCTTTAGTAATTGTGTTTTATAATGTCTCATACATTATGTCTCATACGGGGGGGCTTTGCTGCCACAGAGGGGGAAGTGTTGCTACCACAGGGGGGGCTTTGCTGCCACAAAGGGGGGGCCAATGCTGCCACAGGGGGGGGCTTTGCTTCCACAGAGGGGGCTTTGCTGCCACAGAGGGGGGCTTTGCTGCCACAGAGGGGGGCTTTACTGCCACAGAGGGGGGGACTCTGCGATTACGGAGGGGGGGCACGGGGGGGGGGGCTCTGGTGAAGGGGGGGGAAGGGACTCTGTAACAGAGGGGGGAGCTCTGGGCTTCTAGCACCTGTTAATGTAACAGGCTTAATGTCTAGTAATATTTATAAATATTGTGTTAGGCTACACACACAGCCTAATACACACACATACACGCCCATGCGTAATTCCCACTGTGCACCAAAAAAACACTTTGATACAATAAAGTTACTTCACTACTATTTGCAAAAAGTCCTACGAGTGCTCTTCCTTTGGGATTTACTGTTTGATGATTGTGGGAGGCACTGAGGCACTATGAAGATTACGGCGTGAGTGCGGGACACCAGGAAGATTTATATATATATATATATATATATATACATATATATATATATAGATAGATAGAGGGGGGGAGAGGGAATCCTTATGGAATGCTGGCTTACTGGTTCCCTTGTGTGGGTTTTTTTGTTTTTTTTTTGTTTTGTTTTTTGTTTTTTTTGTTTTTGTTTTGTTTTTTCTGTTTTTTTGTTGTTTTTTTTTGCCACAGAGACTAAACCTAAACGGACTAAAACAAGGTTTTGGACTTTCAAAGCGAAAACCACACACTACAAGATCAGCAGAGAAGTGTACTGAACAGAACGCCAAAGGAAGGGAGAAGAACTGAGGAGACCAGAGGGGAAACGACAGAATTAATCCAGTATAGTATAAATTAATGCCTGTTTGCATACATGAAATGTTGTACAATGTAACCACAAGCTTATGTAATAACTACCACAACTAAACTCACAATGGGTTAAAGGGTAACAATGCTAAATATAATAACTGATAAGGCAAGCGCAAAGAAGGGATAAAGGGCAACCAAGCCCATATAATAACAGCTATGAAAGATACATAAAGGGTGACTATGCTTAGACAATAGCAGCCATAACAAATTTACAAATGTGATAAAGGATAACAGTAGGGTATACAAAAGCTGCAGTGACAAACGCAAAGACCTAATAAAAGGTCAAACACCTCCAGGGGATAACAACTGAGACAAACATATAGGTATGATAAATAATAACAGGTGCCCTTGCAATTACAGTTATGGTAAACTCTAAAATACGATAGAGAGGAACATACGCCTATATAACAACGGCTGTTGTAGACTAAAAAGGAAACAGGGTAAAATTTACTCAAACAGCAACAATTAAAGCAAACTCAAAAGATATATTAAAGAACAAAGTAAGCTTGTGGAATAACTGTTAACACATGCTCAAACAAGATCAATGTACAGCAAAATTAAAAATGCGATAAAAGACAATATCTGTTGATGCAAGCACAGCACAAGAATAGATAAGGAAAAGCTTAAAATGGCAAACAAAATCACACAAATGTATAATTATTATTATTTTTTTTTTTTTTCTTCTCTCCCCTCCTTGCTCTGCCTGCTGACGGCTTCCCCCGCCTCATCATAGGTGACATGTCAGTACATTGTGTTATAGCATGGGTTGCTTAAATTCTAAAGCGTATCAAATTTTCAAGTATCTGGTCCTTATATTGCAATACCCCCATTTCTATTAGAGCATGGTGGACCCCCATCTCCCATGCAATAATAAACCCTCAAGAAACCCTGTCTTGTGCTTTGCCACTGTCCCTTTTCAGTTTTTATGGAAGAACAGAGGTAAGGAGGCTTTGTCTTACCTCCCGTTCTTTAATAAAACTGCAGAATCCAGGAACAAAGCAAGGGAACTTACTCGTGCCTCGTGTTTTCTTCCGCTTTCTTTGACAGGTCCCTACCTACCCAACCTATCAGTATGTCTTTATGATTGTGGGAGAAACCGAGGTCCCGAGGAAACCATCGCAAGCACAGGGAGAACATACAAACTCCTTGCAGATTGTCCAAGGTGGATTTGAACTCAGGACTTCAGCGCTGCAAAGGCATCTATTCAATCTTATTTAAAAAAGCTCTGATACTCCAAGTACAGTACAACAATTACAGACATAAACAATACCAGACATATGTAGTAAAATTGGCAATAATAAAAAATCTAAATCCATAGACTGGTGGGTTAAAATATTTCCCTGAGGTAGAGGGAGAATGTTAGGTAATCAATTCAAAGATAATAAATCAAATAAAGAAGGGGATGTTTAAATGTCATAACAATGAATAATTGATGTGTGATTTCTGCCCCAGAAAAGGAAAAAAGTTCAACATCCCAGTATGTTTACTTGTGATTGTAATTATATTATATATATTTTAGCATGCCTATGTGAGATGATATACATTGGTAAAATGTAGGACAGCTAGGATTTCACAATTCAAATTCTACATTGCCCTTAAACAGACTCTTTACCCATTCCAAACATTTTGTGGTCTATGGGCATGATTATAATAATTGAAATTTATAATATTGGGGTACTTGATCTGCTGGCTGAGGGTGATGGGGGAAATAGAGGACTGCCTTTGAAGATACTGCTTCATATCATTGTTTGGCCTGAACAGATATTATGAACGTACATAAGACCCACAGAGCCTGCTAAATTGCAATATCACAATAAAATCATCAGTCCTTTGGGAGGTGGGATCACAAGTTGGTTTGAGTCCTTTAGAGAGGGTGTTTACTACCTGGTGGACCTGTGATTCTTTACTGAAGAATCTGTGGAAGTTCTGTTTCTAAGTTGACCTGGCCCTTTTAAATGTATCATTTGGTTTGCTAGATTGTATTTGGTATATTCCAAGGTTAATAGGCTTACTGTGTCCTCTATACAGAATCTCCATGGAATATTAAACAATTTATGATGTCTGGGAGTTACAATACTGATACACAGTATTGGCTCCAGTATTTTTGTCATTTACTCTTACATTAATGCCTTTGAGTACTCTTCGATTTATATGGTTTAGTATATATTAAATAAATACATTGGGGCTGAGGGTACACGTTAGAGTTAACGTTGTGGATTAATTCTCGCATTCTTTTAAGATGGGTAATACGAATCAATGATCCTGGATACACCGTCAGAGCCATGCACTTTTCTAAGCCCTATTCAATAATATCATTTATCTGCACCTG
Source organism: Hymenochirus boettgeri (assembly GCA_019447015.1). NCBI lineage: Eukaryota > Metazoa > Chordata > Amphibia > Anura > Pipidae > Hymenochirus > Hymenochirus boettgeri. The sequence goes on along the minus strand of CM033474.1, from coordinate 193,473,603 downwards.
GCATACATTATAAACAAGGGGGTTTAGTATATACATTACCATGATCACATGAATGAAAAGCCTTCCCACCCACGTCAAGGTAACCTCAGTCTGGAAGTCCTAACTTCTAACCTTTTTTACTTCATTTCGATTACAAACTTTTGCATTCTCATTCTTGTATACTGGATCAATATAGCAGGCTTTCTCACTTCCCTCCATCCCTTTGGCATTTTAAATGAGGGAAGAGGCCATCCATCCAGTGCTTTATATAAAGGCATAGGACCTCCCATACATTAAGGACCGTGTTGGGAATGCATCACCACATGGAAACTTGACCACTTCCCAATAAAATACCTACAATACAAGGATTGTGGAAGCACTCCATTAAGCTAGTTTACAACTACTTTAGTGGAAGTGCTACTGATCTGGTCAAATATTAATACAAACATATATAAAAGATAATCAATGCACTTCCTAGGCCCCATACAATATCATAATATCTGCACACTGGCATACTTTATAAACCAAGAGGTTTTAGTATACATTACTGTGTAACGGTTTTGACGTGGTTGGAAGGCTTTTCATTCATGTGATCACAAGACAGCTTGCATATACCAGTCACTACTGCGGGAAACTTTGCATGTTTGGGGTAAAATTAGCACCATTTTTAAACGATAAGAACTTTTTAATGATAACCCTGATAATGTATTATTAAAAAAATCCTTATTGGTAATCGACAATGCATTGTGAATATTTTCTTTTTGTTTAAGAAGCTGTGAATTTTAAGATATTTCTAGAAATCTTGTTTTGGGTAAGTGATATATATTTTAAATTCATTGAAAAGGATTGGAATTTCTGATTGAAATAAATAGTCTATGTTTAGAATTCCATTTTCTTTCATTTTTTTCACATCTAAATATGGTATAACTAGTTCATGACTTGTCAAGTCTATTTTTTTTTTTAGTATAAATCGAGAAATTTTTACCTCTAAAATCTCCTAGGTTCTCCCTTGTTTATACAAGGATCTAGCTGATCTGGAAGCTTTAAGGAGCAGATGAACAAAATTACATAGACCTGGTAAAACAAAAGCTGTACACTGTAGCACACAAAACCTCTATCTTTGGTGGGTAAGCAATTGTTGTCTTGCTCACTCAGATCAGCCCAGACTGCAAGGGAAAGGGGAAAATAACAATCAAGTAACAGCCTTCAACAAACAGGCTTCACAAATGTAGTAGGGCACATCGGTGTGGGGCTGTGTATGGACTTTCTATGGGGCTGTGTATGGGACTTTCTATGGGCTGTGTTGGACTTCTATGGGGCTGTGTATGGGACTTTCTATGGGGCTGTGTATAGGACTTTCTATGGGGCTGTGTACGGGACTATGTATGGAATTTTCTATAGGGCTGTGTATGGGACATTCTATGGGTCTGTCTATGGGAGAAAGCAAACATTTGGGTTATACTTGAGTCAATTAGTTTTCCTGGTTGTCAGTTAAAAATAAGTACCTTGGTTTATATTCGGGACAATTATACTTGAGTATATATGGTAAACATATTACATTTTCAACTGAGATTTACGCAGAGCTATTGCGTCTCTGCGTTGATCTCTTGTTGTTGTTGTGCAACTGAATAAAATGTCTCAGTCCTGTTCAGTAACACATACAACAAAATAATTATATAAGTATACCCCATACTTTAGCCCTTAGCCCCTCACACAAATGCAAATGTCTCTACTATATGAAATATCTTTAGTAATTGTGTTTTATAATGTCTCTACATTATGTCTCATACGGGGGGGCTTTGCTGCCACAGAGGGGAAGTGTTGCTACCACAGGGGGGGCTTTGCTGCCACAAAGGGGGGCCAATGCTGCCACAGGGGGGGGCTTTGCTTCCACAGAGGGGGCTTTGCTGCCACAGAGGGGCTTTTGCTGCCACAAGGGGCTTTACTGCCACGAGGGGGGACTCTGCTAGCACATAGGGGGGGCTCTGCCACAGGGGGACTGCAACAGAGGGGGGAGGGACTCTGCAAAAGAGGGGGAGAGACTCTGTGACAGAGGGGGAGAAACTCTCTGCAAAAGAGGGGGAGGGACTCTGCGATAGTGGAGGGAGGGACTCTGCAACAGAGGGGGGAGGGACTCTGTGACAGAGGGGGGAGGGACTCTGTGAAAGAGGGGGAGGGACCCTGTGACAGGGGGGAGGGACTCTGTGACAGAGGGGGAAGGGACTCTGTAACAGAGGGGGGAGCTCTGGGCTTCTAGCACCTGTTAATGTAACAGGCTTAATGTCTAGTAATATTTATAAATATTGTGTTAGGCTACACACACAGCCTAATACACACACATACACGCCCATGCGTAATTCCCACTGTGCACCAAAAAAACACTTTGATACAATAAAGTTACTTCACTACTATTTGCAAAAAGTCCTACGAGTGCTCTTCCTTTGGGATTTACTGTTTGATGATTGTGGGAGGCACTGAGGCACTATGAAGATTACGGCGTGAGTGCGGGACACCAGGAGATTTATATATATATATAATATATATATATACATATATATATATATATAATAGAAAGAGACTGGCACTCACGCTCAGGATACAACTGCCAGGGTGCTCCCAACAGATCGATCATATAGTAGAAATAATAATCAGGGCACTCCTTGGTCTTACACAAAAACAGGTTGGTTTATTCACATCACATCAACATGGCAAATTTTCGGTCCCGTCGTTATAAAGTCCAAGACCAGGGACCGAAACATTGTCATGTTGATGTGATGTGAATAAACCCACCTGTTTTTGTGTAAGACCAAGGAGTGCCCTGATCTATTATTTCTACTATATATATATATATATATATATAAAATCAATAAGTGTGTTAACAAAGATGGAGCGGCACTCCTCATCCTGTCTTCACAACTGCCCGGGTGCCTCCGTGGGAGTATAAGATAGCATATGTGGGGGGCGTGGCCAGACCTGCTGCTGGATGGAAGCACTGTGCTGAGCTCCTCCACCAGCAAACTTGGAAAGCGGGGATAAAGCGACACCCAGACCAAACCAGACCCAGAAATTGCAGCCAGAACATCAGGGCAGCATTATGACTCGGGGGAAAGTAATAAAACCAGCAACAATAAACTTACCAAGTTCTATCCAGCAAAAACAAAAATCCAAATGGCGCCGACTCCTTGCAGCATGGCCAGAACCAGAGCAGCATGCAGTGAAGGCTGTGGGGGAAAAAAATCCCTGGACCTCCTGCAAAAAGAGGTGAGAGACCTTTACACAGAGTTCACCACCCTCACCAAAAACAAACAGAAAGGAACATAACTCTTTTAAGCTCTAAACATCACATGGAGTTACAAACTCCCCTGAGCATTCTATATCATCATCCACCACTGATTATGGAACATAATTACACATACTACTCCAAAAGGAGAGGTCGACAGAAAGAATCTGTTTACAACCTGGAATCATTTCCAATCCCAGGAACCAGTTACAACTACACTCGTAAAAAGACTTACTCATATCCCAATCCAGAGCACTGATGACTGACTTCTCCATATTGTTCAGGAGATTAAAAAAGATATACAGGAATAGGAGAACGCACAGACCATATGGAAACCAAATTCAGTGAATTTACAGAGGAATATAACATACTGGTTGATCTCCCACAATGAATTGGAAAACAGTGTCTCTGCTATGCGTGCTAAATTAACTGACCTTGAAAACAGATCCAGAAGGAACAATATAAAGCTGAAGGGGTACCTGAGTCAGTTAAAAATGACCAATTATTGGAATATACAGTGGAATTCTTTAAACTGTTATTGCCAGATGCAACTGACTTGATTGGTGTATAGATAGAATCCACAGACTACCTAAAGCTAAAGCAGCGCCCCTAGCGCCCCTAGAATGTAATGCGAGACTGCATTTCTACTCCATAAAAGACAGACTTCGAAAATCAGAAGACAGGAATCACCATACCAAAAAAGTTTCAAGATATTCAAATCTCACTGATTTGGCACCTGAGACATTGCAACAAAGAAAGAGATTTGCGGAAACCACAAAGATTTTAAGAGACCGAGGAATCCAATACAGATGGGATTTCCAGCAAACCTAATAATACAATTTGGAAACACCTTCCACACAGCTACAAACAACCAATAAGCTGAGGATCTACTACAAGATGGGGAATGATAAACCCAACAGCCAACAAAACAACTAAAACCACTCAGCAAGATAGATCCCCAAAACATATAAACGCAGACTGGGAAAAACATTCTTAAATCAATCCAAGTCTCAATGGAGCCCATAAATAAAATGAAAACACAATGTCTGGGAAAAACATAGCTTGATGTATGTGGCGGGGGGGGGGGGGGTGTGGGGGGGGGGGGAGGGAGAAGGATCCTTATGGAATGCGGGCTTACTGGTTCCCTTGTGTGGGTTTTTTTTTTTTGTTTTTTTTTTTGTTTTGTTTTTTTTTTGTTTTGTTTTGTTTTTTCTGTTTTTTTGTTTTTTTTTTGCCACAGAGACTAAACCTAAACGGACTAAAACAAGGTTTTGGACTTTCAAAGCGAAAACCACACACTAAAGAGAGCAAGAAGTGTACTGAACAGAACGCCAAAGGAAGGGAGAAGAACTGAGGAACCAGAGGGGACACGACAGAATTAATCCAGTATAGTATAAATATTATGCCTGTTTGCATACATGAAATGTTGTACAATGTAACACAAGCTTATGTAATAACTACCACAACTAAACTCACAATGTGTTAAAGGGTAACATGCTAAATATAATAACTGATAAGGCAAGCGCAAAAAAGGGAATAAGGGCAACCAAGCCCATATAATAACAGCTATGAAAGATACATAAGGGTGACTATGCTTATACAATAGCAGCCATAACAAATTTACAAATGTGATAAAGGATAAACAGTAGGGTATACAAAAGCTGCAGACAAACGCAAAGACCTATAAAAGGTCAAACAAACCTCCAGGGATACAACTGAGACAAACATATAGGTATGATAATAATAACAGGTGCCCTGCAATTACAGTATGGTAACTCTAAAATACGATAGAGAGGAACATACGCCTATATAACAACGGCTGTTGTAGACTAAAAAGGAAACAGGGTAAAATTTACTCAAACAGCAACAATTAAAGCAACTCAAAAGATATATTAAAGAACAAAGTAAGCTTGTGGAATAACTGTTAACACATGCTCAAACAAGATCAATGTACACGCAAAATTAAAAATGCGATAAAAGACAATATTTGTTGATGCAAGCACAGCACAAGAATAGATAAGGAAAAGCTTAAAATGGCAAACAAAATCACACAAATGTATAATTATTATTATTTTTTTTTTTCTTCTCTCCCCTCCTTGCTCTGCCTGCTGACGGCTTCCCCCGCCTCATCATAGGTGACATGTCAGTACATTGTGTTATAGCATGGGTTGCTTAAATTCTAAAGCGTATCAAATTTTCAAGTATCTGGTCCTTATATTGCAATACCCCCATTTCTATTAGAGCATGGTGGACCCCCATCTCCCATGCAATAATAAACCCTCAAGGTTTGAAATGTTATTTACTGTTATATTTTACTGTATTATGTTATTTATTGTTTCGCTTGACTGTATTATAGTGAGAACAGACACTTTATTAACGAACAACCAAAGAAGCATGTTACATAATAGACACATAAAGACAGGGAGAAGGAAATCAAACAAAAAAACAAAAAGAGAAAACGATCGAAACAAGTTTGACACTAGGGACGATAACAGAAATACATATAGAAAAGAAAGGGAAAGGAAAAACAGAAACCACATAAAGTTAAGAAACAGACTTCTAATAATAACACGATGAATCTAAAAATAATAACTTACAATGTGAGGGGATTAAACTCCCCATACAAAAGGCATGCATTGTGGAAAGAAGCCATATTATATAAAGCGGATATACTGTGTATACAGGAAACCCACCTAAACGTACAAAACGAAAACCTATTGAAACACAAAGCATACTCAACAATTTATAAAGCCTCCAACACAAAAAAAAAGAAAGGAGTTGCAATCGCAATTAAAAACTCCATTGCATACGAGGAAAAAAGTAAAATAATAGATAAATATGGAAGATATATAATCTTAGACTGCTCAATCAATAATAATTCATATATCCTAGCATGTATCTACACACCCAACAACAAGCAAACTAAATTCATCAATAAAATAATCCGAAAAATACGAACAATCCCAAACAATAAAATAATACTATGTGGAGACTTTAACCTTACATATGACAAAGAGAGAGATATCCGATCAGAAAAAAAAACAAAACACAGAAAAGACTTACAAAATACCTTTAAAAAAGATCTATATGACACCTGGGCCATCCTAAATCCCAACGAAAAAGATTATACCTATTTTTCTAAGACACATAACTGTCTCTCGAGGATAGACATGATCGTGACTGACAAATGGACGCTCCAAAACACCCAAACCAGTAAAATCCTAGTGAGAACAATCTCAGACCACGCACCAGTAGAGACTACCATAAAAGAAAATGATAAAACTTCAGCGACTTATATGTGGAGATTAAACCCATATTTAATAACAAATCCTGAAACACAGGAACAAATCTCTAAAGAATTAGAAAACTATTTCCTAGATAACGACAACAACTTAGCACAACCCTTCTCTATCTGGAATGCACATAAAGCGTACCTAAGAGGAATATTAATTAAACTAGCAGCCAGACAAAAGAAATCAAGACTGAACAAAAGAATACAATTAATAGAAAATCTCAAAGAAGCCGAGGACAACCATAAAAAACACCCCAACACAGAAAATTTCCAAAAAATAACCCAAATCAAGAAACAATTATCGAACTTAGACCTTTACAAATATGATCAATTACTACGAAGATTAAAGGCAGACTCTTATATACAAGGCCCCAAAGCGACCAAAAGAATGGCAAACAGATTCAAAACCATAGCAAACAAAACAAAAATATCACATATCATTGATCACCACGGAACCAAAATACTCAACCCCCAACAGATAGCAGATAAATTCGCTCAATATTACAAAAAATTGTACAACCTCAAAGAACAACCTAACTATAGCATACCTGAAACAAAAGAAATAGAGCATTTCCTGAACGAAATCAACTTACCTACATTAACAGACTCCCAACTCCAAAAATTAAACAAACCAATCCAGAAGTCAGAAATTTACAAAGTTATCTTCTCCTTACCAAATAACAAATCACCTGGGGCGGATGGATACATAAATGAATATTACAAAACTTTCTACCCAACCTTAGTACCGCACCTACAAAAAATATGTAATATAGCGGTAACACAAAGAAAATTCCCTAAAGAAATGTTGGAAGCCGTGATAATACCTATACCTAAAACAAACAAAGACCAAAACCAAACTCAAAACTTTAGGCCAATTTCGCTATTGAACACAGACATTAAAATATATGCGAAAGTGATCGCCAATAGACTACAACCATACCTGCCCAATCTGATAAACCCAGACCAGGTGGGCTTCGTGCCCGGCAGACAACCAGGAGACAATACCAGAAGATTTATTGACATTATAGACTGGTCCCAAAAAAAGAATAAAACGTCCATTATACTGACCCTTGACGCTGAAAAAGCATACGATAGAATTGGATGGCTTTACCTAGAAAAAGCATTGGATAAATACAATATCAAAGGATGGATACAAGACGCCATTCTAGCACTGTATGATGACCCATCCGCAAAAGTATATATATCACAAATGATATCCAAACCATTTAAGATCACAAATGGAGTAAGACAGGGATGCCCGCTGTCCCCACTGATCTTCGATTTAACAATGGAACCCCTAGCAGAACACATTAGAACAAACCAACTAATAAAAGGAGTTAAAATCGGCGAACAAGAACATAAATTGTCCTTATATGCAGACGACATAATACTAGCAATATCCGACCCCATAACATCTTTAATCCACCTTCAACAGACACTTAAACAATTTGGAGAAATATCCCACTACAAAATCAACGAAAATAAATCATACATCCTGGGAATCAAAATATCAATGGCTCTCCAGATGTTTTTGAGCGCCAAATACAAATTTAAATGGGAAAAAAAATCTATAACATACTTAGGTATCCAACTAACAGCACAGACAGAAGATTTGTACAGAGAAAATTTTCAACCATACCTAGAAGAAATAAGAAAAGAACTTCAAAAATGGTCAATACAATACCTACCATGGCTATCTAGAGTAGCTCTAATTAAAATGATGTTACTACCGAAACTTTTGTACAAATTTAGAACGTTACCTATAATAATTCCAGAAAATTTCTTTAGATCTCTAAATGAAATGATCAACACTTACTTTTGGAATGGCAAAAAAACAAGAATCAAGATGAGAACATTAGCAAAATCAAAACCCAATGGAGGCATAGCCTTCCCCATATTTATAGACTACTTTTACGCAGCTAACTTAGAACAAATCAAAGCATGGTGGTCCCCGAATGATAACAAAAAATGGCTGGACATCGAAAAACATATTAATAAAGACACAACCCCTAAAACAATCCTTGAATTGATAAGCCTCAACTATAAACATAAACCCAATAACTGGACCACAACAAACACATCAACCACTATCTGGAGACAAATCGTCAAAACAAATAAACTCACCCCAGACTTATTACCCTACATCTCAATTGCGACCCTTGGAAGATACTTTGGGAACCTGAAGGTCAAATTATGGGAAGACAAGGGAATAACCCAAATAGAGGATATTATGGAAGGAGGGAACATTATGGAATTCGAGACCCTTCAAATCAAATACAAAATCCCTGGAGAATGTCGCCTGAATTTCTATCAAATAAAAAGTCTCATAAAGGGAATACATAAGCAGTATCCCAAACAAAAGCCGACTCCGAATAATGAAACTCTGATAGACCTGTTGATGAACGATGAATCAACACCTAAACTCATATCCAAATTCTATAAACTAATAGACACCAAATCCCAGTTTGAATACTTGGAACACATGTCCAGTTGGGCCAAAGACCTGGATCAAGCTGTCTCCCCAGGGCAGTGGAGCGAGGCGTTCAAAACAACTTTCAAACTTTCAAAATCAATCAAACATTGGGAGACCAACAAAAAGATAGTTCTAAGATTTTACAGATACCCTACTCAAATCCATAAATGGTATGAAGAACAATCACCCCTGTGCTGGAGAGGATGTTCCCATAGAGGCACGCTAATGCATATATGGTGGACATGTCCCAAAGTCCATAGAGCATGGAACAAATTATTCTACTTTCTTAATAGATTAATGAACACGACGATTGTACCAAAACCAGCGCTGGCACTACTGAACATAAACTTAAATCTCTTCCCACCGTCTCAAAAAACAATAATCTACCATACATGCACCATTATGAAACAATTAATCACCAAATACTGGAAGACCTCAAAAATCCCTTCAGTTAACCAATTCACTAACATGCTATCCGAAAACATGAGATATGAAAAAGCCTTCCACATAACCCAGGGTAGTTTTCAGGGGTTCTACAGAGCATGGGAGATATGGTACATTGACGACAGATCATAAGAACAAAGTAGGGAATCACAAATTCCAATCTGACTCCCAATAGACCTTAAGAGAAACCAGGAAAGGTTGATCTCATAGACAGCATAATACAAAGCCCGGGAAAAAATGGGTTAAGGAGATAGGACAAAGATAAATAAATTTCCTACCACTCGTGAGTGTGCTGTTCTCACTACATAAAGTGTAAATCGTTAATGCTGAATTTACCTGATTTACCTGATTGTTCATGTTTAAAATGTTCCGAACGATAAGCTCTCATTCAATGTTGTAAATCACTATAAAAGAAATGAAAACAATAAAAAGTTATGGTATAAAAAAAATAAGATAGCATATGTGTGTTTAAGTAAATATGTTTGTGTAGAAGATTCCCAGGAGTGCTCCGATTCCTTTGGTTAATATACTATAATACATAAGTGTGATATTTTATAATGGGAGCTGCAGTTGTATATATCCTTATAAAAATTACTCAGCTATGTCACTAAGTGACTCATTTCTTATATTTCTTATATCCCACTACTCCTCCCATTTCAGTGTTCATGCCTGGACAATGACTCAGCATTTTTTGCTGTGTTTAACTTCACTAAAGCTGGGTACACACGATTAGATATTTCGGTCCGATCGACCGATAGTTCAGTGTATCGGTCTATCGGACCGAAATTATCGAATCCGAATGTGCCCATGTCCGATCAACCGTTCGTCCTAATCGGACGAAAGGACGATCGGACAGGGTGGAAAACCTCGTCCGATCGTGCGGTCCTCTATGGACCGCACGATCGGTCGCGGTGACTATTGGACGCGGCTGCTTTTTGTCCTTCCTCCTGGCCGACCGTTCGAAAGTATCAGGAGGTGTCAGGAGGAAAAATCGCTAGGTGTGTACCTAGCTTAACAGAACCTGCTGGAGCTGCTTCCTGTCACTTCATAACCAATGTCTCTCTCCTCCTCCACAAAGATTTGTTTAACCGTATAAATGCTGGGCTGGGATGTTCCTTTCTACTGGTTTAAGCAGAAGGTAGCTTGAGGGATTTAAGTTGGAAATAGGGACATGGCTAGAATTTAAATTGTGAATGGGGTGAAGGAATCCAATACTTATGTATTATAAGAAATAATGCGCCCCTTCACATTATAATATAAGGACATTATGCCACCTCGGAGTTCCCTGACCATATAGAAGAACGAGGCCGTAGGCGGCGTAATATCCTTATATTACACTGTAAGGGGCGCATTATCCCTTATATATAAAAAGTGTGCATACGGACCAAATCGTAGCCTTGTCTTACTCCAGGTCTGCACTGCACTGATGTTCTATAAATGTTTTATATACATGCACAGGACCTCATGGAAAGATGTCTTTCTACTTTTTAACAATAGAGTAGCAGTTTAATGCTTTACAGACAAAATAGCAAAACCAGTATGAATAAAATGAAAAAGGAGACTAGATAAAGCTGTTGTACCCTCTTACTATGATCGAACATCATTAAAATTATTTGAAAGATAGATTACATCTAAAACTGAGTTTATATAATTGCCTTTTTTTCTTGTGTAATTTTCCTAAAGAGTCATTTATCAAGGAAAATCTTTAATTATGATGATAATTACTTAAGCCAAAACAAGATGAACATTGTTCAGCCTCTGTGTATTCAGCAATGAAAAACATTTGAATTATCAAGCTAAAATACGCCTCTGTGTCTGCTAGAAATAATAGCTGTGCGGGCACCAGCAGAGATCTGAAGAAAATAACATATTTTAGGATTTTATTTAAGTGCTGTGTACAACAGTTGATTTAGAAGGAAGGACGGACCCAGCATGTTCCTGTTACATTGAGATTCTTGAATTAACTGACCTTATTCTATCTTCCAAGGGCAGCATCAGCCTGTGTGCTACACAGAATAAACCTTCTTTATCCGCAATATTAAATTAGGCTGTAGAATGTATAGGTTAACAATCCAACTTTCTGGCATAGTTATATATTTAATATTTACTTTTCAAATCAAAATTATATCATACAGTGAAACTGTGAATCTAACTGGGAAGACATAAATAAATGTAAGAATTTGTGTGGAGTGCACAGTTCAGAAAGAAAATTAACATATAAATTTAGATTTATTTCTATGGTGTGTACCCTATTGAGCTAAAAGATAGGAAAAGCAGTATTTACTAATTTCTATAAAAAATTTAAATGCATATAGATGCTCTACATCTAGACAGGCGCATCCAGGCAGGCACAAACACACATATACATATTTTATTGCACTCTTTTCTTGTTTATTGCTCCTAATTTTTTACACTTAATTGTAAAGAAAGGAATTTCTGTAGAACACGTTGTAGATGTGTGAACAGCCTGGCATTACAAAATCTTTTACATGTGAACCTAATAGGACAAATGCAACTACACAATTACATAGGTGCTTGGTGTGTTAATTAACCCTACAAACTACATCCAGAATAATTAGACACAGACAGGGCTATGTACCAACCGCTGTTATCGCAAAGTTACATCTTAAAGTTCCGTTAAAGTGGTAATGGGGATTCAATTACAAATTGAAGCAATCCAAGCATAGACACTCGGAATCAAAGTATCCCCCACAGAAAGCACAAAGCCTTGTACAGCTAAAAAATTACATTATAATTATTGACCTTTATTGTACCAAAACATAATATAAAATACATAATTACAAAATTTAAAAGCAATGCAAAAAAATCCAATATGGAATGGCGTCCCCTATCTGCAACAGTCTCAGAAGAAGGGTGGTAGATTCAAATCTACTTTACGGTATCAACCCAATATAACCTTATGAGAGGGGTAGTGACCGGGAAAAAAGTCACAGGGTTGACACAGTCAACCCCTATGAGGCCATGTGTTCTACTTGTGGCTAAGGCAATACCCAACAGTTATAGGGACAGACACGCCAAACCATAATAGGCGCCTAACCAACACACATTTCATCCCTGTCCTGGGACTTCCTTGAGACCCTATAGAAAGTCCTATACACAGTCCCATACACAGCCCCATAGAAAGCCCATAGAAAGTCCAATACACAGCCCCATAGAAAGTCCCATACACAGCCCCATAGAAAGTTCCATACACAGCCCCATAGAAAGTTCCATACACAGATGTGCCCTGCATACCTTTCGGTGCAGCCTGAACATTTAAAGATCGTTTTTCCTATTCCCTTGCAGTCTGGGCATATCTGAGTGAGCAGGACAAAAATTGCCTAACCCACTGAAATCAAGAGCATTCTCTGTGTTACAGGGTACAGCTTTTGTTTTCCCAGGGCTACTGTATGTGATTTTGTCCAGCAGCATCCAGATCAACACACACCCAAGTATAGACTGAGGGGAGACTTTCAGGTAAAGTATATACGGTAGATGATTTTGTCCGAGCATATGCGAGATTCCTTGCAGTTAAGAGCATTTGTTTCTTGTAAAGTAAAATATACTTTTTGTAAAGGAAAAGGTGTTAAAACTGAACCATGTAATAAAGTTTTACAAGTGGATTTCTCAATGCTGCAGGTTTAAAAAAGTTAAATATGCTACATTATAAAACCAAAGCAAGGAAAAGGGTGAGCGAAGAGGTGATATAAACTACTGTAGCACTTGAATTTCAGGATAAGATAAAAACACTTTCAGGCTCATTTAGCCAGACTCGCTGGGCAAATATATGGAGTTAAAGTCACGCTAACCGGTAGCGAACCGCCTTTATTGACTTTAAATCCATATTAGCGTTGGATGCGGGTGTTGTGCAAAAATCACCCGTGCATCCGCCGCTCGCAATTCAATATCGCGTTTGTGCTAGTTTTATCACAGGATTTTAATGCTAGCAAATAGCTGGTGTTAAAATCCCGCAGTGAGTAAATCCCTTACTGGGATTTACCCACATTCGCAAATCGCGATCAGAACATTTAACCAGAGCAATAGCGGCTGATTGGCTGACAGGGATTCTTTTTTGATTGACATTTGGAGTCAGGAAGGGATTCTCTCCCCCCCCCCTCTATTTAGCTGGTTTTTTTTTCTTTTGCCTTTCTTTGGATCAACTGTTGGGTAGGATTAAAGAGGAGGGTGTAAAGGTTGAACTAGATGGACATATGCCTTTATTCAACCTCATTTACTATGTTACTTTGCCTATGCTCTGAATACATGACAGAGACATGTACTGGCAACAATATGGAAGCCTTACAGAATCCATTTACATACACGTAAATGCAACTTACTGAAATGGTATTTTACAATGCATGGGTGTAAAAAACAAGTTTAATACTCTTGTGAAGGTTCTCATTCATCCAGGTCATGGTATATCTGGTGTATTCAATTAGATCAACTGGACTTGAAGTTTAGTTCTTGAAGACGTTTCGCTAGTCATCCCACTGGCTTTCTCAATTCAGAATGACTTGTACAAGAATCTGTGGCAATTATGTACCCTGGAAAATCCCAATTAGCATATCACAGCCAGGTGTTAATGGTGTGATTGGATAGTGGCTAATTGCCACAGATTCTTGTACAAGTCATTCTGAATTAAGAAAGCCAGTTGGATGACTAGCGAAACGTCTTCAAGAACTAAACTTCAAGTCCAGTTGATCTAATTAAATACAACAGATATAAGTTTAATACTCCTTTAAGTTAAGGTGGGCTTAAAGGAACCTAAAAGCCCTCCACTAAAAATGCTTAACAGCAGTGCCTTTGTAAAAGAGATTAAGAGAAGGGAATTTGCACTCTTGTTCTCTAAAATAGCATTGCCTAGCAAATCAAAGGAATAAATCATCATACCAAGTATTCTGGGCAGACACATTACACTTACTGCTTTGTCTCTTTTGCTGATTTACAAATACTTTTCTTACTCCATATTACTGTAACTAAATGTTCAACTTCCTCACTTGTCATTTTAAGTGGTAAGACCTGGTGTAGCTGAATGTCAAACGTAAAGCCAAAGTTTGGTTTCATAGGAAAGGTGCATGCTAAGAATGTAATATTCTTTTGTCTAAAAAAAATACCAAGTTATATGGCTGTATCCTATTCATTTCCTCTTAAATTAAACACCACAGTTTTCTGTGTTGAAATAATTAAATGGGAAATAAAAGAAAAAAACAATCCGCACCCTTAAAGGGCATTTATACTGATTTTTCTTTTTTATTGCCCATTACTGAAAACTGCAATTCTTCCCAACTATCACTGTACCATTTTTTTGTACATTTGCCTTTTTTTTTTTTTTTTTGACAAACTCTTTTGCCATGTGCATTTTTTGCTGTAACTGAAAAAATGACAGATGGAATGTGTGAATTGCATAGTGGAATATGCCATCTAATAGTGCTGAGCATTAGTGATTACTGACATTCTTGAATTCTAGGAAATTCATGTCACATGGAAGGAGGTGTACTGTAGGTTAAGAGTGGGAAGGGAATACTTAGGCTGAGCAGCAAAAGTAATGGATTGAAGGCATCCATTAAAAAACACACCTCAGAGTGAGGGCTATTTACATGTATTTATTTATAGATTAAGCTTTTTACTGTATATTCACCTCTGGGACTACAGCTGGTAGCTTAGGTAGTACCCTTGTCATTCTGATTCAAACTTGCCTCTTTGCCATTCTGATCCAGACCTATCACGTCCTCGAGGTATCCAACTATGCAGATTCCCTTCAAATGCCACTTTTGAAGGTGGAAGGGCCAGGATTGTGTTCAGTTTTCTAAAGTGTCAGCTGTACCTCCGGGGTGAGGATTAAGTGTTTTAGGTCCAAACCCTTGGTACAGCTTAAGTAAGGGGGTGGGTTTTCACTTCTCCTGTAATACAAGACTAGACAAAACATTGATTAATTTAGAAAGACTTGCAATGCTGGATAGAAAATTTACTAAACTGGAAGAAAGCCAAAACAAGTTACCAATGCAATGTTGCCAAAAATAAAGATGGTGTTAAGACAAGGAAAATAAATAGCAGAAAGCCCTGCCTACTGTTTCTGTACATGCTCCTAAAAAATAAGTAAATACTCCAAAAATAGGGACAGTACTAGTAAATATACACAGTAAGAAACAATGTAAAGGTTCAAGATAAACAAGTAAACTATAAACATCTTTAAACAAAAATGTAGACATTGTCATTGAGGAAAGGATATGAAGAGAAAAGAAACTACATTTCTAACTTTAACTTGACTATTTTTATGTTATAATGTAAAGGAGTAAAAATTATTTGCAATGTATATGTGCACATTTATATAATTGTATGACAAGCAGTACTTTTTCGTGTGCGTTTCATTGTCTGTTTTGCAAACAATTGTTTTACAATAGTGATATTTACTGCATAGGGGGGAAAGCAGCTAATGACATGTATAATTGCCTAGATAACAGCACAAAATTATGGCTCTTGTAGACTTTAAATCAAAACATTATTGTTCCCATTAGGGGTAATATAAGCACTTAAAAATGCTGTAATTTTCAAATAATTACTATTATTTTGATAGTTTAAAAATTAACCTAAGCGTTAACAGATAAAACTACTAATTTATCATTCAAAACTGTTTAGATAGTATTCACAAGTTACCCCGAACAGCACATTTAATGACTCCATTTATTTGAATCTATTCATAAATTACATGTTTAATCTTTGATTGCAAAATTGAACATGTCACATTTTACTGAATAAAATGATATATTTTTCCGAGATCTAAAGGAAATAATATTCATTTATTCATTTTTTTTTATCATTGTTATTGGCCATTAGTAGTTCCAAAATAATGAAATCTTATTTTCATTCATTGACTCAAATGAATATACTTTTTATAGATTTTGCTTGGAGTGTGCTTAAATGGCATGTCCACCCCACACCACTCATTCCCTCGCCTGTCTTCTACTGCAACACGGCAGCAACAAAAAGAGCCAGACAGCCAGTGGCATCAGTGAGTGGTAGAGACGAAATCTTCTGGCCAATCACTGAAGGGAAGGACATTACACTCCTTACTTCTAAAAGAACTGGAACAATACCTAGAATGCGATAGGGCACTCAGGGCTCTGGCAAGACCATGCTGTGAGGATGTCCCTAGAGATATAATAATAAAATTATACGACTATGCCACAAGAAAAAACTTCTCAAGGTGGCCAGTCAGACTAAAGAGTTTATTTTATCCCTACCAAATATTCCAGACTTATCATCGATGACGCTTATCAAAAGATGTAAACTCAAGCCATCACAGACATTACCAGAGAACCATGTACATGGTGTGACCATAGTATGCCCTCATTGTCATTCCACTTTTAAACAGGGACCATTTCACTTAAGATTAAATGAGTTATTGCTATCCCAAATAGACTTCCTCGAGGAAATACTTCAACATCTTAAACAATATTTCAAAGATAATGATACAGCAGACACTACTATACTATGAATATGGGCAGCCCATAAAGCCTTAATACAAGGCATTACTATAAAAAAACATATAGACATAAAAAAACTCCTACAGAAGTGAATCCATGCCACAGAAGCACAATACATACATACATACACTGGATAAAACTCTATACAAACTCTTAACTTAAGAAGGACTACAAACCATATTTTCATTAGACACAGAACGTAAGATGCATTGGACCAAACTGTTTTTTTTACAGTAAGCTAAATAATGCGTAAACAAGCAAAATTATTCCTTTAACCAATTAAATTGGGATTGCCTTCTGGTCAACTGAGTTTACAATCTATTTTAAAAAGTTAACTCTTTATCAGTTTACTTTATCAAGCAACACCAGCTCAAAACCCCAATCAACTTCTTCACTTTCTGCAAAATGTGGCCATTCCTGTACTCATCTTATAAACCCATCTCTCAAGAGGACTTATCCTTCACATTAAAACAGCTAAAACCACATAAGACCACAGGATCAGATGGCCTGTCTGGATCTTATTAATTATAAAAGATCAATTTATCAAAATATTATTAAAAAGATACAGCTTCTTCCATATCTAGTACAGTTAGGCAATTACATGCTTGCAGCAAACCTCTTACCAATGAGATGGTCTCAGCAAATATTTCCGCCATTCCCAAAGCCAAACAAAACATGCACTGACTCCAAAAATTATAGGCCCATTCTTATTAACCAAGATGAGCTAATAGCCAAAGTATGGCCTCTAGGCTTGATTCCCTTTTCTCACTTATTATCCATAAGGACTGGGTGGGATTTGTCCCTGAAATACAGATGGCAGATAATGTCTGCAAAATCTGCAACCTCATTGCCTATGCTAATTTCCATAAAATACCCAGCTGTATCTTTACCTTTTGATATTAAGAGGGTGTGCCTTAGCGGGACCTATCTATACAAGACACTTAACTACCTGAAATTTCCCCTAGCATTTACAAACTTTATACAGACACTATACGGCTCACCACCACTAGCATTTTCAAATCTATAATTTGTGGCCCTTGAGGGTATTCATAATCAAACAGGTACAAGACAAGGGTGCCCTCTCTCCCCAGCATTATTTATTCTAGCTATTGAGACAATTACCTAATCGATCTGAAATCAATATAATATCACCTACTTCCACTTTAACATCTTTTCCAAACTTACTCAACCACCTGGAAAACACCTTCTTACTAACGGGCCTGCTTATCTAACTGAACTGCTGCATCTAAATGTTGCAATAACAGAATAAACTCCCCCTTGAGACCCACCTTGTTAAAATGAACTACCTCCACCTCTCTCCATTATGTTTCAGAATTTGTGGAGCCATGGGCACTTTCTTCCATATTTGATGGCATTTCCCAATAGTGCCATGGGCTAAAAATTCAAACTGCTAATGTAAATATCAGTCTATAATGTTGACCCTGATTTGAAAATAGATTTTCTTGGTTTATCTATAGAAGAGTTTGTGAATCCCCACAATAGATGGGTCCAAAATGTTATGATGGCCACCAAAATACATATTGTATCATAGTGGCTATCACAATATTTATATTACAATACAGTCATTAACATAATCTCTGACATGATATGTGAAAATCTATTTCACACTCTATATGACTGTTAATATATTATAAAACATGGAACTTGTGGTACTCTAGCCATTATGCTCCACACTTACTTAGCAGTCTATAGAACTCTAGTGGATATACTGTACTAAGATTGAATTTGGTTGTCGGCAAATTTTCTTTCCCCCTTATTCCATGGTTCCCTATGGTATTTTACTTACCCTATGGTAAAATTCAAGATGTAGAAAGTATCCTATGACTAATATGTGAAATCTGGAATATGTAATTCACGTTCAATCACTGTTACATCTGGATATAACATACAATACATATAATTGAACATTAAATTCTTGCTAACTCACCTCTTCAACCCAGAACTTCCCTGGGTAAACCATACTGAGCATATTTAGGACAGTTCTAGGCATTGGTGGCATAATGTACAGCTCACTGATACATAACACGTGGTTTTATTGAAGTCAATTTGAGAAAACCTTTTCAAGAATAGTAGTATTATAGGATTGGATAAATGCATGTTACTCCCAGTCATAGAATCAAAAAGCAATAACTACAGGAGTGCTTAATTTGGATCAGGAAATTGTATTCTTTATTTACTGTACACACCTAAGTGGGCCTAAACTCTAACTTGATGTGCACATAGGGGTCTCATTCTTCTCAACATGTCATAAGACATTTTTTGAACACCTTTTGTAACTTAGATCTAGAAAATAAATCTACCTAAAACATAACCAGCAATAGCTAAATTAATATCATTTTTTTCTACCAAGGAGCGAACTGGAATTAAAGTAATGATTGATTCTTTTATTTCTATCTCAGTCTATCCCTTTTCTAAAAAATAAATCCTTTAGACTTACTAAGAAAAATCCTTAATGTCCCAATAAACTTACCTAGAAGCCATTTATAAAGAAAATAGCTAAATAATGCATGACTGGCTTAAAATATTAATGGTTTCATAAATTGTGCTTTAGTGCCTACCCTAAACCCTAAGAATAGCAAACGTAAGGGCAAGGTCAAGATAACATTTTAAAAGATGAGAAAGTATGCATACAATATCGGTGTCTTCTGGACTTTATTCTAAGGTATGTCACAAAAAGATCTACATTTTGGAGGGATCCTCCCCTTTGCCAGGTGCTAGATCAAACGTTGCTGACTAAAAATAATTATTATAAATTATTATAATTATTAATTATTTATAATATTTGTTATTATGATGTAGATTATAATGGTTAAAATTATGCCACAAACATTTGACTATAAAAAAAATATATTGCACAGATTATCAAATTATTTTTTTTTGTAAGTTTATACTGTGTATTGCAATAAGTCACCATTAAGTCAATATAGGATTGCCTAGCATTAATTCTTAAGTTTTTTAGTTGGGTCTTGAGTGTTAGGGTTCCAAATAGATTGATTCATGCATTTTTAAATTGCTTGTTTAATGATGCCTTGTGATAATTTATAAATCCATTCATATCACATAATGATTTCATTATAGTAAACAATAAAATGGTCAGGAACAATACAATATATATCAGCTATTATTTAATTGCATGAATTCTAATTATAAATGGAAATGAAAACTTCTGTTCACACAGAGCTGGCAGGCAGTATTGCAGCTGCACCAACTGTCTATATCTGACGGGAGCTTTAGATGTGATGACCTTCCATCCTTTCTCTCTCAAAATAGGACACAGGTTACATTGTAGTTCTAGATTATCATAGAGCGGTCATCAAGGAAACATATGAAAGGAGAGAAAATGGCTATTTATATAAAACACACTTGCTGTGAGCATGCAATGGTATATTGCAGAAAGGCTTCATGAGGACTGCATTAAAGCCAGAGATGCATTTTTCTCCCCTAGGCCAGCTACTGTAGCTTCCAGTATTTAATATTGGAAACTAAGGCAAAACCCAGTATTAAATACATTGTGCCGGTTCCACGGGTGTCCTTTGCAATTCCTGAGCAGGCAGCATAATAAAGGAGTTTACTATGTATGTATGTATGTATAATTTTATTTAGAAAGCGCTACTTGGGTACGCAGCGCTGTACATTAAAAAATACAGAGTATACAAACAAGTGCAAGCCATTATATAGGTAGATAAAAATTAAATTAAATACAATTTTATACATCAGCTAAGAAAGCATAGATATATAAATTATGTATATATTGATATAAGTGCAACAAGCCTTGACACATTAGGAATGAGATCCCTGCCCCGAAGAGCTTTCAATCTAAGTTACTACCTATTCAATATCGGTTTAACCCATAATTTTTGCATATCGTCTGCAAGTAAATGAGGCCCTAAGTATTAAAATAGGAGTAATCTGAATTTAGATAAAACTCGTTTGTTAAAAAAATTGAGATCTTTCTAAGGCATTACAGCACTTCAATGGAGTAGATCAATTACTGAAAAAATTAAATATGTTAATGCACTACAAATAAAATAATATACCGTATATACTCAAATATAAGTCGAGCACTGTCACTGCTCATCTGGATGCAGGAAATCTGACGGGTCTCCTTAGTTTGGGGCAAAATGGCTGCTAGTTCAATGCAAATGGCAGCTTGAAACTACAATTCTCAAGTGACACTTAACTATTGGGGTCAGAGAGTCCTTTACTATATGGGGGTCAGCGTGCCCTTTACTATATGGGGGCCAGAGGGCCCATTACTATATGGGGATCAGAAGAATTGTAAATGATGTTAAGCTTAATTAAAAGTTTATTGAACCTTACCACTCCACATGTTTATTCCCAGCAACCAAAGCATGCTGGTAGTTGTAGTTTTCAAACATCTGGAGTGCCACGGAATTGGGGGTTAGTGGTACTGGATTTGGCTATTACTGTATGGGATTAATGTATGGGAATTCTGCTGTCCATTTAAAGAGACAAAACAAAAAAAAGGCACAAAACAATACTGAATCAGAAGGCAGTAGTGGTCATAATTTCTACCCTCGGTTTAAAGTCAATCAGTTTTTACAAATTTTTCAGGTAAAAATAGGTACCTCGACTTATATTTGGATCGACTTATACTCAAGTATATGGGTATTAGTTTTCATTCAGCCCAGATTGCTTGCATAAACATAAGCCAAGCCATCACATCACAGTTTCCCTTTGTGTGCCAGTCTTGACCAAACATCATACATACAAACAAAATAGATCCAATTCATTTGGCATTCTGTATTAGAATATTATTGCATTATACCCTGTGCTTCTCTTAAAATATACGGAAGCAATTGGTTCTCTGAACACTTCATTACTGTATTGAATGATTGTGCTCCACCCACCTTTACGCCAGTTGTTTCTTTGAGGATTTTAAGGCAAAGGGTGGTTAAACCCAAACACTTGGGTGCAGAGACAATTCTGGAATGTTATGATACTGGAAAGCTTTACATACAGTAGTTGTAGTTGACACTAGTACCAAAAAAGTTTTCAACAATAACCTTTCTGTAAATGTTATATAGTGTTTTCCACTGGTTCCTGAATGCAGAAGGAAATAGGGAGGTTCATAGATGCCAATCAATGTATATTAGGAAAAAAAATTGTATCACTTATAATCTGAACATTACATTACAGCTGGATAACAAAAATGTTGCCTATAGATATGTAAGAAATAAGTTAAATACAGGGATATAGGCAAGGATGGTTGGGGGGGGGGGCAAAATAAACATAGGTAAATAACAGGCTAATTGTTCCACGGATTTAAGATTATATAATACCAAACAGCAAAAAATGTCAGTTGCATGTTACTAGAAATCTTTCTTTAAAGGAAGAACCAAATACCCAAATAAAATATTGCACAAGGGGTTATGTTTTAATTATTGGTTATTATAAGTACACAACAACAAAGGTAGACAAACAAAAAACACATTGCAGTAGTAAAGGGGGAGAGGTATGTGTACAGGGTAAAGATGGTTACCAGAAATAAATGTTCCACCAGACTTTCTGTTATCAGTCAGACGAAAAGAACAAAAAGAAGCATTTAGGTGGTAAGGATCAAAACATGATATAATTTGATATATGTTAATAAAACCCAGAGTCTAAGCGGATTAGAAAAATAAAGAACTTCAGAAAGGTAAAATGTAATCTGCTACAGACCAGAAAGCCTTAAAGAGGATAAACCAGCACAATATCCAATATAGTAAAAGCATGGAATACAAATAGAAAGTGTTTTAATGGCTATTTAGATAAATACAGTTGTGTGTGTTCAGTAAATTGATATTAATTAATAAGAGGTTATTAAATATAGTATACAGGATTGTTTAAATAAAAAAGATATGAGTAAAGGGTATTCAGTATTATAAATAAAGAATTAAGGTGGTCTTACACCATTACAAATACAAATTGTACAAGTACATATTAACAATCTTAATCGTGACAAACACTTTGAATGGTCAGTTAAAGGCAGCCAATAAAAATGCAATGTTAAAAGCCAGTAGGCGGGGGGAAGTGATAGCCTTTAATAATAATCCAATGTAAGGTCAGGGAGACAACCTTCCCAAGAAAATGCAACCAAGAGTGTAAGCCCAGATAAATGACCCAAGGTAAATTGTTAGGACCTTCCATACTGGGGTTACCTTGACGTGGTTGGAAGGCTTTTCACTTTTATGCATAAAATTGTAGCTAACCCCCCCCCATGTTTTTACTGTTTGCACTAGCATAGATATTATGATATATGGGGCCCAGGAATGTGCATTGATCATCTCTTTTCTTGTTTGTTACAGGAATAACTATGCTTGGCCCAGAGGACTTCCAACTCCAGATTAGCAGTAACATAGGCATGGTCAGACCAAGTGATGGGTGAAAGGTCCATGTCCAGGAAAACTGAGCAGAAAGAAAAATATAGTCAATTTTGGGGTGCACTGGATGGAGGTGCGAGTAAAAAGAGTAAATGCATTCCTCAGGGTGTTTGAGAAGCTACTGTGCAGTATTTATCCCACAAGTAAACTAATGGACAAACAACAGCAGGGTAGTGGAAGTCAGTGGAGGATTCCCTAAATAAATTCATTTTATAGTCAAGGCTAAGGGCTAGGCCACACCAGCGCGTTTTAACACGCCATGCGATTGTATTTTTAAAAGCGCACACTAGTGTTGGCCTGCTGGACTGGCCACACTATGGGGCATAGTTATAAATGATCGCTATTTTCGCTATCGCAGGACATCGCAATGACAAATAGCGCTTATTTGTGTGGCGATAGTTTTCGCCTTATTCATTGCGTTAAGTGTGGTATCACTGTGAAAAGAGAGATTGCTCTCTAGTGTAATTTCAGAGCTATTTTTGTCATTTTTTTTATTTAAAGCTATTTTTTGTCTCCCTTTTGTTGCATTTTTTGCAGTTTTACCAGAATTTTTGCCAAACATCATCACTTACTGGAATGTTCCATTAACAAGACTATTTCTTACACAGCACCATGGTATGTTCCCATATTAATGGTTTGATAATTAGATGCAGTTTGCTGACTATAAGCAATACAAAAAAAATGTGTCCTATTAATAAAAGAGAAAATTCACCTTTCGAGTTTTACACTATTTATTATATCTTTGGCTGTACAAAACACCAACAGGGAGATGCAATATCCCGTGGTAACGAGAAAATGAGAGCTAAAATCACGCTAACCTATGTACTGGTGTGTTAACAAAGGTTTTGCACTGCCTGCACCATGTCACAATTTTTTTTTCTTTGCGCAGCAAAAAGCGATGCAATAAATTTTGCGCTAGTTTTTTGCGCGATAATTAACGCCTCTTCAATGATGTCTTTAAAATGTGCGCAAAACGTCGCAACTTACCGCTAGCGTTTTGGCAATGTATTAACGGTCGCAAAGTGGCTAATACATTGCGGAAACTAGTGCACGTAGGTTGCGATAGCGAAATATGCACTCCCAAATGTGCTAGGCTATTTTTAAATAACAAAGATAGGTGTTCAGTGTGTATTAACCAATTTAATACTCCTTTGAAAAACCACCAGGGAGTATTACCTATTTACCATCATATGTGCTGAGCTTTTTCAGCATTATTAGTGCTACTTTTTGTTAGATAATTTTCGCTTTTGATGAAAATTCGCCTTTTTAATTGCTTTGATAAACGGAAAAGTTGAAAGTTTAAAAAATTATGGTAAAGGCTGGTGGGGAAAAAAAGCAAAAATAATGCTTTATAAATATGTCCCTTAGACCCCCATTTGACTTTATTATTAAATAAAGAAAATCGGAACCTTAAAAAAAAAAGATCTTTAAAAAGCGAAAAATTAACCTTAAAAAAGCGAAATCTCAGATCGTATTACAGTAAATGATGGAAAATAGTCTAAAACCCCCCTGGGTACTTATTAGTATTGAGAAACACTCCACAATGTACTGACACCTTCCATGGACCCATTGGCAGGCTAAATAAATGACACTTATGCGTTTTCGCCATCTCAGACTTGGCGAATTGGAATGGCTGAACTTAACGCAAAAATACACTTTTCGCCATTTTATAAATATGCTTGAGCAGTAACCGCAACGATTATGGCAAAAAGCGTAATGTAGCAGTAATGACCTTTCGCCACTGGTTACCACTGCTTTATAAATAGTGAAAAGACCAAAGTAGGCGAAAAGGCTGGGTTAAAGAAGGCGAAATGAACCTTTATAAATATGCCCCTAGGTGCACTGCTGTGTGCTGCATTAATCGGATTGCATGGGATCTGCATTTTTTGCCCGCAATCACAGCACATGGCACTGGAGATTTGATTTAGTATAGTTATTTTTCTTCTCTTAGTGCTGTGAGAGACAAAAAATGATTATTTCTTCTTGAAGGGCTAGACCACATTAGCGTGATTTTGGTGCGTTTGTGCATGCGATTTTTTACCAACATCGCATTTGCGCACCAAAATCACACAATTTTGGGTGCAATGCGATTGTGCATCTGTTTGCGATACGCAACCGAATTCGATTTCGGATCTCAAAAGGAGAAATCGCAAACGCACAGAATCGCACGAAAATCGCACCAGAATCACATATGCAATCGTGTGCAATTTCGTGAACGCTTCTGGTGCGATGCAGTGTGACTGTGCCCTTAGTGTTGTTGGAGACCAAAGAAAACAATAAACTAATGACTGCCCTTGTAATCATGCTACTTACTCTTAACAAAACAGGAAATCTTATATAATATTATTGTCATTGTGCAACTTTTATTCTGCCCATACTTATTTGCAACTTAACCACCTTAATATGAACTTGGGAGCTGGTTATCCCTTAACACAAATTTTTGGTGAGGCGGGTGGTGGCTCTGTAAATAATGAAAATTAGGAGATTGTTTCTCTGTTTCAGTTAAAATTAATTATTCAATTAAATTTTTGTCTTATATGAACTCACATAAAAATGTTGCTCTCTGGTGTAGGTGAATCAGTTATCAAACATTCTACTTGAAAGTCAAACTTTGTTATTTTTTTTTTCATATGTTTTGTTGTTATTGAGTATATAATTTAACAAAATTAAAAAAAAAATACATATAAACCATATGTGTCCAGAAATTGTGTTACACAGTAAAAACAATATCCACTGCCTGAAATATATCACTGGCAAACAAAACCTCAGATTGTTATTATTATTATTATTTTATGTAGTACTTCTGCATTATTGAGTATTATACTGTTAAATAATATAACATGCATAATATTCTGCTAAAGTGATATTATTACAGGCATTTGTTGAAATGTAGGTTTTGAATCACAATCATTGCTGTAGCTTGTGATCTGCAAAGAAGTGTGAAGTAGTTAGAGTTGCAATAAAAGTATGTTAGAAAAACAAGATTATTGTGACAAGAGTATTGTGACCACCTGTGCCTACACATCTGCACACGCTTCCCTTGGCAGAATGAGAGAGAAACAGATGTATCTGAGGAATGGGACAGATTTTCAGTAGGCTAGGCTGGCTCTTTGGTGGTGAACTTCAATTTTCAGAAACAACTTGCAGTTTGTTCAAAATTCTTTAAAAAAAACACATGTGAATGCAAAATTATCTGATTGTCTGCATGGAAAGTGAAGGAATTTGTAACCAAAAGAAAACTTGTGCCTGGTCTTTTGATTTACCCCCTTAAGCTTTAATAATTATTTCTCTTTGATAAGACAATTCGCCTTTTAATTGCCTTTGATAAACGGAAAGTTGAAATTTAAAAAATTATGGTAAAGGCTGGTGGGGAAAAAAAGCAAAATAATGCTTTAAATATATGTCCCTTAGACCCCCCTTTGACTTTATTATTAAATAAAGAAAATCGGAACCTTAAAAAAAAGATCTTTAAAAAGCGAAAATTAACCTAAAAAGGCGAATCTCAGATCGTATTACAGTAAATGATGGAAAATAGTCTAAAACCCCCCGGGTACTTTTAGTATTGAGAAACACTCCACAATGTACTGACACCTTCCATGGACCCATTGGCAGGCTAAATAAATGACACTTATGCGTTTTCGCCATCTACTTGGCGAATTGGAATGGCTGAACTTAACGCAAAAATACACTTTTCGCCTTTTATAAATATGCTTGACAGTAACCGCAACGATTATGGCGAAAAGCGTAATGTAGCAGTATGACCTTTCGCCACTGGTTACCACTGCTTTATAAATAGTAAAAGACCAAAGTAGCGAAAAGGCTGGGTTAAAGAAGGCGAAATGAACCTTTAATAATATGCCCCTAGGTGCACTGCTTGTTGCTGCATTAATCGGATTGCATGGATCTGCATTTTTTTGCCCGCAATCACAGCACATGGCACTGGAGATTTGATTTAGTATAGTTATTTTTCTTCTCTTAGTGCTGTGAGAGACAAAAAATGATTATTTCTTCTTGAAGGGCTAGACCACATTAGCGTGATTTTGGTGCTTTTGTGCATGCGATTTTTATCCAACATCGCATTTGCGCACCAAAATCACACAATTTTGGGTGCAATGCGATTGTGCATCTGTTTGCGATACGCACCAGATATTCGATTTCGGATCTCAAAAGGAGAAATCGCAAACGCACAGAATCGCACAAAATCGCACCAGAATCACATATGCAATCGTGTGCAATTTCGTGAACGCTTCTGGTGCGATGCAGTGTGACTGTGCCCTAGTGTGTTGTTGAGACCAAAGAAAACAATAACTAATGACTGCCCTTGTAATCATGCTACTACTCTTAACAAAACAGGAAATCTTATATAATATTATTGTCATTGTGCAACTTTTATTCTGCCCATACTTATTTGCAACTAACCACCTTATATGAACTTGGAGAGCTGGTTATCCCTTAAACACAATTTTTGGTGAGGCGGTGTGGCTCTGTAATAATGAAATTAGAGATTGTTTCTCTGTTGTTAAATTAATTATTCAATTAAATTTTTGTCTTATAACTCACATAAAAATGTTGCTCTCTTGTAGTGAATCATTATCAAACATTCTACTTGAAAGTCAAACTTTGTTATTTTTTTTCATATGTTTTGTTGTTATTGGATTAATTTAACAAAATTAAAAAAAATCATATAAACCATATGTGTCCAGAAATTGTGTTACACAGTAAAAACAATATCCACTGCCTGAATATATCACTGGCAAAACCTCAGATTGTTATTATTATTATTATTTTATGTGTACTTCTGCATATTGAGTATATACTGTTAATAATATAACATGCATAATATTCTGCTAAAGTGAATATTACAGGCATTTGTTGAAATGTAGGTTTTGAATCACAATCATTGCTGTAGCTTGTGATCTGCAAAGAAGTGTGAAGTAGTTAGAGTTGCAATAAAAGATGTTAGAAAACAAATTATTTGTGACAAGAGTATTGTGACCACCTGTGCCTACACATCTGCACACGCTTCCTTCGGACACGATGATGAGAACAGATTTTCTGAGGAATGGGACAGATTTTCAGTAGGTAGGCTGGCTCTTTGGTGGTGAACTTCAATTTTAGAAACAACTTGCAGTTTGTTCAAAATTCTTTAAAAAAAACACATGTGAATGCAAAATTATCTGATTGTCTGCATGGAAAGTGAAGGAATTTGTAACCAAAAGAAAACTTGTGCCTGGTCTTTTGATTTACCCCCTTAAGCTTTAATACACATTGCATTTTGATGTTTCTTAGATGTTTGGAAAACTGCCCCACACATTATTTTGCATTTTTTTCTTGACATTTATATCAGATCAAACATTGAACTGCATAATCTAAGGTCATGTAGTCCAGAGTTTTAGGTGATGAAGAGGAAAGAAATCTCTGAAATGTTGTGTTACTGCTATATTGTTTGTCCTTTATGGATACAACTTTAATTGCATACCATGGTGAATTGAGGTGCCACAAAGGGCATCAGGCTCAGAATAATGACACTGTAATTCTGTCCTAAAAACAAAGGAATCAAAAAAGAAATACCTTAACACACATTTGGCATGTCCAATCCCCCTATGCATCCATTCAACTACACACAAAGATCAAAAATGTATCAAAAGTAGATGAGGAAGGACCAAGGCAAAAGCACTATTAGATGCAATTCAGGTTTGTTTTATTTAGTCCCACAAGACATGTTTCAGTGTGCAACAAAGTCGATGTTAGTGTGTTCACTGGGCCCCCAGCAAAATTATAATGGGGCCCTTTTTCCTGCTTCATATACAGTGGTAACCTGGGGGAGGCTATATTTAGTATAGGGAAAGTAAAGATGGGGGCTCCCTGGTCAATGTCATCACTAGAGATGGCTGAACTTGATGTTCGGTTAGTTTCCAAACCTGGAAACAAACCCATTAAGTCAATGGGGAGCTAATAGTTCAACAAAATTGGGATCAATACACATAAACTAAAAATGGTAACTTACTGTGAATGGTTGTGGCACCTGTTAAAGGTGGTTAGGAACATGTCTATCACAAAACCTGATTAAACACTTTTTCCCCACGCTCCGGCAATTGTGATGCTTGCACAGCTACATTCAAGGTTACTGAATGCTACTTTCGAGGGTTACCAAAAAATAACTATCATTCGAGGGTTATCAAAATCTAATGATACTTTGAGGGTTACCGAAACATACATTACATTGGAGGGTTAGCAACGCAACATTGGAGCGTTACCGAAAATAGAACTATACATTCGAGGGTTATCGAAATCAAACAATACTTCGAGGGTACTGAAATCAATCTAACTTTTCATGGTAAGCAAAATTAACGATACATTTGAGGTTTAGCGAACGATACATTAAAAGTTAAGAAACAAATACATTTGAGGTTACCGAAATGAAGATACTGTACATTGAGGGTTAGTGGAAAATGAACATTACATTTGAGAGTTATTGAAAAATACATTTTAGGGTTAGCGAACGGCTCATAAATTCGATAATTATCGAATGCTCGCTAAATATCGAAAAATACAGTCACAGTACGTAAACCGAACTAGTTCCAACCCACTAGTTCCAATAGTTTCGAGTCCTTTCTAACTCATAAAATTCGGCTTGAGTTCAGGTCCAAACTAGTCATCACATGTATTGAATTTTTAACAATATAAAACTGTTTCTGATTCTGAGCCATAGGAATTTTAAAAACAAGGATTCATTTGGAAATATAAAATACGCAGTATGGGGATCAGTTGGCTGTGCGGCCATACACCACACGATCGATCGGCTCCCTCTACTTAAAGTAAAGGCAGCCAATGGAATTTTTCTGTCGTTCCCGATCGATCAAACTGCCGCCTTCGGTCGTTCATCGGCACTCTGATTGGTCGTGAACAGCCCCCGGGGAATGACGGATTTACCCATTATCGTTCGTGTGTGTGGCCACCTTAACATTTGAAAGCTAACATCTAATGGTTGTGGAAAAATTAGCAACATTTTTAACGTGAAGAACTTTTCTTGAATTTCCCTGTAAATACATTATATTAATATCAAAGAATCCTTATAAAAAAAATAACCCATTGACCTTTTCCATTGCTATCTGCTAACCCCTTTTACCTTTATATGACTTTATTGTTGTTTGTTTTTACTCTACAATTTGCTTTTTTAATATTTATAAAATGTATCTATGCATAAAGTGCAAGGTTAAGAAGGTATTAATATATTCCAAGCAGAATAAACAATGGTGGAGTGCACTCTACCAAACTAGGGTGCAGACACCTCTTGGGGTTCTTCCCTTAGGAACCGATGATTTCACAGGAAAAAGGTAACTCAGGGTCGCACTCCAATCTTTAGAAATATTATTATAAACCACACATAACCACGTCACAAACGTTTCGGGGAATGCCCCTTCTTCAGGTGATAAAGTGCAACTGTGCTTGAGAAAATAAAGACTGTGCTAGACATAGGTCCCCTCCCTAATTAAGGGACCAACAACAGGTGTCTAATACTAAATATAGATAAAATATATAACACTTACAAGAAAACTTGCCTGGTCTTTTTATTACCCCCTTAAGCTTAATACACATTGCATTTTGATGTTTCTTAGATGTTGGAAAACTGCCCCACACAATATTTTGCAATTTTTTCTTGACATTTATATCGATCAAACTTGAAACTGCATAACTAAGGTCAGTTGTATGGCCGAGTTTTAGGTGATGAAGAGGAAAGAAAACTCTCTGAAATGTTGTGTTACTGCTATATTGTTTGTCCTTTATGGATACAACTTTAATTGCATACCATGTGTAATTGAGGTGCCACAAAAGGGCATCAGGCTCAGAATAATGACACTGTAATTCTGTCCTAAAAACAAAGAATCAAAAGAAATATACCTAACACACATTTGGCATGTCCATCCCCCTATGCATCCATTCAACTACACACAAAGATCAAAAAGTATCAAAAGTAGTTGAGGAAGGAACCAAGGCAAAGCACATTAGATGCAATTCAGTGTTTGTTTTATTTAGTCCCACAAGACATGTTTCAGTGTGCACAAAGGTCGATGTTAGTGGTGTTACTGGGCCCCCAGCAAAATTATAATGGGGCCCTTTTCCTGCTTCAATCATGGTAACCTGGGGAGCTATATTTAGTATAGGAAAGTAAGAAGATGGGGGCTCCCCTGGTCAATGTCATCACTAGAGATGGCTAAACTTGATGTTCGGTTAGTTTCTCAAACCTTGGAAACAACCCATTAAGTCGAGGACTAATAGTTCACAAAATTGGGATCAATACAGATAAACTAAAAATGGTAACTTACTGTGAATGGTTGTGGCACCTGGTAAAGGGTCTGAGGAACATGTCACTATCACAAAACCTGATTAAACATTATTTCCCCACGCTCCGGCAATTGTGATGCTTGCACAGCTACATTCAAGGTTACTGAATGCTACTTTCGAGGGTTACCAAAACTAAACTATACATCATAGGGTTATATCAAATCTAATGATACATTTGGAGGTTACCGAAACAACATACATTGGAGGTTAGCGACGCAACATTGGGCGTTACCGAAATAGAACTATACTCAGGGTTATCGAAATCAAACATACGTTCGAGG
This sequence comes from Hymenochirus boettgeri, assembly GCA_019447015.1. Classification (NCBI taxonomy): domain Eukaryota; kingdom Metazoa; phylum Chordata; class Amphibia; order Anura; family Pipidae; genus Hymenochirus; species Hymenochirus boettgeri. The sequence goes on along the minus strand of CM033474.1, from coordinate 193,441,620 downwards.
GCTACTGAAATCAGGCTACATTTCATGGAACAAAAATTAACGATACATTTGAGGTTTAGCGAACGATACATTGAAAGGTTAAAGAAAACAAATACATTTGAGGGTTACCGAAAATGAAAGATACTGTACATTTGAGGGTTAGTGGAAAATGAACATTACATTTGAGAGTTATGAAAAATACATTTTAGGGTTAGCGAACTCGATCTAAATTCGATAATTATCGAATGCCGCTAAATATCGAAATACAGTCACAAGTACGTAAAACCGAACTAGTTCGAACCCAGACTAGTTCCATGTTCGAGTCCTTTCTAACTCATAAATTCGGCTTGAGTTCAGGTCCATAACTAGTCAATAACATGTATTGTATTTTAAACAATATAAAACTGTTTCTGAATTCTGAGCCATAGGAATTTAAAACAAGGATTCATTTGGAAATATAAAATACGCAGTATGGGGATCAGTTGGCTTGTGCGGCCATACACCACACGATCGATCGGCTCCCTCTACTTAAAGTAAAGGCAGCCAATGAAATTTTCTGTCGTTCCCGATCGATCAACTGCCGCCTCGGTCGTTCATCGGCACTCTGATTGGTCGGGAAGCCCCCCGGAATGACGGATTTCCACCATTATCGTTCGTGTGTGTGGGCCACCTTAACATTTGAAAGCTACACTCTAATTGGTTGTGGAAAATAGCACCATTTTTAACGTTAAGAACTTTTTCTTGAATTTCCCTGTAAATACCATTTATTAAATATCAAAGAATCCTTAAAAAAAAAATAACCCATTGACCTTTTCCATTCTATCTGCTAACCCATTTTACCTTTATATGACTTTATTGTTTGTTGTTTTTACTCTACAATTTGCTTTTTTAATATTTATAAAATGTATCTATGCATAAAGTGCAAGGTTAAGAAGGTATTAATATCTTCCAAGCAGAATAAACAATGGGTGGAGGTGCACTCTACCAAACTAGGGTGCAGACACCTCTGTGGTTCTTCCCTTAGGAACCGATGATTTCACAGGAAAAAAGGTAACTCAGGGTCGCACTCCAAATCTTTAGAAATATTTTATTATAAACCACACATAACCACTTCACAACGTTTCGGGGGAATGCCCCCTTCTTCAGGTGTATAAGTGCAACTGTGCTTGAGAAAATATAAAGACTTGTCTAGACATAGGTCCCGCCCCTTAATAAGGGTGGAACCCAACAACAGGTGTCTAATACATAAATATAGATAAAAAAATATAATACACTTACAAGAAACTTGTGCCTGTCCTTTTGATTTACCCCCTTAAGCTTTAATACAACATGCATTTTGATGTTTCTTAGATGTTTGGAAAACTCCCCACAATTATTTTGCATTTTTCTTGACATTTATATCAGATCAAACATTGAACTGCATAATCTAAGTCAGTGTATGGCCAGAGTTTTAGGTGATGAGAGGAAAAGAAACTCTCTGAATGTGTGTTACTGCTATAGTTTTTTGTCCTTGTATGAGACAACTTTAATTGCATACCATGGTGAATTGGGTGCACAAAAGGGCATCAGGCCAGAATATGACACTGTAATTCTGTCCTAAAAACAAAGGAATCAAAAAAGAAACCTTAAACACACATTGGCATGTCCATCCCCCTATGTCATCATTACAACTACACACAAAGTCAAAATGTATCAAAAGTAATGAGGAAGAACCAAGGCAAAACCACTATTAGATGCAATTCAGGTTTTTTTATTAACCACAAACATGTTTCAGTGTGCACAAGGTCGATGTAGTGGTGTTACTGGCCCCCAGCAAAATTATAATGGGGCCCTTTTTCCTGCTTCATATACAGTGGTAACCTGGGGAGGCTATTTATTATAGGGAAAGTAAGAAGATGGGGGCTCCCTGGTCAATGTCATCACTAGAGATGGCTGAACTTGATGTCTCGTTAGTTTCCAACCTTGGAAACAAACCCATTAAGTCATGGGGAGCTAATAGTTCACAAAAATGGGATCAATAACAATAAACTAAAAATGGTAACTACTGTGATGGTTGTGGCACCTGGTAAAGGGTCTGAGGAACATGTCACTATCACAAAAACCTGATTAAACACTTATTTCCCACGCTCCGGCAATTGTGATGCTTGCACAAGCACATTCAAAGGTTACTGAATGCTACTTTCGAGGTTACCAAACTATAACTATACATTCGAGGGTTTATCAAAATCTAATGATACATTTGAGGGTTACCGAAAACATCACTTACATTGGAGGGTTAGCGAACGCAACATGGAGCGTTACCGAAAATCGAACTATACATTCGAGGGTTATCGAAATCAAACAATACTTCGAGGGCTACTGAAAATCAAAGGCTAACATTTCATGGTAAGCAAAAATTAACGATACATTTGAGTGTAGGCGAACGATACTTGAAAGGTTAAGAGAAAACAATACATTGAGGGTTACCGAAAATGAAAGATACTGTACATTTGAGGTTTAGTGGAAAATGAACATTACATTTGAGAGTTATTGAAAATACATTTTAGGGTTAGCGAACGGCTCTAAATTCGATAATTATCGAATGCTCGCTAAATATCGAAAATACAGTCACAAGTTACGTAAAACCGAACTAGTTCGAACCCAGACTAGTTCCATAGTTCGAGTCCTTTCTAACTCATAAAATTCGCTTGAGTTCAGGTCCATAACTAGTCATCACATGTATTGTATTTTTTAAACAATATAAAACTGTTTCTGAATTCTGAGCCATAGGAATTTTAAAAACAAGGTATCATTTGGAAATATAAAATACGCAGTATGGGGATCAGTTGGGTGCGCATCACCACACCCTCGACGGATCGGCTCCCTCTACTTAAAGTAAGGCAGCCATGGAAATTTTCTGTCGTTCCCGATCGATCACTGCCGCCTTCGTCGTTCATCGGCACTCTGATTGGTCGGGAACAGCCCCCGGGGAATGACGGGATTTACCCATTATCGTTCGTGTGTGTGGCCCACCTTAACACTTGAAAGCTAACATCTAATTGGTTGTGGAAAAATTAGCAACATTTTTAACGTTAAGAACTTTTCTTGAATTTCCTGTAAAACACATAATTAAATTCAAAGAATCCCTTATCTAAAAAATAAACCCATTGAACCTTTTCCATTGCTATCTGCTAACCCATTTTACCTTTATATGACTTTATTGTTGTTTGTTTTTACTCTACAATTTGCTTTTTTAATATTTATAAAATGTATCTATGCATAAAGTGCAAGGTTAAGAAGGTATTAATATATTCCAAGCAGAATAAACAATGGTGGAGGTGCACTCTACCAAACTAGGGTGCAGACACCTCTGTGGGTTCTTCCCTTAGGAACCGATGGATTTCACAGGAAAAAAGGTAACTCAGGGTCGCACTCCAAATCTTTAGAAATATTTATTATAAACCACACATAACCACGTCACAACGTTTCGGGGGAATGCCCCCTTCTTCAGGTGATAAAGTGCAACTGTGCTTGAGGAAAATATAAAGACTGTGCTAGACATAGGTCCCTCCCCTTAATTAAGGGTGGAACCAACAACAGGTGTCTAATACATAAATATAGATAAAAAATATATAATACACTTACAAGAAAACTTGTGCCTGGTCTTTTGATTTACCCCCTTAAGCTTTAATACACATTGCATTTTGATGTTTCTTAGATGTTTGGAAAACTGCCCCACACAATTATTTTGCAATTTTTTCTTGACATTTATATCAGATCAAACATTGAAACTGCATAATCTAAGGTCAGTGTATGGCCAGAGTTTTAGGTGATGAAGAGGAAAGAAACTCTCTGAAATGTTGTGTTACTGCTATATTGTTTGTCCTTTATGGATACAACTTTAATTGCATACCATGGTGAATTGAGGTGCCACAAAAGGGCATCAGGCTCAGAATAATGACACTGTAATTCTGTCCTAAAAACAAAGGAATCAAAAAAGAAATACCTTAACACACATTTGGCATGTCCAATCCCCCTATGCATCCATTCAACTACACACAAAGATCAAAAATGTATCAAAAGTAGATGAGGAAGGAACCAAGGCAAAAGCACTATTAGATGCAATTCAGGTTTGTTTTATTTAGTCCCACAAGACATGTTTCAGTGTGCACAAATGTCGATGTTAGTGGTGTTACTGGGCCCCCAGCAAAATTATAATGGGGCCCTTTTTCCTGCTTCATATACAGTGGTAACCTGGGGGAGGCTATATTTAGTATAGGGAAAGTAAGAAGATGGGGGCTCCCCTGGTCAATGTCATCACTAGAGATGGCTGAACTTGATGTTCGGTTAGTTTCCAAACCTTGGAAACAAACCCATTAAGTCAATGGGGAGCTAATAGTTCACAAAATTGGGATCAATAACAGATAAACTAAAAATGGTAACTTACTGTGAATGGTTGTGGCACCTGGTAAAGGGTCTGAGGAACATGTCACTATCACAAAAACCTGATTAAACACTTATTTCCCCACGCTCCGGCAATTGTGATGCTTGCACAAGCTACATTCAAAGGTTACTGAATGCTACTTTCGAGGGTTACCAAAACTATAACTATACATTCGAGGGTTATCAAAATCTAATGATACATTTGAGGGTTACCGAAAACATACATTACATTGGAGGGTTAGCGAACGCAACATTGGAGCGTTACCGAAAATAGAACTATACATTCGAGGGTTATCGAAATCAAACAATACGTTCGAGGGCTACTGAAAATCAAAGGCTACATTTCATGGTAAGCAAAAATTAACGATACATTTGAGGTTTAGCGAACGATACATTGAAAGGTTAAAGAAAACAAATACATTTGAGGGTTACCGAAAATGAAAGATACTGTACATTCGAGGGTTAGTGGAAAATGAACATTACATTTGAGAGTTATTGAAAAATACATTTTAGGGTTAGCGAACGGCTCATAAATTCGATAATTATCGAATGCTCGCTAAATATCGAAAAATACAGTCACAAGTACGTAAAACCGAACTAGTTCGAACCCAGACTAGTTCCAATAGTTCGAGTCCTTTCTAACTCATAAAATTCGGCTTGAGTTCAGGTCCATAACTAGTCATCACATGTATTGTAATTTTTAAACAATATAAAACTGTTTCTGAATTCTGAGCCATAGGAATTTTAAAAACAAGGATTCATTTGGAAATATAAAATACGCAGTATGGGGATCAGTTGGCTGTGCGGCCATACACCACACGATCGGATCGGCTCCCTCTACTTAAAGTAAAGGCAGCCAATGGAAATTTTCTGTCGTTCCCGATCGATCAGACTGCCGCCTTCGGTCGTTCATCGGCACTCTGATTGGTCGGGAACAGCCCCCGGGGAATGACGGGATTTACCCATTATCGTTCGTGTGTGTGGCCACCTTAACATTTGAAAGCTAACATCTAATTGGTTGTGGAAAAATTAGCAACATTTTTAACGTTAAGAACTTTTCTTGAATTTCCCTGTAAATACACATTATATTAAATATCAAAGAATCCTTATAAAAAAAATAAACCCATTGACCTTTTCCATTGCTATCTGCTAACCCATTTTACCTTTATATGACTTTATTGTTGTTTGTTTTTACTCTACAATTTGCTTTTTTAATATTTATAAAATGTATCTATGCATAAAGTGCAAGGTTAAGAAGGTATTAATATATTCCAAGCAGAATAAACAATGGTGGAGGTGCACTCTACCAAACTAGGGTGCAGACACCTCTGTGGGTTCTTCCCTTAGGAACCGATGGATTTCACAGGAAAAAAGGTAACTCAGGGTCGCACTCCAAATCTTTAGAAATATTTATTATAAACCACACATAACCACGTCACAACGTTTCGGGGGAATGCCCCCTTCTTCAGGTGATAAAGTGCAACTGTGCTTGAGGAAAATATAAAGACTGTGCTAGACATAGGTCCCTCCCCTTAATTAAGGGTGGAACCAACAACAGGTGTCTAATACATAAATATAGATAAAAAATATATAATACACTTACAAGAAAACTTGTGCCTGGTCTTTTGATTTACCCCCTTAAGCTTTAATACACATTGCATTTTGATGTTTCTTAGATGTTTGGAAAACTGCCCCACACAATTATTTTGCAATTTTTTCTTGACATTTATATCAGATCAAACATTGAAACTGCATAATCTAAGGTCAGTGTATGGCCAGAGTTTTAGGTGATGAAGAGGAAAGAAACTCTCTGAAATGTTGTGTTACTGCTATATTGTTTGTCCTTTATGGATACAACTTTAATTGCATACCATGGTGAATTGAGGTGCCACAAAAGGGCATCAGGCTCAGCATAATGACACTGTAATTCTGTCCTAAAAACAAAGAATCAAAAAAGAAATACCTTAACACACATTTGGCATGTCCAATCCCCCTATGCATCCTTCAACTACACACAAAGATCAAAATTTATCAAAAGTAGATGAGAAGGAACCAGGCAAAAGCACATTAGATGCAATTCAGGTTTGTTTTATTTAGTCCCACAAGACATGTTTCAGTGTGCACAAAGGTCGATGTTAGTGGTGTTACTGGGCCCCCAGCAAAATTATAATGGGGCCCTTTTTCCTGCTTCATATACAGTGTAACCTGGGGAGGCTATATTTAGTATAGGGAAAGTAAGAAGATGGGGGCTCCCCTGGTCAATGTCATCACTAGATGATGTGCTGAACTTGATGTTCGGTTAGTTTTCCAAACTTGGAAACAAACCCATTAAGTCATGGGGACTAATAGTTCACAAAATTGGGATCAACACAGATAAAACTAAAAAAATGTATCGTTAATTTTTGTTACCATGAAATGTAGCCTTTGATTTCATACCTCGAACGTATTGTGTGATTTCGATAACCTCGAATGTATAGTTCTATTTTCGGTAACGCTCCAATGTTGCGTTCGCTAACCCTCAATGTAATGTATGTTTCGGTAACCTCAAATGTATCATTAGATTTTGATAACCCTCGAATGTATAGTTATAGTTTTTGGTAACCCTCGAAAGTAGCATTCAGTAACCTTTGAATGTAGCTTGTGCAAGCATCACAATTGCCGGAGCGTGGGGGAAATAAGTGTTTAATCAGGTTTTTGTGATAGTGACATGTTCCTCAGACCCTTTACCAGGTGCCACAACCATTCACATAGTTTACCATTTTAGTTTATCTGTTATTGATCCCAATTTTGTGATAACTATTAGCTCCCATTGACTTAATGGGTTTGTTTCCAAGGTTTGGAAACTAACCAACATCAAGTTCAGCCATCTCTAGTGATGACATTGACCAGGGGAGCCCCCATCTCTTACTTTCCCATACTAAATATAGCCTCCCCCAGGTTACCACTGTATATGAAGCAGGAAAAAGGGCCCCCTATAATTTTGCTGGGGGCCCAGAACACCACTAACATCGACCTTGTGCACACTGAAACATGTCTTGTGGGACTAAATAAAACAAACCTGAATTGCATCTATAGTGCTTTTGCCTTGGTCCTTCCTCATCTACTTTTGATACATTTTGATCTTTGTGTGTAGTGAATGGATGCATAGGGGGATTGGACATGCCAAATGTGTGTTAAGTATTTCTTTTTTGATTCCTTTGTTTTTAGGACAGAATTACAGTGTCATTATTCTGAGCCTGATGCCCTTTTGTGGCACCTCAATTCACCATGGTATGCAATAAAGTTGTATCCATAAAGGACAAAACAATATAGCATAAAAACACAACATTTCAGAGAGTTTCTTTCCTCTTCATCACCTAAAACTCTGGCCATACAACTGACCTTAGATTATGCAGTTTCAAGTTTGATCTTGATATAAATGTCAAGAAAAAATTGCAAAATAATTGTGTGGGGCAGTTTTCCAAACATCTAAGAAACATCAAAATGCAATGGTGTATTAAAGCTTAGGGGTAAATCAAAAGACCAGGCACAAGTTTTCTTTGTAAGGTGTATATATATTTTTTATCTATATTATGTATTAGACACTGTTTTGGTTCCACCCTAATTAAGGGGAGGGACCTATGTCTGCACAGTCTTTATATTTCCTCAAGCACAGTTGCACTTTATCACCAAGAAGGGGCCTCCCCCGAAACGTTTGTGACGTGGTTGTGTGTGGTTTATAATAAATATTTCTAAAGATTTGGAGTGCGACCTGAGTTACCTTTTTTCCTGTGAAATCCATCGGTTCCTAAGGGAAGAACCCACAGAGTGTCTGCACCCTAGTTTGGTAGAGTGCACCTCCACCATTGTTTATTGCTTGGAATACAGGTGTCTAATACATAAATATAGATAAAAAATATATAATACACTTATTACTTTAAAAACAATCTATCAATGATGCACTATAGTACAGTGTTCCAAAATACATAAATAAAACAATATTATATATAAATAACTTCAATGTTTAAAGTGCCTGTAATGTGCAATCTAATGTGCAAATAAAGTGCATGTAATTCCTAGTGTCCTTTCATTGTCTCTAAAAAGCCGTCTAAATGTGGCAAATATACTCTGAACCAATAATAAAAAAGAAATCTTAAAATCTGGACATTATTCTGAGGCGACTTATTAAACCTGTATCATTATTAAACCGTGTTTTCTCATATTGTGGAATATATTCCCCCTCATAATCACACAGTATTCTTCATGTCAAAAGCACCTCAAACATGTCATAAGACATTTTTGAAAACACCTTTTGTAAACTTGATCTAGAAATAAATCTACCTAAAAATAACCAGAAATAGTAAATTAATATCATTTTTTGTCTACCAAGGAGCGAAACTGGACATTAAAGTAATGATGGATCTTTTATTTCTATCTCAAGTCTATACCTTTTCTAAAAAATAAATCTTTAGACTTACTAAGAAAACTCCTATGTCCCATAAACTTACCTAGAAGCCATTTAAAAAGAAAAATAGCTAAAGATAATGCAGATGGCTTAAAAATTACTGGTTTCACAATTGTTGCTTTGTGCCTTACCCTAAACCCTAAGATGCAAACCGTAAGGGCAAGGTCAGATAACATTTTAAAGATGGAAAGTAGGCATACAATATCGGGTCTTCTGGACATTTATTTCTAAGGTAGTCACAAAAAGAATCATACATTTGGAGGGATCCTCCCCTTTGCACAGGTGCTAGATAAAACGTTGCTGGACTAAAAATATTAGTTATAAATTATTATAATTATTAATATTTATAATATGTTTATTATGATGTAGATTATAATGGTTTTAAAATTATGCACCACAAACATTTGACTATAAAAAAAATATATTGCACAGATTTCATAAGTATTTTTGTTTGTAAGTTTATGCGTGTTATTGCAATAAGTCCATAAGGTCATATAGGATTCCATAGCATTAATTCTGTAAGTTTTTAGTTGGGGTCTGAGTGTTAGGTTGGTTCCACAATAGATGATTCATGCATTTTTAAATTGCTTGTTTAATGATGCTGTGTGATAATTTATAAATCCATTCATATCACATAATGATTGCATTATAGTAAACAATAAATGGTCAGGAACAATTACAATATATATCAGCTATATTAATTGCATGAATTTCTATTATTATAAATGGAAATGAAAAACTTCTGTTCACACAGAGCTGGCAGGCAGTTATTGCAGCTGCACCAAACTGTCTATATCTGACGGGAGCTTTAGATGTGATGACCTTCCATCCTTTCTCTCTCAAAAATAGGACACAGGTACATTGTAGTTCTAGATTATCATAGAGCGGTCATCAAGGAAACATATGAAAGGAGAGAGAAAATGGCTTATTATATAAAACACACTTGCGTGAGCATGCAATGGTATATTGCCAGAAGGCTTCATGAGGACTGACATTAAAGCCAGAGATGCATTTTTCTCCCTAGGCCAGCTACTGTAGCTTCCAGTATTTAATATGGAAAAATAAGGCAAAACCCAGTATAAATAATTGTGCCGGTCCACGGGTTGTCCTTTGCAATTCCTGAAGCAGGCAGCATAATAAAAGGAGTTTACTATGTATGTATGTATGTATGTATAATTATTTGAAAGCGCTACTTGGGTACGCCGCGCGTACATTAAAAAATACAGGAGTATACAAACAAGTGCAGCCATTATATAGGTAGATAAAATTAAATTAATTAAATACAATTTATTACATCAGCTAAGAAAGCATAGATATATAAATATGTATAATTGATATAAGTGCCAACAAGCCTTGACACATTAGGAATGAGATCCCTGCCCCGAAGAGCTTTAATCTAAGTACTACTATTCAATATCGGTTTAACCATAATTTTTGCATATCGTTGCAAGTAAATGAGGCCCTAAGTATTTAAAATAGGAGTAATTGAATTTAGATAAAACTCGTTGTAAAAAATTGAGATCTTTCTAAAGGCATTACAGCACTTCAATGGAGTAGATCAATACTGAAAAAAATTAAAATATGTTAATGCACTACAAATAAAATAATATACCGTATATACTCAAATATAGTCGAGCACTGTCACTGCTCATCTGGATGCAGGAAATCTGACGGGTCTCCTTAGTTGGGGGCAAAATGGCTGCTAGTTCAATGCAAGGCAGCTTGAAAACTACAATTCTTCAAGTGACACTTAACTATTGGGTCAGAGAGTCCTTTATATATGGGGGTCAGCGTGCCCTTTACTATATGGGGCCAGAGGGCCCATTACTATATGGGACAGAAGATTGTAAATGATGTTAAGCTTAATTAAAAGTTTATTGAACCTTACCACTCCACATGGTTTATTCAGCACCAAAGCATGCTGGTGTGTGTAGTTTTCAAACATCTGGAGTGCCACGGAATTGGGGGTTAGTGGTAACTGGATTGGCTATACTGTATGGGATTAATGTATGAATTTGCTGCTGTCCATTTAAAGAGACAAAACAAAAAAAAGGCACAAAAACAATACGAAATCAGAAGGCAGTAGTTGGTCATAATTTCTACCCTCGGTTTAAAGTCAATCCGTTTTACAAATTTTTCAGGTAAAATAGGTACCTCGACTTATATTTGGATCGACTTATAATCAAGTATATGGGTATTAGTTTTCATTCAGCCAGAGTGCTTGCTAAACAAAGCCAAGCCATCACATCACAGTTTCCCTTTGTGTGCCAGTCTGACCAAACATCATACATACAAAACAAAATAGATCCAATCATTTGGCCATTCTGTATTAGAATATTATTGCATTATACCTGTGCTCTCTTAAAATACGGAAGCAATTGGTTCTCTGAACACTTCATTACTGTATTGAATGATTGTGCTCCACCCACCTTTACGCCAGTTGTTTCTTTGAGGATTTTTAGGCAAAGGGTGGTTAAACCCAAACACTTGGGTGCAGAGACAATTCTGGAATGTTATGATACTGGAAAGCTTTACATACAGTAGTTGTAGTGACACTAGTACAAAAAAGTTTTCAACAATAACCTTTCTGTAAATGTCTATAGTGTTTTCCACTGCGTTCTGAATGCAGAAGGAAATAGGAGGTTCATAGATGCCAATCAATGTATATTAGGAAAAAAAAATTGTACTCACTTATAATCTGAACATTACATTACAGCTGGATAACAAAAATGTTGCTATAGATATGTAAGAAATAAGTTAAATACAGGGAATAGGCAAGGATGGTTGGGGGGGGGTGGCCGCAAAATAAACATAGGTAAAATAACAGGCTAATTGTTCCACGGATTTAAGATTAATATATACCAAACAGCAAAAAAATGTCAGTTGCATGTTACTAGAAATCTTTCTTTAAAGGAAGAACCAAAATACCACCAATAAAATATTGCACAAGGGGTTATGTTTAATTATTGGTTATGATAAGTACACAACACAAGGTAGACAAACAAAAAAACACATTGGCTAGTAGTAAAGGGGGGGAGAGGTATGTGTACAGGGTAAAGATGGTTACAGAAATAAATGTTCCACCAGGACTTTCTGTTATCAGTCAGACGAAAAAGAACAAAAGAAGCATTTAGGTGGTAAGGATCAAAAAACATGATATAATTTGATATATGTTAATAAAAACCCAGAGTCTAAGCGGAATTAGAAAAATAAAAGAACTCAGAAAGGTAAAATGTAATCTGCTACAGACCAGAAAGCCTTTAAAGAGGATAAAACCAGAACAATAGTCCAATATAGTAAAAGCATGGAATACACAATAGAAGTGTTTAATGGTATTTAGATAAATACAGTGGTTGTGTGTGTCAGTAAATTGATATTAATTAATAAGAGGTTATTAAATATAGTATACAGGATTGTTTAAATAAAAAAGATATAGAGTAAAGGGTATTCAGTATTATATAAAAGAATTAAGGTGGTCTTACACCATTACCATACAAATTGTACAAGTACATATTAACAATCTTAATCGTGACAAACACTTTGAATGGTCAGTTAAAGGCAGCCAATAAAATGCAATGTTAAAAGCCAGAGGCGGGGGAAGTGTAGCCTTTAATATAATCCAATGTAGGTCAGGGAGACAACCTTCCCAAGAAAATGCAACCAAGAGTGTAAGCCCAGATAAATGACCCAGGTAAATTGTTAGGACCTTCCTACTGGGGTTACCTGACGTGGTTGGAAGGCTTTTCACTTTTATAAAATTGTAGCTAATCCCCCCCCATGTTTTTACGTTTGCACTAGCATAGATATTATGATATATGGGGCCAGGAATGTGCATTGATCATCTCTTTTCTTGTTTGTTACAGGAATAACTATGCTTGGGCCAAGAGGACTTCCAACTCCAGTTAGCAGTAAATAGGCATGGTCAGACCAAGTGATGGGTGAAAGGTCCATGTCCAGGAAAAAATGAGCAGAAAGAAAAATATAGTCAATTTTGGGGTGCACTGGATGGAGGGTGCGAGTAGAAAAGAGTAAATGCATTCCTCAGGGTGTTGGAGAGCTACTCGCAGTATTTATCCACAAGTAAAAACTAATGGACAAACAACAGCAGGGTAGTGAAGGTCAGTGGAGGATTCCCTAAATAAATTCATTTAAGTCAAGGCTAAGGGCTAGGCCACACCAGCGCGTTTACACGCCATGCGATTGTTTTAAAAGCGCACACTAGGGTTGGCCTGCTGGACTGGCCACACTAGGGGGCATAGTTATAAATGATCGCTATTTTCGCTATCGCAGGACATCGCAATGACAATAGCGCTTATTTGTGTGGCGATAGTGTTTCGCTATATCATTGCGTTAAGTTGGTATCACTGTGAAAAAGAGAGATTGCTCTCTAGTTGTAATTTCAGGGCTATTTTTGTCAATTTTTTTTATTTAAAGCTATTTTTGTCTCCCTTTTGTTGCATTTTTTGCAGTTTTACCAGAATTTTTGCCAAACATCATCACTTACTGGAAGTTCATAACAAGACTATTTCTTAACACGCACCATGGTATGTTCCCATATTATGGTTTGATAATTAGATGAGTTTGCGACTATAAGCAATACAAAAAAATGTGTCCCATTAATATAAAAGAGAAAAATTCACCTTTCGAGTTTACAATATATATATCTTTGGCTGTACAAAAACAACCAACAGGGAGATGCAATATCCCGTGGTAACGAGAAAATGAGAGCTAAAATCACGCTAACCTAGTACAAGTGTGTTAACAAGAGTTTTGCACTGCCTGCACCATGTCACCAATTTTTTTTTCTTTGCGCAGCAAAAGCGATGCAATAAATTTTGCGCTAGTTTTTGCGCGATAATTAACAGCCTCTTCAATGATGCTTTAAAATGTGCGCAAAAACGTCGCAAATTACCGCTAGCGTTTGGCAATGTATTAACGGTGCAAAGTGGCTAAACATTGCGGGGAAACTAGTGCACGTAGGTTGCGATAGCGAAATATGCACTCCAAAGGTGCTAGGCTATTTTTAAAATAACAAAGATAGGTGTTCAGTGTGTATTAACCAATAATACTCCTTTGAAAACCACCAGGGAGTAATACCTATTTACCTCATATGTGCTGAGCTTTTTCAGCATTATTAGTGCTACTTTTTGTTAGATAATTTTCGCTTTTGATGAAATTCGCTTTTATTGCTTTTAATTGCGTGATAAACGGAAAGTTGAAAGTTTAAAAAATTATTGGTAAAGGCTGGTGGGGAAAAAAAGCAAAAAAAATAAGCTTTAAAATATGTCCCTTAGACCCCCTTTGACTTTATTATTAAATAAAGAAATTCGGAACCTTAAAAAAAAAAGATTCTTAAACAAAGCGAAAATTAACCTTAAAAAGCGAAATTCAGATCGTATTACAGTAAATGATGGAAAATGTCTAAACCCCCCCTGGTACTTATTAGTATTGAGAAACACTCCACAATGTACTGACACTTCCATGGACCTTGGCAGGCTAAATAAATGACATTATGCGTTTTCGCCATCTCAGACTTGGCGAATTGGAATGGGCTGAACTTAACGCAAAAAAATACATTTTCGCCATTTATAAATATGCTTGAGCAGTAACCGCAACGATTATGGCGAAAAGCGTAATGTAGCAGTAAGACCTTTCGCACTGGTTAACATGCTGTTATAAATAGGAAAAGACCAAAGTAGGCGAAAAGCTGGGTGATTAAGAAGGCGAAATGAACCTTTATAAATATGCCCCTAGGTGCACTGCTTGCTGCATTATCGGATTGCATGGATCTGCATTTTTGCCCGCAATCACAGCACATGCACTGGAAGATTTGATTAGTAATAGTTATTTTTCTTCTCTTAGTGCGTGAGAGACAAAAAAATGATTATTTTCTTCTTGAAGGGCTAGACCAAATTAGCGGGATTTTGGTGCGTTTGTGCAGCGATTTTTACCAATCGCATTTTGCGCACCAAAATCACACAATTTGGGGTGCAATGCGATTGTGCATCTGTTTGCCGATACCGCAACCGAATTCGATTTCGGATCTCAAAGGAGAAATGCAAACGCACAGAATCGCACGAAATCGCCACCAGAAACATATGCAATCGTGGTGCAATTTTGTGAACGCTTCTTGGTGCGATGCAGTGTGACTGTGCCCTTAGTGTTGTTGGAGACCAAGAAACAATAAACTAATGACTGCCCTTGATATCATGCTACTTACTCTTACACAAAACAGGAAATCTTATATAATATTATTGTCATATGTGGCAACTTTTTCTCCCATACTTATTGCAACGTAAACCACCTTATAAGAAACTGGGAGAGCTGGTTATCCCTTAACACAAATTTTGGTGAGGCGGGTGGTGGGCTCTGTAAATAATGAAAATTAGGAGATTGTTTCTCGTTCAGTTAAAATTAATTTCAATTAAATTTTTGTCTATATGAACTCACATAAAAATGTTGCTCTCTGGTTGTAGGTGAATAGATTATCAAACATTCACTTGAAAGTCAAACTTTGTTATTTTTTTTTCATATGTTTTGTGTTGAGTATATATTTAAAACAAATTAAAAAAAAATACATATAAACCATAGTGTCCAGAAATTGTGGTTACACAGTAAAAACAAATCCACTGCCGAAATATCACTGGCAAACAAAACCCAGATTGTTATTATTATTATTATTTTATGTAGTACTTCTGCATTATTAGTATTATACTGTGAAATAATAAACATGCATAAATTCTGCTAAGTGATATATTACAGGCATTGTTGAATGTAGGTTTTGAATCACAATATTGCGTAGCTGTGATCTGCAAAGAAGTGTGAAGTAGTTAGAGTTGCAATAAAAGTATGTTAGAAAAACAAGATATTGTGACAGGTATTGTGACCACCGTGCCTACACATCTGCACACGCTTCCTTGGCAGAAGAGGAGAGAAACAGATGTATTGAGGAAATGGGAAGATTTCAGTAGGCTAGGCTGGCTCTTGTGGTGAACTTCAAGTTTTAGAAACAACTTGCAGTTTGTGTCAAAATTCTTTAAAAAAAAACACATGTGAATGCAAAATTATCTGATTGTCTGCATGGAAAGTGAAGGAATTTGTAACCAAAAGAAAACTTGTTTGCCTGTCTTTTGATTTACCCCCTTAAGCTTTAATACACATTGCATTTTGATTTGTTCTTTAGATGTTTGGAAAACTGCCCCACACAATTATTTTGCAATTTTTCTTGACATTATATCAGATCAAACATTGAAACTGCATACTAAGTCAGTGTATGGCCAGAGTTGTAGGTGATGAAGAGAAAGAAACTCTCGAAATGTTGTGTTACTGCTATATTGTTTGTCCTTATGGATACAACTTTAATTGCATACCAGGTGAATTGAGGTGCCACAAAGGGCATCAGGCTCAGATAATGACACTGTAATTCTGTCCCAAAAAAAAAGGAATCAAAAAAGAAATACCTTAACACACCTTTGGCATGTCCAATCCCCATATGATCCATTCAACTACACCAAAGATCAAAAATGTATCAAAAGTAGATGAGGAAGGAACCAAGGCAAAAGCACTATTAGATGCAATTCAGGTTGTTTTATTTAGTTCCACAAGCATGTTTCAGTGTGCACAAAGTCGATGTTAGTGGTGTTACTGGGCCCCCAGCAAATTATAATGGGGCCCTTTTTCCGCTTCATATACAGTGGTCACTGGGGGAGGCTTATATTAGTATAGGGAAAGTAAGAAGATGGGGGCTCCCTGGTCATGTCATCACTGAGATGGCTGAACTTGATGTTCGGTTAGTTTCCAAACCTTGGAAACAAACCCATTAAGTCAATGGGGAGCATAGTTCACAAAATTGGGATCAAAACAGATAAACTAAAATGGTAACTTATGTGAATGGTTGTGGCACCTGGTAAAGGGTCTGAGGAACATGTCACTATCACAAAAACTGATTAAACACTTATTTCCCCACGTCCGGCCATTGTGATGCTTGCACAAGCTACATCAAAGGTTACTGAATGCTACTTTCGAGGTTACCAAAACTATAACTATACATTCGAGGGTTATCAAAATTAATGATACATTTGAGGGTACCGAAAACATACATTACATTGGAGGGTTAGCGAACGCAACATTGGAGCGTTACCGAAATAGAACTATACATTCGAGGGTTATCGAAATCAAACAATACGTTCGAGGGCTACTGAAAATCAAAGGCTACATTTCATGGTAAGCAAAAATTAACGATACATTTGAGGTTAGCGAAGATACATTGAAAGGTTAAAGAAAACAAATACATTTGAGGGTTACCGAAAATGAAAGGTAATGTACATTTGAGGGTTAGTGGAAAATGAACATTACATTTGAGAGTTATTGAAAAATACATTTTAGGTTAGCGAACGCTCATAAATTCGATAATTATCGAATGCTCGCTAAATATCGAAAATACAGTCACAAGTACGTAAACCGAACTAGTTCGAACCCAGACTAGTTCCAATAGTTCGAGTCATTTCTAACTCATAAAATTAGGCTTGAGTTCAGGTCCATAACTAGTCATCACATGTATTGTAATTTTTAAACAATATAAAACTGTTTCTGAATTCTGGCCATAGGAATTTTAAAAAACAAGGATTCATTTGGAAATATAAAATAACGCAGTATGGGGATCAGTTGGCTGTGCGGCCATACACCACACGATCGATCGGCTCCCTCTATTAAAGTAAAGGCAGCAATGGAAATTTTCTGTCGTTCCCGATCGATCAGACTGCCGCCTTCGGTCGGTCATCGGCACTCTGATGGTCGGGACAGCCCCCGGGGAATGACGGGATTACCATTATCGTTCGGTGTGTGGCCACCTTAACATTTGAAAGCTAACATCTAATTGGTTGTGGAAAAATTAGCAACATTTTTAACGTAAGAACTTTTCTTAAATTTCCTGTAAATACAATTATATTAACTATCAAAGAATCCTTATAAAAAAATAAACCCATTGACCTTTCCATTGCTATCTGCTAACCCATTTTACCCTTATATGACTTTTATTGTTGTTTGTTTTACTCTACAATTGCTTTTAATATTTATAAAATGTATCTATGCATAAAAGTGCAAGGTTAAGAAGGTATTAATATATTCCAAGCAGAAATAAACATGGTGGAGGTGACTCTACCAAACTAGGGTGCAGACACCTCTGTGGGTTTCTTCCCTTAGGAACCGATGATTTCACAGGAAAAAAGGTAACTCAGGGTTGCCACTCCAAACTTTAGAAATATATTATAAACCACACATAACCACGTCACAACGTTTCGGGGGAAGCCCCCTTCTTCAGGTGATAAAGTGCAACTGTGCTGAGGAAAATATAAAGACTGTGCTAGACATAGGTCCCTCCCCTTAATTAAGGTGGAACCAACAACAGGTGTTAATACATAAATATAGATAAAAAATATATAATACACTTACAAGAAAACTGTGCCTGGTCTTTTGATTTACCCCCTTAAGCTTTAATACACATTGCATTTTGATGTTTCTTAGATGTTGGAAAACTGCCCACACAATTATTTTGCAATTTTTCTTGACTTTATATCAGATCAAAATTGAAACTGTCATAATCTAAGGTCAGTGTATGGCCAGAGTTTTAGGTGATGAAGAGGAAAGAAACTCTCTGAATTTGGTTTACTGCTATATTGTTTGTCCTTTATGGATACAACTTTAATTGCATACCATGGTGAATTGAGGTGCCACAAAAGGGCATCAGGCTCAGAATAATGACACTGTAATTCTGTCCTAAAAACAAAGGAATCAAAAAGAAATACCTTAACACACATTTGGCATGCCACTCCCCTATGCATCCATTCAACTACACACAAAGATCAAAAATGTATCAAAAGTAGATGAGGAAGGAACCAAGGCAAAAGCACTATTAGATGCAATTCAGGTTTGTTTTATTTAGTCCCACAAAGCATGTTTCAGTGTGCACCAAAGGTCGATGTTAGTGGTGTTACTGGGCCCCAGCAAAATTATAATGGGGCCCTTTTCTGCTCAATATCAGTGGTAACCTGGGGAGGCTATATTTAGTATAGGGAAAGTAAGAGATGGGGGCTCCCTGGTCAATGTCCTCACTAGAGATGGCTGAACTTGATGTTCGGTTAGTTTCCAAACCTTGGAAAAAACCCATTAAGTCAATGGGGAGCTAAAGTTCACAAAATTGGGATCAATAACAGATAAACTAAAAATGGAACTTACTGTGAATGGTTGTGGCACCTGGTAAAGGGTCTGAGGAACATGTCACTATCACAAAAACCTGATTAAACACTTATTTCCCCACGCTCCGGCAATTGTGAGCTTGCACAAGCTACATTCAAAGGTTACTGAATGCTACTTTCGAGGGTTACCAAAACTATAACTATACATTCGAGGGTTATCAAAATCTAATGATACATTGAGGGTTACCGAAAACATACATACATTGGAGGGTTAGCGAACGCAACATTGGAGCGTTACCGAAAATAGAACTATACATTCGAGGGTTATCGAAATCAAACAATACGTTCGAGGGCTACTGAAAATCAAAGGCTACATTATGGTAAGCAAAAATTAACGATACATTGAGGTTTAGCGAACGATACATTGAAAGGTTAAAGAAAAAAAAACATTTGAGGGTTACCGAAAATGAAGATACTGTACATTTGAGGTGGTTAGTGGAAAATGAAAATTACATTTGAGAGTTATTGAAAAATACATTTTAGGGTTAGCGAAACGGCTCATAAATTCGATAATTATCGAATGCTCGCTAAATATCGAAAAATACAGTCACAAGTACGTAAAACCGAACTAGTTCGAACCCAGACTAGTTCCAATGTTCGAGTCCTTTCTAACTCATAAAATTCGGCTTGAGTTCAGGTCCATAACATAGTCATCAACAGTATTGTAATTTTAAACAATATAAAACTGTTTCTGAATTCTGAGCCATAGGAATTTAAAAAACAAGGATTCATTTGGAAATATAAAATACGCAGTATGAGTCGTGGATGTGGCGGCCATACACCACACGACGGACTGGCTCCCTCTACTTAAAGTAAAGGCAGCCAATGGAAATTTTCTGTCGTTCCGATCGATCAGACTGCCGCCTTCGGTCGTTCATCGGGCACTCTGATGGTCGGGAACAGCCCCGGGGAATGACGGATTTACCCATTATCGTTCGTGTGTGTGTGGCCACCTTAACATTTGAAAGTAACATCTAATTGGTTGTGGAAAAAATTAGCAACATTTTTAACGTTAAGAACTTTTCTTGAATTTCCCTGTAAATACACATTAATTAAATATCAAAGAATCCTTATAAAAAAATAAACCCATTGACCTTTTCCATTGCTATCTGCTAACCCATTTTACCTTTATAGACTTTATTGTTGTTGTTTTTACTCTACAATTTGCTTTTTTAATATTTATAAAATGTATCTATGCATAAGTGCAAGGTTAAGAAGGTATTAATATATTCCAAGGAGATAAACAATGGTGGAGGTGCATCCTACCAAACTAGGGTGCAGACACCTCTGTGGGTTCTTCCTTAGGAACCGATGGATTTCACAGGAAAAAAGGTAACTCAGGTCGCCTCCAAATCTTTAGAAATATTTATTATAAACCACACATAACCACGTCACCCGTTTCGGGGGAATGCCCCCTTCTCAGGTGATAAAGTGCAACTGTGCTTGAGGAAAATATAAAGACTGTGCAGACATAGGTCCCTCCCTAATAAGGGTGGAACCAACAACAGGTGTCTAATACAAATATAGATAAAAAATATATAACACTTACAAGAAACTTGTGCCTGGTCTTTTGATTTACCCCCTTAGCTTTAATACACATTGCATTTTGATGTTTTAGATGTTTGGAAAACTGCCCCACACAATTATTTTGCAATTTTTTCTTGACATTTATATCAGATCAAACATTGAAACGCATAATCTAAGGTCAGTGTATGGCCAGAGTTTTAGGTGATGAAGAGGGAAAGAAACTCTCTGAAATGGTGTGTTACTGCTATAGTTGTGTCCTTTATGGATACAACTTTAATTGCATACCATGTGAATTGAGGTGCCACAAAAGGGCATCAGGCTAGAATAATGACACTGTAATTCTGTCTAAAAACAAAGGAATCAAAAAGAAATACCTTAACACACATTTGGCATGTCCAATCCCCCTATGCATCCATTCAACTACACACAAGATCAAAAATGTATCAAAAGTAGATGAGGAAGGAACCAAGGCAAAAGCACTATTAGATGCAATTCAGGTTTTGTTTATTTAGTCCACAAGCACATGTTTCAGTGTGCACAAAGGTCGATGTTAGTGGTGTTACTGGGCCCCCAGCAAAATTATAATGGGGCCCTTTTTCCTGCTTCATATACAGTGGTAACCTGGGGGGGCTAATTTAGTATAGGGAAAGTAAGAAGATGGGGGCTCCTGGTCAATGTCATCACTAGAGATGGCGTGAACTTGATGTCGGTTAGTTTCCAAACCTGGAAAAAACAACCCATTAAGTCATGGGGAGCTAATAGTTACAAAAATTGGGATCAATAACAGATAAACTAAAATGGTAACTTACTGTGAATGGTTGTGGCACCGGTAAAGGGTCTGAGGAACATGTCACTATCACAAAAACCTGATTAAACACTTATTTCCCCACGCTCCGGCAATGTGATGCTTGCACAAGCTACATTCAAAGGTTACTGAATGCTACTTTCGAGGGTTACCAAACTATAACTATACATTCGAGGGTTATCAAAATCTAATGATACATTTGAGGGTACCGAAAACATACATTACATTGGAGGGTTAGCGAACGCACATTGGAGCGTTAACGAAAATGAACTATACATTCGAGGGTTATCGAAATCAAAAAATAGTTCGAGGGTACTGAAAATCAAAGGCTAAATTTCATGGTAACAAAAATTAACGATACATTGAGGTTAGCGAACGATACATTAAGGTTAAAGAAAACAAATACATTTGAGGGTTACCGAAAATGAAGATACTGTACATTTGAGGGTTAGTGGAAAATGAACATTACATTTGAGAGTTATTGAAAAATACATTTTAGGGGTAGCGAACGGCTCATAAATTCGATAATTATCGAATGCTCGCAAATATCGAAAAATACAGTCACAAGTACGTAAAAACCGAATAGTTCGAACCCAGACATAGTTCCAATAGTTCGAGTCCTCTTCTAACTCATATAAAATTCGGCTTGAGTTCAGGTCCATAACTAGTCATCACATGTATTGTAATTTTTAAACAATATAAAACTGTTTGAATTCTGAGCCATAGGATTTTAAAAACAAGGATTCATTGGAAATATAAAATACGCAGTATGGGATCAGTTGGCTGTGCGGCCATACACCACACGATCGGATCGGCTCCCTCTACTTAAAGTAAAGGCAGCCAATGGAAATTTTCTGTCGTTCCCGATCGATCAGACTGCCGCCTTCGGTCGTTCATCGGCACTCTGATTGGTCGGGAACAGCCCCCGGGGAATGACGGGATTTACCCATATCGTTCGTGTGTGTGGCCACCTTAACATTTGAAAGCTAACATCTAATTGGTTGTGGAAAAAATTAGCAACATTTTTTAACGTTAAGAACTTTTCTGAATTTCCCTGTAAATACACCTTAATTAAATATCAAAGAATCCTTATAAAAAAAATAAAACCATGACCTTTTCCATTGCTATCTGCTAACCCATTTTACCTTTATAGACTTTATTGTTGTTTGTTTTTACTCTACAATTGCTTTTTAATATTTATAAAATGTATCTAGCATAAAGTGCAAGGTTAAGAAGGTATTAAATATTCCAAGAGAATAAACAATGGTGGAGGTGCACTCTACCAAAACTAGGGTGCAGACACCTCTGTGGGTTCTTCCCTTAGGAACCGAGGATTTCACAGGAAAAAAAAGGGTAACTCAGGGTCGCACTCCAAATCTTAGAAATATTTATTATAAACCACCACATAACCACGTCACAAGTTTCGGGGGAATGCCCCCTTCTTCAGGTGATAAAGTGCAACTGTGCGTGAGGAAAATATAAAGACTGTGCTAGACATAGGTCCCTCCCCTTAATAATGGTGGAACCAAAACAGGTGTCTAATACTAAAAATAGATAAAAAATATATAATACACTACAAGAAAAACTTGTGCTGGTCTTTTGATTTCACCCCTTAAGCTTTAATACACATGCATTTTATGTTTCTTAGATGTTTGGAAAAATGCCCACACAATTATTTTGCAATTTTTTCTGACATTTATATCAGATCAAAATTGAAAATGCATAATCTAAGGTCAGTGTATGGCCAGAGTTTTAGGGGTGAAGAGGAAGAAAGAAACTCTCTGAAATGTTGTGTTACTGCTATAATTGTTTGTCCTTTATGGATACAACTTAATTGCCACGACCAGGTGAATTGGAGGTGCCACAAAAGGGCATTTCAGGCTCAGAATAATGACACTGTAATTCTGTCCTAAAAACAAAGGAAGCAAAAAAGAAATACCTTAACACACATTTGGCGATGTCCAATCCCCCATGCATCCATTCAACTACACACCAAAGATCAAAAATGTATCAAAAGTAGATGAGGAAGGAACCAAGGCCAAAAGCACTATTAGATGCCAATTCAGGTTTGTTATTAGTCCACAAGAACATGTTTCAGTGTGACAAAGGTCGATGTTAGTGGTGTTTACTGGGCCCCAGCAAAATTATAATGGGGCCCTTTTCCTGCTCAATACGTGGTAACCTGGGGGAGGCTATATAGTATAGGGAAAGTAAGAAGATGGGGGTCCCTGGTCAATGTCATCACTGAGATGGTGAACTTGATGTTCTGAGTAGTCTCTCCAAACCTTGGAAACAAACCCATTAAGTCAATGGGGAGCTAATAGTTACAAAATTGGGATCAATAACAGATAAATAAAAATGGTAACTTACTGTGAATGGTTGTGGCACCTGGTTAAGGGCTGAGGAAATGTCAATCACAAAAACCTGATTAAACACTTATTTCCCACGCTCCGGACATGTGATGTGCACAACTACATTCAAGGTTACTGAATGCTACTTTCGAGGGTTACCAAAACTATAACTATACATTCGAGGGTTATCAATCTCAATGATACATTTGAGGGTTACCGAAAACATACATTAATGGAGGTTAGCGAACGCAACATGGAGCGTTACCGCAAATAGAACTATACATTCGAGGGTTATCGAAATCAAACAATACGTTCGAGGGCTACTGAAAATCAAGGCTACTTTCATGGAAGGCAAAAATTACGATACATTGAGGTTTAGCGAACGATACATTGAAAGGTTTAAAGAAAACAAATACATTTGAGGGTTACCGAAAATGAAAGATACTGTACATTGAGGGTAGTGGAAAAATGAACAACATTTGAAGTTATTGCAAAATACATTTTAGGGTTAGCGAACGGCTATAAATTCGATAATTATCGAGCTGCTCGTAAATATCGAAAAATACAGTCACAAGTACGAAAACCGAACAGTTCGAACCCAGACTAGTTCCAATAGTTCGAGCCTTTCTAAACTCATAAATTCGGCTGAGTTCAGGTCCATAACTAGTCATCACATGTATTGTATTTTAAACAATAAAAACTGTTTCTGAATTCTGAGCCATAGGAAGTTTTAAAACAAGGATTCATTTGGAAAATAAAATACGCAGTAGGGGATCAGTTGGCTGTGCGGCCATACACCACACGATCGGATCGGCTCCTCTACTTAAGTAAAGGCAGCCAATGGAAATTCTTGTCGTTCCGATCGATCAGGATGCCGCCTTCGGTGTTCATCGGCACTCTGATGGTCGGGAAACAGCCCCGGGAATGACGGGATTTACCCATATCGTTCTGTGTGTGCCACCTAACAATTTGAAAAGCTAACATTTAATTGGTGTGGGTGGAAAAATTAGCAACATTTTAACGTTAAGAATTCTTTGAATTTCCTGTAAATACACATTATATTAAATATCAAAGATCCTCTATAAAAAAAATAAAACCATTGAACTTTCATTGCTATCTGCTAACCCATTTTACCTTTATATGACTTATGTTGTTTGTTTTACTCTAATTTGCTCTTTTAATATTTATAAATGTATTATGCATAAAGGGCAAGGTTAAGAAGGTATTAATATATCCAAGCAGAATAAACAATGGTGGAGGATTGCTCTACCAAACTAGGGTGCAGACACCTCTGTGGGTTCTTCCTAGGAACGATGGAATTTCCACAGGAAAAAAGGTAACTCAGGGTGCACTCCAAATCTTTAGAAATATTTATATAAACCACACATAACCAGTCACAACGTGTTCGGGGGAATGCCCCTCTTCAGGTGATAAAGTGCACTGTGCTTGAGGAAAATATAAAAGATGTGCTAGAACATAGGTCCCTCCCCTTAATTAAGGGTGGAACCAACAACAGGTGTCTAATACATTAAATATAGATAAAAAATATATAATACACTAAAAGAAAACTTGGCCTGGTCTTTTGATTTACCCCTTAAGCTAATACAACATTGCATTTTGATGTTCTAGAGTTTGGAAAACTGCCCACACAATTATTTGGCAATTTTTTCTTGACAGTTATATCAGATCAAACATTGAAACTGCATAATCTAAGGTCAGTGTATGGCCAGAGTTTTAGGTGATGAAGAGGAAAGAAACTCTCTGAAATGTTGTGTTACTGCTATATTGTTTGTCCTTTATGGATACAACTTTAATTGCTACCATGGTGAATTGAGGTGCCACAAAAGGGCATCAGGCTCAGATAAGGACACTGTAATTTGTCCTAAAAACAAAGGAATCAAAAAAAGAAATACTAACACACATTTGGCATGTCCAATCCCCCTATGATCCATTCAACTACACAACAAAGATCAAAAATGTATCAAAAGTAGATGAGGAAGGAACCAAGGCCAAAGCACTATTAGATGCAATCAGGTTTGTTTTATTTAGTCCACAAGACATGTTTCAGTGTGCAAACAAAGGTCGATGTAGTGTGTGTTACTGGGCCCCAGCAAAATTATAATGGGGCCCTTTTTCCTGCTTCATATACATGGTAACCGGGGGGAGGCTATATTAGTATAGGGAAGTAGAAGAGGGGGCTCCCTGGTCAATGTCATCACATAGAGATGGCTGAAACTTGATGTCGGTTAGTTTAAACCTGGAAACAAACCCTTATAAGTCAATGGGAGCTAATAGTTTCACAAAATGGGATCAATACAAGAAAACTAAAAATGTAACTTACT
The DNA here is from genome assembly GCA_019447015.1 of Hymenochirus boettgeri. Taxonomy (NCBI): domain Eukaryota; kingdom Metazoa; phylum Chordata; class Amphibia; order Anura; family Pipidae; genus Hymenochirus; species Hymenochirus boettgeri. The sequence continues at coordinate 193,415,497 of CM033474.1, read as the reverse complement.
GTGAAATGGTTGTGGCACTGGTAAAGGTCTGAGGACATGTCACTATCACAAAAACCTGATTAAACACTTATTCCCCACGCTCCGGCAATGTGATGCGTGCACAAGCTAATTCAAAGGTTACTGAATGCTACTTTCGAGGGTTACCAAAACTATAACTATACATTCGAGGGTTATCAAAATCTAATGATACATTTGAGGGTTACCGAAACATGACATTACATTGGGGTTGGCGAACGCAACATTGGAGCGTTACCGAAAATAGAACTATACATTCGAGGGTTATCGAAACAAACAATACGTTCGGGGCTACTACGTAAAGTAAAGGCAGCCAATGGAAATTTTCTGTCGTTCCCGAGCGATCAGGACTGCCGCCTTCGGTCGCATCGGCATCTGATTGGTCGGAACAGCCCCGGGGAATGACGCGGATTTTTACCATTCGTTCGTGTTGTGTGTGGCCACCTTAACATTTTTGAAAGCTAACATCTAATTGGTTGTGGATGGAAAAATTAGCAACATTTTAACGTTAAGAACTTTTCTTGAATTTCCCTGTAAATACACTATATTAAATATCAAGAATCCTTATAAAAAAAATAAACCCATGACCTTTTCCATTGCTATCTGCTAACCCACATTTACCTTTATATGACTTTATTGTTGTTTGTTTTTACTCTACAATTTGCTTTTTAATATTTATAAAAGATCTATGCATAAAGTGCAAGGTTAAGAGGTATTAATATATTCCAAGCAGAAATAAACAATGGTGGAGGTGCACTCTACCAAAAAATAGGGTGCAGACACCTCTGTGGGTTTCCCTTAGGAACCGATGGATTTACAGGAAAAAAAGGTTAACTAGGGTCGCACTCCACAATTAGTTTAGAATTATTATAAACCCATAACCACGTCACAACGTTCGGGGGAATGCCCCCTTCTTAGGTGATAAAGTGCAAATGTGCTTGAGGAAAATATAAAGACTTGCTAGACATAGGTCCTCTTACCCTTAATAGGGTGGAACCAACAACAGGTGTCTAATACATAATATAGATAAAAATCTAAATACACTTATTACTTTAAAAACAATCTATCAATGATGCACTATAGTACAGTGTTCAAAAAAATAAATAAAACAAATTATAATAAATAACTTCATGTTTAAAGTGCCTGTATGTGCAATCTAATGTGCAAATAAAAGTGCATGTAATTCCTAGTGTCCTTTCATTGTCTCTAAAAAGCAGCTCTAAATGGGCAAAATATACTCTGAACCAATAATAAAAAGAAATCTTAACAATCTGGACATTATGCCTGAGCGACTTATTAAACCTGTATCATATTAAACCGTAGTTTTCTCATATTGTGGAATATATTCCCCCTCATAATCACACAGTATTCTTCATGTCAAAAGCACTATTACCTAAGTTAATTGATATAAAAGTTTCTCAGTAGGAAGCCTGCACAAGAAAGATGTTTATTACCCCAGAAACATAACAACAGCACTTTTAGGAACATAATGGCTTTATATATCATACATTGTTTTGAATATTATGGTATGGTTCAATCAGTAACCACAAAACACTTGCAGCTTTTATGTTTGCATAGCTTTAGGGTAAAAGCTGCAGTAAATGATAATGATATTTGTAGTTAATATGGAATTGTGGGACCACATCAATGAAAATAAGTAAAATATTTCTATAGAGGTCACAGATCTCAGGAGAGAATTTTAATATCTTTGATTCAAAAGTGTATTCTTTTAATACATATGCAGGCCTATGTAATACAAGTTCTTATTGTTAAAAATGTTGCTAATTTTGCCCCAACCAATCAGATGTTATTTACCATTTGAAAGCTAACATGTGATTGGTTGGGACAAAATTAACAACATTTTTAACAATAAGAACTTTTATTTCATAGGCCTTCTGGACTTTTAGATGATAAGAATGTTTAGTGATATGAATATGTGTGTTACTGTACTGGCTACTGTATATAAATACATGGTTGTAACTTACTGTAAATTATAATCTTATAAATGTCTACATCTAGTACTAGAGAAAAATATTTTCTATTAGTTTTTATAATTGTGCTGTGTTTTTTCTTCCGAATCCTTGTGCTGCCCAATTTTGATTGCATAAATTTTCAGAGAGTATAATGCCCCCTCTTTCCCCCTAATGCTCCCCAAAATATTGTGTGATGTGGCTGACACAATAAAAGTTTAATATATTCTTGTTATACAGTGTAAACCTCTGGATTTAGTTTGATACATTAAGAGTAGGCCTGCAGCAAGAGGGCCCAGACAGTAGCACATGAGGATAACTGGCAAGTTGCCTAACAGTGTGTATGGACTAAAACTCCAGCCACAGGTGCAACACAAATAACAGTGACTGGCAGCTGGTACACATGGGTTGATATTTCAACCTAAGCAACCCCCCCACACTGAATTTTGGGTCAAACGAGGAGGTAATAGATTGTTATGCAAAATCAGTTGTTAAGAATAATTGAGCCTGAATTACGCCCAGTTGTTCATCCTTTACTGTAATGCGTAATCAGTTGGGACAAAATATCAGCTGTAGCATGTTAATTCCCTATAAACAGACTACTAATTGGTACATAGAATGGCCTGTCATCTGGATTATTGGGTCTTAAGTAGAGATGTCCGAACTTCGCAAAATCCGGTCCGCTCGAGGATCCGCAAATTTTCTAGAAAATTCAAAAATCCGCAAGCGGACCCGGTAAAATTAAAAAACCTCGAAAATATGAGTAATTTCAAAAATTTTTGAAAATACGTATTTCCGAAAATACGAGGAATCCTCGTAATTTCAAAAATACCAGAAATCCTCGTAATGTCAAAAATTTTCGAAAATACGAGAAATCCGTGGTTCGGAAGTTCGGAAGGCGGAAAATCCGGAAAAATCCGCCGTTCGCGAACGGGATAAGTCCGCGGCGGATCCGGGTTCGGATCCGTGAACCGGCCATCCCTAGTCTTAAGCTGGATAGACACTAAAGGTATTAAAAAATACAAATAGTATAATTTACATGGTGATGAGGAGACATGTTCATCAGCTCTGTGATCCAACAAAATTATCCTTTATTGTTAAAGTGTGTAGTACAGGAATGAAAGGAGAATTATACTCCTGCATTAACTGACTGCTTTCTAGAAGTAACTGATCATTTTCAAGCCCCTCCCCATCCCTCATTAACATATGTTCCTCAGTGTCATGGATGGGAGAATTGTCAGTGACAATGATTGGGAGGAGCCAGAAAGAAGTTGGTTACTGCTTGAGTATAATTGTCCTGGAACATTCTCAGTCGGCCTCTGGAATGCTCAGATGTAAAGGAACATTACCATTGGTCATGGAGAACAAATATACAACACAATAGCGGCAAACTGCTTTGGCACTTTTAAACTCCAGCTAATGACTGGCATTAAAAGTGCCGAAATACTTAACACCTTTTGCAATGCACGACGAGCCTCTATAGGCATAAAATATTGCCAAAGCTATTGCAACAGGAAGTTAATAGCAGCGCTCAGTGCATTGCCCTCTCTGTACCTAGAGACAGTGAACACAGGAATCAGAGGGGGTGGACAATTGGTGCATGATGCTGGCTACAACATGGAATACTTTTTAGTTACAGAATCCACTTCTTACATGTACGCATACATATATGTAAATGCAATTTGCTCCAGTAGCATCACCATGAGGAGGATAAAAATTGTTAGTTCTCCTTTAATGGACATTGTATATTTCTTCATACTCATTAAGGAGAGACCTACCATTTTAGACCTCGTGTTTTTATTTGACTGTTGAAAGTTTGGGCCTTGGCATTTTAGCATGGTGCTGTAATGCCCGTAGTTCTTGGGAATACATTCAGCACATACACCTCAATCTATAACTGCTATCTTCCCCTATGGACAAGCCCCCAATAGTCAGGAGGCTTGATGCACCTCACTGTACACAGTTACTTCCATGTCTTAAAGCACAAGATGCTGATGCAAGTAACGGGAAAACAGCAGGTAGGACACAAAGGACAGGAGAGTCTGATCAGGGAGGCAGGAAGGATGGGACAAGAACAAGCAGAGTTAGGTAACAATGAACTGACAAGGAAAGGCTTCAGCAGGAAGGCAAACCTAGCGCTATAATGGGCAAGGAAGTCATAAAGATGCAAGGCTAATAAAGAATGTGTGCCAATGGAGGAGGAGGTGGTAAAGAGAGAGGGCCAGGATAAGTTCAAAACAGAAATTAGAATTAATCGGGTCTCCTCCGTCCAATCTGTTACTACTGGGATGGAGGAGATAAGAGGAAGTGTTTACCAGCGGCCAAGCTGAAGAGACTGAGTCAGGATCCGTCGCACACCAGGAACAACCCTAGGGAGCCAAGCATTTGCCAGGAAGACATGAGGACTCCCAAATGTCTCTGTGCAGGTGGAGGATTGTCGCAGGAACAAAGCGGAGGTACGCTACGCTTCCTAGCAGGTGCCTTTTCAAACTTTTTTCAATATTTGGAATCTCTTTAAAAGATCAAAATTCACTCAGGGAGATTCAATATATATGGATCACGTTACTTACCTTTGCGTGATCCGCAATGCAATACAAGATGTAAACGAGATCTGGTACTGCATCGTTGGATCGCGTAAAGGTAAGATTTCCGGTAGCGCTGGACTAAAGTCCCCCTACAGAACCCCATTAACCCTGACCTATCTTCTAATGTGAAAATGATATGCAAATTATATTACTTAATTGTAAGGACATTACACAATATACTGTAATTTATTTTACATTTAGATTATTTTTATAGGCTATACCTATGGTAATACTATTAGATCCCTAACTAGTACAAAGTGGAAAAACATTTAGTTCACTATCTCCTATTATGTGTATCATGTGATGTATTTGTTTCAGCCTGAATAGGGATGGCCGGTTCACGGATCCAAACCTGGATTTTGGGGGTCCGCGAAATCTCGTGGATTTTACCAAAATCCGCTTTCCGAACTATTACCTCAAAAGATTTAGAGAATTTTTGAACATTCGAGGATTTTCGAGCGTTATAGGATTTTCGGCTGTTCGTAATCCTCGGTCAGCTCGAGGATTTCCGAACGCCCGAAAGTCCTGTGGCCGGACTTCAGGGGGCCCGGGGCTCAACCACTTTTAAGGGCCCTTGTGGCCCTTAAAAGGACCATTGTGGCCCTTAAAATGGCCCTTTGGGGCTTAAGGGATCCCATAGTTCAAAGCTTCCAAGGGCAACAAGGGCACTTATAAGTGCCGGGGAGGAGGGGTACCGGTTAGAGCTGCAGGACCCCTTAAGCCCCAAAGGAACCACAATGGCCCTTCTAAGGACCCAGGAGGGGGTTCCGGGTTGAGCCGTGGGACCCCCGAACATCCAGCCACGGGACTTTTGGCCATTTGGTAATCTTCGAATGGCCGATTCGAGAATCCTGTTTGAGGATTCCTGAAAATGGCCCATAGAAACCAGAAAAGGCGTGTGTGCGCTACTTCCGTTTTTTTTAGCTGTTCTTTTTTTTTTTCTTGCTGTCCTCAGACCATTTCCCAGGTCCCAGAGCCATTGATAGTAACAACTGCTATTTAATCACTTATTTTAGGCGGACATTTCCGAACTTCTTTCCCCATTGACTTTAATGGCAAAATTTGCGGATTTTCGAATTTCTGGATTTTTTTGGAAATCCACAAATCCTCGAGTGGAACAGATTTTCGGAATTTCGGACATCTCTAATCCTGAAATTTCAAACAGTAAAATAGATTTTAAAAAGAAAGGGAGAAAATAAAATGAGGTTGACTAAAGAATAATAGACTGAATGCAATCTAAAAAAAGTTGCTATTAGATGAGTACAGGAAACTGCAGTACTTTAAAAGTTAAGATACAAAAAAGGATAATTACAGTGTCTGTCACACACCAGCTTATTAAATCCCCTGAATATTAATTTCGGGTCATGAATCCAATGATTCTAGCTTGTTATTAGATTTTAAGACATTGCATAATGATATCCAGTTCAGAGAATGCTAAATTGAGTAATACATTCAGTTACTAATTGGCGATTAAAGTGACAGCAGTAGCCATTAAGTCATAATGTTGCCTTCCACCTGTTTTTTGTACTTTTGTTTCTCCTTGCAAGAAAACCTGACATGCAGATTGTACCTTCAATTTACCAGACTTGGCACCAGCTATTTTATCAACATTTAATGGTGAAAAAGAGTTATGATGACCTTAAGTTAAGCATTATGGAAAATTATAATGAAAGGTCAGAGAACATACATTGATTATATGCAAATTATTTTTCAACCAAGCAGAGGATATTTTATTTTTGATATATTATTGTTACATGGCAAACACTGTCCTTCTGTTCGGGTTCATTTAAGAGCTGAGGAGAATTTTTTAACCTAGCGAGGTCTAGGTTTTAGAAAGTGTTCATTTTTGGGGGTGGACATTCCCTTTAAATATAACTGTATTTCCTGTTTTTGGATTGAATTTGAATATTTTTAAATAATAATAATAATTAAAGCACATGTCTACCTCCCATACAAAAATCTATAATTACCTTATTCAACCCCCTCCCCCCAAATCCCAAGACCACAATGCATACTTAACTTGAACCTGAAATGTACCTGAAAGCTGATCTTAATTCTAAAATCCATCCAGGCTTAGTTATATTGTATCTTTCTTTCTGCTTTACCAGACAGTTGTCAAAATATGTGGCACTAGAATTAAACAACTAGAAAATCCTTTTCAGGATTGCATAAAATAGGTATCTATAAATGAGCCCAGTCAAGTCAAGTATAAAATTTGAATTTGGACAGAAAGGTCACATTTTGGAAAGCAATACCCTATGATTTAGCCTTGCAACGGGCCTGGGGCCTATGTGTACATGGTATAAATATAAATATAATATCTGTAGGTGCTAACAACCCCTCTAAATATCACCAATTTCAGGCTGTGTGAGTATACATATGGCTTCTTTTTTAATACCAAAGCTAATAAAGCACAATGCTGGTAAGAACTCACTTATTCAATAATCTGGTCCGGGTGCATCAAAGCCCATGGGACCCGTCACCAATTGAGCAAAGCTTCTTTTTTAATAGCAAAGCTAATAAAGCACAATGCTGGTAAGAACTCACTTATTCAATAATCTGGTCCCGGTGCATCAAAGCCCCATGGGACCCGTCACCAATGGAGCAAAAGGAGGCCCACACGTAATGCTTATCTAGGCAGTTTTACAAGGCACAGCAAACAACTCCAGGTGTAGATCACCCCAGGCCCTTCGCTAGACCCACACGTCAAATCCAGCACCAAAAGAAACCGGCAATTGCACCAAGGGCACTGGAGTCAAAGTGTCTTTTAACAGAATTTATTAGAAGGCAAACAGCTTGACGCATTTCAAACCATCAAGGCTTTAAGGTCGTCAAGGCTTATGACTAAGGGCCTTGACAGTCCGAAACACGTCAAGCTGTTTGCCTTCTAATAAATTCTGTTAAAAGAGACTTCTACTCCGGTGTCCTTGGTTTCAGCTGGTGCAATTGCCAATTTCTTGTGGTGCTATGTGTACATGGGCCTCCAATCAGTAACAACAAATTAACTTACCTTTGGGCGATGTCTCTATCATATTTATAAATGATTCTGTCACATGATGGAGTGAATAGATCAGGAGTATTTTCTCCTAGACCACCACATTTTTGAATGTGTAAGACATACGCGGTTTGCTATTTTAATTTACTGTAAGAAACTTCTGTTAACAACTTTTGTTGTATCAGGGGATATATCCATGTGGCCTAAGTGCCAATGTTGTCAATAAATAATTTATACTTTTACAGTTTTTATTTTATGTGTACCCTCCTCCTGAATGTGGAGAGGCTTTTTTGACACATTTTGTACATGTATTTTGATATTACCCACAGACTACAAGCTATATCAGTAACTGTTTATAGATCTGTATTTTCATACACATTTTAAATATACTTTACAAATTTGCCATGTGGCCCTATTCTTGGTCATTAAAAATTTCTTCTCATGTATGTATATCTAGTTATATAGGTTAATGGAATATCACCAGTCATTGCCTCTAAAATGTTGTTTAATGGAGCAAATTGAAAGAAATGTAATATTCTTAATGGAAAAATATATTAGAAAAATAAAGGCCAATGCTGCAGGAAGATCTATCAGAATTTTCTCTAATGCTTCAAAGATGGTCCCAGGCCCTGTTCACTTCAGCTCTGCTTGCCTTGTTTCCTGATCCTTAACAATCTATTGATGAGAAACATAATCTGCTGTCAAGTTCTCAAGAAATAAGGATGATTTCACGACTTGGCTAAATACACTGTGGGTGTATTTATCTTTGAACAAACATACATATGCAATGTAAATTAAAACACAGCACTGAGTTTGGGATCAGTTGCAGAAATGAGCTGCTACACATTAAATCCTAAATTAAATTCCCTAAGATAATCTGACAATTTAAAGAAAATCAAAAGACTGATATTAACTAATGTTTAGATGAATTCTCATGTAATAACAACCATCACTGTTGCTTGGATTTAGACCCTAAATACAACTATGAACCAAAGACCCCGAATGTATTTGGTTCAAGCTATTGCAAAATAATTGGCATAAATGTGGAAATCTCGACAACATTATTAATAAATGTGCATCCAGTCACCCACAGCTGCCAAAGTGCTCCCCCTCCCCCATTATTTAAAAAAAAAAACTCAAGTCCAGCATTTAGCATAGCTCTGGTTTCACTAAACAACCTCACCTAGGCATGATATTAATGTGGCAATGAGATTACAGAGTAACTCGTGTTTTTTAGGGTCTTTTAGATATGTTACGTCCAGTATTGCATAACAGGATCGAGAAAAGTTAAGAAGCAGGCATTAACTATGTTGAATCTCCCCAAAGGATTGTTTCCTTATATGGCATTCTAATGGCACATAAGATCATGCACAAGTGTGCTCGTAAGCAAAAATGAAGGGTAAACATGTTTTGGCCCTCTTTTTGGTACTCCTATTTATAAAACACTCCTTGTGGAATACTTGAGGAATACACTATATTTATGCAGCTCTCATAGCATGTTAGATAATTTCAAAGCCTACTTTACTTTTCTGTTACATGTATTCATTCACATCAGGCCCTGTCCCGAAGAGCTTACAATCTAATCACTATTATTTGATGCATACAACCTATCAGAATGTATTTATGATTATGGGGAAACCAGAGTGCCCGGAGGAAACCCACACAGCACAGAGAGAACATACAAACTCCTTGCAAATGTGTCCAAGGGTGCTAACCACTGAGCTAGTAAATAGAGCACTTTACATTCCATTTCAGATCATATTGAAAGAATATAGTAAATAGCAAACTTCTGCATTGAGAGAATGACATATTTCAAAAAATGACATATTTTACCTTTATTCTTTCAATGAGAGAAACCACTAAAATTTCACACTTTCCCATAAAATGCAGCACCACACTGGTGATAGCAGTTCCAATATCAGTACCACGGTACCTATTTAAATTCCAAAAATCCGATAGTGTTTTCGAATTTTTGATAGATGCTATGGGTTTTTCGAATAAAATTTTTATTTTTGAATTTTTGATTTTCGATGAAGAGTTAGAGTTTCGAAAATTCCGTTGGATGTACAGGACAGGCCCACAAAGATTGCAAGGGGTTCCTAGAGAGGTTTTGAAATGGAATTGTACAAATCCACCCTTATAATAAATGTTCATGCATTTTTGAACATATCTATATTTATATATCATACATAAGTGTGATATTTTATAATGAGAGCTGCAGTGGTATATATCCTTCAGCTATGTCAAATCACTCAGCTATGTCAAAGTGACTCGTTTTTTTTTATTTCTTACATCCCACAGCTCCTCCCCTTCCAGTGTTCATGCCTGGACAATGATATTTTTTGCAGTGTTTAAAGGGGAAAAAAAAGCTGGATGAGTTTTTGCAAACAAGGAATGTTGAAAGTTACTGGTATTGATACATAAAGTAGAGTTGATCCAGGGAAATTTCCGATTGCCACTTGAAGTCAGGAAGGAATTTTTCCCCCCCTTCATAAATTTGGTGGGTTTTTTTTGCCTTCCTCTGGATCAACAATTAGGCAGGAAATGAGGATATTGCTAGATGGGTTGGACTAGATGGACGTATGTCTTTATACATCCTCAAATACTATAAACTATAAACATGTCCACCCCCAAAAACCAGAATCCCCCCACTACTGGCCCCACTCTGTAGTGTAATAAAATCCTTACTTTACATCCCAGCTCCACATGGTTCTCCTGTAATCCCCCCCCAAAGTCCCAAAAACTGGCAACCAGGAGGATAGCAGAGTCCATATAGGACTCTGCCTCCTGTCTCCCCTCCGGGAGAAGTTTGGCATGTGCACAGCAGCCCTTCTCCCCCTCTCTCTCCCTCCCTCCCTCCACCCTCCTACCCCGCTTTGGTCTCCCTCCCCCTAGTTGTAAATCCCTTTTAGTATATTATGTCCTGTTCCCCAGCCCCAACCGCTATAATTATAGTCTCAGATAGTACCTCGATCATTACTTACCTTACCTCTCTCCTTCGCTGTTCTGAGCAGCCGCAGCCGTGAAGGAGAAAGGTAAGATAAGTAATGATCGGGGGACTTTCTGAGAATATAATTTAGCGGTGGGGCTGGGGAACATGGACTATAATATCTAAAAGTTTCTATAAAAGGATGGACATGGCCCTTTAACTTCACTAACAGGAATCTGCTGAGTACTTCCTGTCACTTCATAACCAATAACAACCCTTTACATAAGGCTAGGACACTGTAAGGGGCGCATTATCTGTAATATATTTTTATTGATCTGTTATATTGTTCGTTTTCTGTAACTTTTTAATGAATTGATGACTAAGAAAAATAAAGATAAATAATAATATATAACTTAATTTTTTATGAGGGTGTTCCCTGAGACATGAAAATAGTTTCAAGGGTTTGCCAAGTATAAAAACCGGTCATGGTAGCTGGGATTTAAATAAATTGGTGAGCTTATTAAACCAGTTGCTTTTATTTATAAGCAGGTAAAAAGTAAAGGTATGTATAATGAATTTTCTTTCTCTAAATCAAGGTAACTATAGTGCCCAAACTGATTTGTTGCCGTAAAATTATAATTCGGAGGGAGGTAGTGGACAACACTGCTACCTTCCTTTTTGCCCTTGAATCAGAGAAGTGAGACACTTATTCCATGACTGACCGCTTCATTGCTCCTGGTACCCCTTCTGACAGTAATTTCTCTCTCTAATACATTCACACATGTGCACTACATTGCGGAGAGGGAAGATTGGCGTGGGACGAGACGTGGACCTTTCATCCATGGCATGAGCAGCTTTTTGACATCTCATTGTCTGCTTAGAAGATACGCCTGAGGATAGGCACTACAGTTGCGCTTAAAATAAGAAGTGTTCACCCAATAAGTTTGTCCATAGGATCACGCTGGGGCACTTTATCTGTTGATCATAAATACTCCTGCCTTAGGCTGGGTACACATATGACTTTTGAAAAATGACAAACAAGATCCTTTGTCAGCATCAAATGGGGTTCCTGGTTTCGAGCTGCAGGACCACCAACAAAGGCCCCTGTCAGTGTCGTAAGGACTTTGACAAGTGCCAAAAAGGCAATTGTAAGTGACAGGGAGGGGGTTTCTGGTTTCGAGCTGCGGGACCCCTTAAGCCCCAAAAGGCACTTGTTATTTCTAAGTGCAGCAAAGGCACTAATAAGTGCCGGGGGGGGGTCCTGGTTAAAGCTGCAGGACCCCCTAAGCCCCAAAGGCACTTGTTAGTGCCGGTGACCCTTAATTCAAGGCAGATACCATAGGACTACATCAGCCTTAATCACTCAGAGGTCGATACATTAATTCATGAGAGGGTGTAATATTTTTTGAGATTAAGGGCTAGATCCCTCTATTGCATTCCTAACTTGCTTCCAATTCGCATTGTCAATGCAATGCTATCGGAGTGTTTACAGGAGCAGAATACAAATACAGGGTTATTCAATACAAGTTCTTATCGTTTAAAATGGTGCTAATTTTGCCCCAACCAATCAGATGTTATTTACCATTTGAAAACTAACATCTGATTGGTTGGGGCAAAATTAGCACCATTTTAAATGATAAGAACTTTTATTGAATCTCCCTGATAGAATATAACGCTTGGCAACACATTGTCAGCACTTGCAGCTCTTGGTCCAAGAAAGGTAAAGATTAATGCTTCCCTTCTTCTCCTGATCATATGCTATTATCTCAGATTTAGACGAACAATACTCTAATAATGTATGGATTTTTCATTCATTATGACTTCACTGGATACGCTCCAGATTGATAGAATTTTGAAGCAACATTTTATGCAAATAACAGCACTTAAATTGCTTTCAAAATGTGAATATCCCCCTGTATTACGTTTCAACAGAGGCAACTGATAATCCATCAAAAACAGTAAGCTGACTTGGGAATCTGTTAAAAGTAACAAAGTGTGCGTGTTCATTTACATATAATCATCTGTTTATCTTTTATGTTCATATACCGTTGTATATTGAGGCAGAGAAAAAGATAAAAATAGACAAAAATGTAATATTTATGCCTAGGATTTATTTTATTGTGCAGCTCTAGCTTCCTGGAAATGTAATACAGAATAAACTACAAATAACCAAATCTAAAACCTCACGGTTCTTCTCTTACTATATAATTACAGATTACTAGGTGCAATTCTATTGGATAGCTAGAAAACATCACAAGAAATGAAGTATGGTAGCAGCCAGCTCCATGTACAGTAGGCTTTTCATATTCACCAACAACATGCATTTCTTCCCAGCACAATTTCTCTTCTTTCGGACATTTGTGAAATATAAAAAGATTGCAGAAACTGGCACAGCTGTAATCAGCATCTAAAACCCAATCTAGATGTTATAAGGCACCTTGAGATCTCATTTCAGTATTCCATTATGCTACGCTTTAAAGCATGTTCTTCAAAAGACATATACATTGCAATTTCTTAACACAGTTGCAATGAAAGTTTTAACCAGAGCAAGCAGTTTACAGAAAACATCAAATTCCAATCCCTTTATGATACTACCCTTTAACACAGTGAAGTGTTCAATCTAAAGGGCAACTGTGCATTTGCATTAATAAATGTTTGGGTTGATACAGCTACCCATGTGTACCTAGCTATTCCATGTATTCCAGGTCAACATTTTATTTGAAAGATGTTTTTTCCATGTGTGAGGATAGAGGAATTTTGTACCAATCAAAATTTTCAATAAACTGTTGCATCTATCTATAGACCTAGCATTGGCCAGAGGTTTAATATATTCAAAACATTAAGTTCATCACAATGTCCATACTTTATACAACTGTTTTGTACTATGTCCATCTGTTTGTGCATTTTTTACCCTCAAATAACATGATTTAATTTAATTTAAAAACAAAAAAGAAATGACATTATCGTTGCCATGTTGAAACACAAAAGGTTTATTAGGGAGAAGTACAGGAGCTAGAATCACTACCTTACCCAAATAGGTTGGTGCAGTCATTTGTTACTAAAAATGATTCCTGATATTATATCATTTGTATCTGCAAATGATATAAAAAAAATCTGCTTGATTTTTAAACTTCTTAGTTGTCTAAAAATTAATGCTATTTTTCCTGCTGTGCCTCCTTTTTTCCCAAAGATCCCCTGCTCCCGGTTGCACCTCCTTGTGAGCCAAATCCTTATTTGGCACAATCCCCATAGACTTTACTGGGGCGTACATCATCACCAGCAAAGGATCATGGAAAAAGGGATAAAAGGAAGCGTTACAGATGTGAATGGTTTTAAGGGGCATGCCCACCCTCAAAACTATCCTTTAACCTACTACTGGTTCCACTGTGTTGTCTTGAAAAATCCTTACCTTACATCCCTGCTCCAAATGGCTGCCCTGCAATGTCTCTGCAAAGTCCAAAGAAAGTGAAGAGCAAGAGCCTGGCTGTGTCTTTAAAGGTTTCTGCCTTGTACCTCTCCTCCTGAAGAATTTTGTCATGCACTGTGAAGCCCTTAACCTCCTCCCTCTCCATCCCTCTGCCTCCCGTTCCCTCCCATTTTTCTCTCCCTTCCATTAAATCAAAACCCCTTTTCTGTAATGTAGTGGTCCCTATGCCACCCCCAACCGCTATGATTATTTGTAAAAATAAAAAAAAGATCCGAACATTACTTACTTTCCTTCATTCCTCTGGCGTTCTGTAATGTCTGCAGGTCTGGCCCCCTGCTTGCAGTTCCAAGATTACAGCACCAGGGAAAATGAAGGAAAGTAAGTAATGCCTGATGTTAAACTTACAGGCCTGTAATTACCGGACTGTGAACGACTCTACTTATCTTCTGTCTTGGTCCCTTATGTTCCTGGCTGTGCCCTTCGTTCCTCACAATGGAATCTTCTCCACAAACCCCCAACAAACACTTCTTCTTCCCACCTTAAACCATTCTTTCTTGCTGCTTCCTACCTTTGGAAAACTCTCCCTCCATTAATACCTTCAAATCTAGACTGTTATCCTACCTTTCTGAGCTTCAGCACAACAAATGATTGTTAGCTCTTTTAAGAACTTTGTACCCATCCCACCACTTCTATCTGTATGTTGTCCCCCCACTTAGATTGTAAGCTCTTCGGGGCAGGGATCTCATTTCATATGTCTCAAGGCTTGCTGCACTTATATCCATTTATACATAATTTATACATATATATTTTCTTAACTGATGTATGAAATTGTATTTAATTTTTATTTATCTGTTTAATTGCTTGCACTTATCCCCTTGTTTGTATACACTGTATGTTATAATGTACAGTGATGCGTAACGAAGTGGCGATTTATAAATAAAATTATATATACATACATACATACATACTATCACTGCAAAAACTATTATAACCATTCAATTTACTTGTATCACATATGTATCACAGCCCTGTCTTAATGCACAGTAAAACCTTAAATAGTGCCTGGAAATTTGCTACAAATGTGTTAGTGTGTCTTTTTTTGTTGTTGCAGGTTTTGATTCTCGGTGCATTTTTCTCCTATGTATGTATGTATATGTTTATTTATATGGCACCACTTGTGGACGCAGCACTGTACAGTATTAAAATACAATAAAGTCATACAAGGGGGATAAATACATAGATAGTTCAGTACATAAATATATAACTTATATAAATAGAAGTGCTAGGGCTTTGCCACAAGAGGTAATGAGGTCCCTGCCCCGTAGAGCTTACAATCTAGTTAGGTGGGTAACACACAGATAAAATGGAATGGGTATAAGTGCTGGAGTGAGACTATGTAAACTAAAAATCCAACACAATGAAATTAGAGTAAGCATGGAATTCATTGAAATAATCAGGGAGATTCAATAAAAGTTCTTATTGTTTAAACTGGTGCTAATTTTGCCCCAACCAATCAGATCTTATTTAACATTTGAAAGCTAACATCTGATTGGTTGGGGCAAAATTAGCACCATTTTGAAAGATAAGAACGTTTATTGAATAACCCTGTATATGTGTATATTTTTTTTAATAGTGAAATAAATGTAAAAGTGTTTTAAACTGTTCAAATGTAAGATTTTTACTGCATGTACCTGGCATAAGAATGTTTTAATTTAAGTTAATGTGTAGAACAACATAGGTAGGTTCAATTATTTGAATTCAGCAAAAGTAATCTCTATTGTTTCTGCCCAACAGCATAGCACATCAATTCTTTTCTTCTAGGTATTGAATATTGATGGGTGACTTTTCTACTGACAGGCAGCAAAAAATTAAGTCAGCACTTAGCCAGTCAAAGCAGTTGAATGAATAAGAAGGTTAATGCCTCAAACTAGGTTTAAATTACTTCACTTTTCTCTAGTAATTATATTTTTGCATTAAATTTGTCTTAAAATGAATGTTTGATTTACAGTTCCTGAAGGCTATAGTATATGAGAAATGAAAAACTTTCACCACAGAGAATTCAAGTTTTCAAAGGTTAATAAAAACAGAGAAGTTGAATGGCTACAGCAATAGCCATGGGGAAAATAGAAAGAAAGGATATTGAAATCTATACAATATGGACTTTTGCATGAAGACAAAGGCAAATGTATTTAAAGGATTCTGTACTTTTAGCAAGTAAAATGTTCAAAACAAGTTGTAGCTCCATTGTGGGACAATAATTATAAGACAGAGACAGAATGGGTTATATATCAGTGTACATTATCAGCTTATCGTTACCTTGTGGCATTATGGAGCAATTCAGACATTTATCTTCTATGGAATGGTTGAATCTGGTATGCTACTGTGCATGGCAATATTGTCTACTCTTTTTGGTTAGAATTGTTGAATGTGTTTTTTGCTCTCTAAGATATTCACAGCGCTACCCTTAGTTGAAATCCCTCCTTGTGCATGTTTGGCCACATGTAAAATTGCTCTCTGTACACATTGATTACTCATATACTGTACAGGCATAGGTGCACCCTCTTGAGGCAAAATTACTGGCATCACCTCAGGAACCCGACTTACACCTAGGAGGCCCAATTCCCTATAAAACTCCAGCACCAGTCCCAGGCAATCATGTCTTCTGGTGTGATAATAGTGGTTTGGGTGCTGGATATTGTTTCTAAGGAGTCATACTACTGATGGTGATTGTGCACTCTGCTTGGGATTTGCTTGCACTAACCTGGCTTGTGACCCCTCTGACAACACAGATATTACTGTATAATTTTAAATAAAAGAGATTAAAAATGTAAAAAGGTTTCTTTAAATGTTTATCTAAATGCAATTTTAGATACTAGGATAGCTAATGGAGTAGATAGATTTTTCTTTCATGTGAAAATGATCAATGAGAAAGTGTGAACTACAATAATTTAAATTGTGTTACCAATTATCATAGGTATGTCAGGGGCTACGCAAAAGCACGAGGCATAAACGTTAACCACCATAACTGATAGGCTGCACCTAGAAATCCATAGTTGTCCATTAAAGCTACAGAATAGACTGGTTTGAACTACATTTTAGGGCACGTGGCAGGTAATCAACATTTGGTTTGGTGCACAGATGCCATTATAGCTCTAGGCTTAGTCTCAGAATTGTACCATGGGTCTCCACTTGCAACTCTGAATATTATACACTGAAAGCAAAAAAAGGTGGTAGAATCGAAACAGGCTGTGCTGTGAAGACTTTATTTCTAGTCCTTGCGCCACAACATGTTTCAGTTATCAGGTAACCTTTTTATTTTTGTATCTGTTGTATTCAATTAGATCAACTGGACTTGAAATGTAGTTCTTGAAGACGTTTCGCTAGTCATCCGACTGCTTTCTCAATTCAGAATGACTTGTACAAGAATCTGTGGCAATTAGTACCCTGGAAAATCCCAATTAGCATATCACAGCCAGTGTTAAGGGTGTGATTAGATAGTGGCTAAGAGGTGTTATAGGAACGCCCAGAGTAAGGTGTTAAAAAGCATTGTACATGGCAGACAGTTGGTGTCGAACCCCCCCACCTCTATTTAGGCTTGGTTTCTTTATTTTCACATAAATGGCCTCCTTAACACCTCTCTTGAACCAGTCACGTTCCTTCCCAGTATGTTAACATTACAATCTTCAAAGGTATGTCCTTTATCCTTAAATGCAGATACACGGCTGAGTCCTGACCCGAGGAATTGGCTCTTCTGTGCTGGGCCATACGTTGATGCAGTTGCTGTTTGGTCCCCCCCACATACAAATCAGAGCATTCTTCACTGCACTGCACTGCATATATGAGTCGCTTTTCTTGTGTTTTGGTATTGGGTCTTTTGGATGTACCATTGCTGCCTCAGTGTGTTGTTCGGTTTAAAAGCAGACAGGGTATACGATGTTTTTTGAAAATTCTTCTTAATTTCTCGGAGACCCCTGCTACATATGGGATGACCATGTTCTTCCTCCTGTCTTGCTTTTCCCCTTCACTGTTGGTATTCGTGTCTTTTTCTTCCTTCTACTTCTTTTGACAAAGGCCCATTCTGGATATCCACAAGTTTTAAGGGCTCCTCTGAGATGTTTCATTTCTTTAGCCTTCGCCTCTGTGCTAGTGGGGATGTTCTCGGCTCTGTGTTGCAGGGTTCTGATGACCCCCACTTGTGATCTAAGGGTGGTGGGAGTCAAACATCAATACTGATCTGTGTGTGTTGGTTTTCTGTAAACCTCTACTTCCAGTTTACCATTTTCCTTAACTTCCCAAAGTCCAAGAAACCAGTTTTGTTGTTCTGTATCTCTTCCCTTGTGAATTTAATGTTTTGGTCCACCGCATTAATGTGTTCTGTGAAAGCTTGTACTTCCTTCTGGTGGATTTTAACCCAGTGTCATCAACATATCTGAACCAGTGGCTGGGTGCTATGCCCTTAAAGGTATTAAGCGCCTGTGTTTCTACCTCCTCCATGTAAAGGTTGGCCACAAAGGTGAAACTGGAGTCCCATAGCACATCCATGTTTTTGCTTATAGAACTTATCCCTGTATTTGAAATAGGTGGTATTCAGGTACAAGTCCAACAAGGAACACACCTGTTCACAAGCATATTTCTAATCATTTTGGGGAGAAAACCCTCAAACTTGTACGGCAATATGAAAAGACAGCAAGGAAATTGGCAGACTACAGAAACCACCTGCGATTTAACCTCCGATGCAGACAACAAAGGCTAGTACCATGCGTATACGTCTGGATTCCACGGTTAAAGCATCAGAGCCAAACAGATACTGCAAAAGGCTCAAACACAGCTCCTAAGTGACAGGTCGACGACACCATTTTACAGTCGATGCTTTAATGCACAACATTAGTCAACTAGAACAGAACCTGGCCTCACAGCTACCTGTGTCCACTGGGAAAGAGTGATGGAGTTCACCAAACAAGCACAGCTTTTCAGCACTGTAAGGGCAAGCAAAGGCAACAGAACAAGTTCTCTATTCTGTCATCCCAGAACAGCCCCAAAGGAGAACAACTACCTTGGATACAAAAGGAGGGAAGTGTCACTTCATCAAACAAGGAGGAATGGGTGAGAAACTTGTCTAACAGACCCTGACCCAGCCAGAAATGGAAGTCCTTGGTAAGGGCTTGAATTTTGCCATCACCCCTAAAGCCATCCCTGTGGTGGATATTATAGCAGCCACAGAAGCCTCTATCCACATAATAAGGTATCACAGAGTGAGGCAGAACAACTTCGCCTTAAGGTATCTGCAGCCTTAGCCAGTGCTAAAACTCCTTCATCTAACCTGACCACACAGGAAAGAAGAGCCTTAACATCCCTCAAGAAAGATTCCAGTATCACCATTTTACCGGCAGACAAGGGAAGATGCACAGTGGTACTCAACACCTCAGACTACCATGATAAGGTGACCATGCTCCTGGCCGATAACAACACATATGAGGTTTAACAAGGGATCCCACCACCCGTTACAAAAAGAGTCATAGACTTCCTACAACAGCTTCAAAGATAAAGCCATTGACCGAGCAATGTATCATCGCCTCTACCCTGGTGAGGCACATCCTGCATATATGGACTCCCAAAGATACATAAGGAAGGGCCCCTAAGACCTATAGTCAGCAGCATCAACTCGGTAACATACAAGGTGGCAAAATATCTAGCTAACATCTTAGGACCTTTGGTGGAAGTTCTAAGCATCACATCCAGAACTCTCAGGATTTCACCAACAAGATTGAAGATATAGTACTCGGTGTAGAAGAAACTATGGTGTCCTATGATGTGACACCTCTCTTCACTTGTATACCCACCAAGGAGGCTGTTGACATGGTGAGAAAACGGCTGGGCCAAGACAGCACTCTTACCAGCAGAACTGATCTCAACCCAGAACAGGTGTGTTTCCTTGTTGGACTTGTGCCTGAATACCACCTATTCAAATACAGGGATAATTTCTATAGCAAAAACATGGATGTGCTATGGGATCTCCAGTTTCACCTATTGTGGCCACCTTTACATGGAGGAGGTAGAAACACAGGCGCTTAATACCTTTAAGGCATAGCACCCACCACTGGTTCAGATATGTTGATGACACCTGGGTTAAAATCCACCAGAAGGAAGTACAATCTTTCACGAACACATTAATGCGGTGGACCAAAACATTAATTCACAAGGGAAGAGATACAGAACAACAAACTGGCTTTCTTGGACTGCTTGGTAGAAGTTAAGGAAATGGTAAACTGGAAGTAGAGGTTTACAGAAAACCAACCAACCCAGATCAGTATTTGATGTTTGACTCCACCCCCCTTTAGATCACAAGCTGGGGGTCATCAGAACCCTGCAACACAGAGCCGAGAACATCCCCACTAGCACAGAGGCGAAGGCTAAGAAATGAAACATCTCAGAGAAGCCCTTAAAACTTGTGGATATCCAGACTGGGCCTTTGTCAAAAAGTAGAAGGAAAGAAAAAACATGAATACCAACAGTGAAGGGGAAAAGCAGACAGAGGAAAACATGGTCATCCCATATGTGCAGTGGTCTCCGAGAATTAAGAAGAATTTTCAAGAAACATCGTATCCCTGTCTGCTTTAAACCGAACAACACACTGAGGCAGCAATTGGTACATCCAAAAGACCCAATACCAAAACACAAGAAAAGCGACATCATATTTGCAGTGCAGTGCAGTGAAGAATGCTCTGATTTGTATGTGGGGGAGACCAAACAGCAACTGCATCATGTATGGCCCGCACAGAAGAGCAATTCCTCGGGTCAGGACTCAGCCGTGTATCTGCATCTTAAGGATAAAGGACATACCTTTGAAGATTGTAATGTTAACATACTGGCGAAGGAACGTGACTGGTTCAAGAGAGGTGTTAAGGCCATTTATGTAAAATAAAGAAACCAAGCCTAAATAGAGGTGGGGGGGTTCGACACCAACTGTCTGCCATGTACAATGCTGTTTTAACACCTTACTCTGGGCGTTCCTATAACACCTCTTAGCCACTATCTAATCACACCCTTAACACCTGGCTGTGATATGCTAATTGGGATTTTCCAGGGTACATAATTGCCACAGATTCTTGTACAAGTCATTCTGAATTGAGAAAGCCAGTCGGATGACTAGCGAAACGTCTTCAAGAACTACATTTCAAGTCCAGTTGATCTAATTGAATACAACAGATATACCATGACCTGGATGAATGAGAACCTTCACAAGCACTTTTTATTTTTGCTTTCAGACTAAAGGCCATACCTGTGGATTCCTCCTGAGCGTGCACTAAATCTCTCAGAGCATATACAACATTCACTGCCCTGAGAGTGACAATATCGGGAGGATTTACTGCATACAGAGGCACTTTTGGGGTGATCTAACTACGTATCAATTATCGTTTTGAGGGTAGACATGCCCTTTAACACATGCCTAAGTTACCATAAATACTTGATCATACAGTATTTTCTTTTATAAGCAGTCTGCATAAAAATGTCTGTAGCATTAATATAGTTCATAAAGTCGAATTATTTAATAACAAGCACTAGAGCATTAAAGGAAGGTTAAACAACCCAGATTTTGTTTTCTCTTCAAAACTCGCCTTCCAGTCTAACAAAGTTAAGTGTAAAAATTAAATCCAAGGGGTCCAAGTCACAATAAATTGCCAACACCATTGCTAATAGTGTGATCAGGTGTTTCAGATGTGACCAATGTACTTTACCCTTTTAACATAATTGCTAAACCTGCAACATCAAACAAGATCAGTTAAAGAGTTAAAAAAATAAAAACTTGGGCTTGAAGCAGATTAACATTTACATTGTGTACAGTATAACAACTAAGTCAAACCGCTCAATGACAGCATAGGTACTTCATTTTAAAGTTTTGCAATGGAAGCTGACAACTTTGCTCCTCTATATGTACACAGAGGGCATTGCACATTATTTTCCAAGATTTCTGAAGATAGTTACTGAGGCTAAACAGCCTCTTTTGCATGACTATTAACAGATTAATACTGGACCTATACTAAATTCAATATAGCAATGCAGTTTTCATATGAACTACAATGTATGTATTTAAAAAAGGATAAACTTGTTTAATCATATTTGAACTTGATATTTACAAAATACAGTTATTAACTTGTATTATCAGAAGATGAGCTAGAAAAAGCAGCCCTTTACTGGGAAACTTGCATCTTTGGGGCCACAGCCATACTTTTATGCTAACCCATGGTATCTAGAGTCGTGGCGCTTCTAGGATGTTTGGCACCTGAGGCAAACTTTGTAAAAAGGTACACTTAATCAGTAATAGGTGAGGTAGGTTGTTGTGGGCATGACTTACAGTTGTGGGTGTGGCTAAAGGGGGTGGGGGCACAGGTAGGAGACTAGATGGATAGGCAGATAGAGAGATGGATAAATAGATGGATAGACAGATTAATAGATAGATAGATAGATAGATAACTGTCTGGTGAATAAATTAGATGGTGTATAATAGGGATTGGCAGTTCGCAGATCTGAACCCGGATCCGCGGCGGATTTCTGGGGTCCATGAATCGCCGATCTCCCTGATTTTCCCGAAGCCCGCTTTTCGAACTTTTTACGAACTCCGTTCAGAAATTTTCAAAATACCTTGAATGTTCAAAAATTTCCAAAAGTTCAGGAAATCCTCAGACAGTCGAGGATTTCCAAATGGCCGAAAGTCCCACGCCGGACGTTCGAGGGTACTGCGGCTCATCCTGGGACCCCCTCCCGGGTCCTTAGAAGGACCATTGTGGCCCTTACAAGGACCCTTTGGTGTTTACGTGGTCCCCAGCTTGAAATGGGCCCCCCTCCTCGGCACATATCAGTGCACTTGTGGCACTGATAAGTGCCCTTTGGGGCTTAAGGGTCCCGCAGCTCAAACTGGGATCCCCCTCTCCAGCACTTAGAAGTGTCCTTGCGGCACTGACAAGTGCTTTTGTTGGGGGTCCTGCAGCTTGAAAACAGGACCCCCATAGGCTCTTAGAAGAGCACTTCAATCCGGCGACACCAGCGCCTCTGATGTCGCCGACACCAGGCAATCTCACTGTGGCCACCAGTGAAACAAGATTCCAGTGTTACCAGCATCTTGATTTTAAGTCTTCTTTATTCCCAGCCAGCGACACCAACTCCGCTGATGTTGCCAACACCGGGTGATGTTACTGCAGCCACCAATGATACCACCAGCGCTTTCAACATCAATGTCGCCGGTGTTGACGGCATCTTCTTTCTTCTGCCATCACTGTGATGACTTCTGAGCTCCACGGGGTTTGCACCACTTTATATAGGTTTGCTGAAGGACCAAATCCAATTGTGATTGGTTAATATTTCAATGTTAATTTTATTATTCCAATATGATTGGTTAATATGTGATCAAATGATTGCAAGCACATGTTTTTTGCTGTTCTTCCTGCGGGGACATGTTCCTCTGGATATTTCCCCAGAGCCATTTACTGTCAATTACAACTGCTATTTAATCCCTTATTTTAGGCAGAAATTTCTAAACTTTTTCCCCATTGGCTTTAATGGCAAAATTTGTGGATTTTAGAATTTCCAAATTTTTACGGAAATCCACGAATCCTCTAGCGGTACGGATTTTTGCAAGTTCAGCCATCTTTAATGTATACCTAGCCTTAAAGCTTTTGCAAATCTCTCCAGGAATTTCTGCAGCTCTATCTAGGTGTATTTAATTAGTCAATTAAAACAACATTTTAAATTACAAATTCACCAAAGCTATTCAGTAATTAGTTCTTGAAAAATCAGAACAGTTAGCAAAAGATGCATTACAACTTACCAGTAATAAATAGGATTTTATTTGTTTGAAATTTTTCACTTCAACATTCCTCTTTACACTTATAGTAACAATATGCTGCAGTGCAATTTTTGGAAAGTCCCGGAAGTCAGAATTTATCAAAAAGTTAAAAAATTTACCACCAGCATTGGCTCTTTCTAAAGTCCAATTTTGCTGAAAACTTAGCGATCATTTATAAACATACCCTTTAGTCTTCAAGACATAATGTAGAATCTTTGTCGCAAATTTAGTGAAATTGTCAGTATAAAATGCAGTAATTGGTAATCATGGATTTATAACAATAACTAACTTTCCCATTTAAAATAGACAGATATAAAATGTACTTACAGGTGTCTCGTGTTTTTGGTGTCTATGAGTAAAAGGAACCTGCGGACAGTTCTTCTTTATATAGAGTTTTATATAGTGTTTGAGTGTTTTTTAAGGATTTGTAGTGCTCTGCCGAAATTTCTGCAATATCAGGAATAGTTCATTAATCTTGTTAATGAGGAATGATAGAAACAATATACATAAAGAATGTTAGCTAAGCCCTTTCTATAATTGATCCTGGTTGGCAGGGAGGGGTCTGGTTGGCACATTGTAAAATAAACATGCTTGATAGCTAATTAGTGGTTAATGAAGATGCATGCTGGAGATTACAGTTTCTTCTCTGCCACAAATCTGTGTGTAGAGCATTGATGCGTCGATTATAGAACTGGATAAACATGAAATGTTAGATAAATAAGAGGGTAATTCATTCCAAAATTCACTCATATAGAATTTGCAGATTGCTTTGGTTTATACAGAAAATGCATTTTGTTAACCAACTATACTGTATTGTGCTAATTCTATGTGCCCAGGCTTAAAATAATGAGGTGACAATACACCATTATACAACATTAACAGAGTGCTTATATTTGCAGCACTCTGGCAATTGACAAGCGGCTGGCGATAGGAATTGGTAAAACATCTGGAACTCTTGGCGAACCACAAACTAAATGAATGCTTGACATTCATCTGAAACAAGCCCAAAAAATTCACAAAGCCAGGGCTGATTGGCTACTTCTGCATATATACTCTGATTAGATTTTCCCTGTGTAAAATGTAGCCTGCAGTGCTCTGACCTTTCTTAATGTTTGTTAAATTGTTAAAGGCTGTTGTAAGGTGGTTGTTAAATTAGAATTTAATCAGCCTCATGAACAATATTGGTAGTGTGTAGAGATGGACTGAAACATAGATCCAAACCCATTTCCAAGGCGGCTTTCCAAGCTCTGCAGATCACAGACTTTTCAAAAATTATGTTCGAGGATTTTAGAATTTTCAGTTTTTTTCTCAAATTTTTGAATACGATCCAGCCACGTCCTAAATTCACCAATGGCAGCTATTTTTATCAGTACCCCCCCCCCCATTAGCCATGGCAATAAGAATTCTAGGGTTCCACAGCTTAATAAAAAGAAAAGTAATCAATTTTGAAAATACTATGCGGAATTCCAAAACAGGAATTGGAAAAAGTTTCCAGTTATGGACTGTGTTTTTTTTTTTATAAAGATTTTGGGCACTGATGCATGCTTTGCAGGCTTCTATTTAACTCTCATTGACTTTAATGGGTCTATTCACAGATATTAAAATTTTAGAGAGTTTAGCTATCTCTAATAGAGGTCTCTTTTATAATCATCCTCATCATTCCAGCCAGTGTACTGCTGTCTGTTTTTTTAAGGACTCTGCCTGAGGTTCATTGCCAGAACCTCAAGTGTACCTGGTTCCCCAGTTCTGTGTATTCTTTATCCTGCTCCTCCAGTATCCTGTTTTGGTTTCTGATCTTGCTCTTAGTATCCTGTTTTGGCTTTCCAGTATCATGTTCGGCCCCTGTCTTTGGTCCTTGCTCTCCGGTACCTTGTTTGGCTTCTGAATTTGGATCCTGTTCCCAGCCCTGTTCTTTATTACCCTGTTTCTTTGTCCTGACTTGACCTGTTTACTCCTTCCCTTACCTTCCCTTGCCCATTCATTAGTAATCCCTCTACTTGTCTGTCTGCTCATCTGTGTATATTCTTGTGTATTAGTTCTTGAATATATTATTCCGAGTCAGTTAGTTAGTAAGTAAGGATTTTTGTTTGCTGAGCTTGGGTTTGTCACTGTTGTTATATTTTTTTTTTTTCACACTGATGTCCTAGTCCTTTGCCTATTTCCAGCTGCTTGGTATCCAGGAGCATTACAGTTCAGAAAATCAGAATGGAACATTTACCCATATGTACTCAAGCTTAATTTCCACTGAGCTCTCAGATCAACAAAAAATCACAACATCTATTAAAAACAGCTAGGCTGACTCAAATGTATACATTTAAAACGAGCGTGGCCCTACATGAAATGTGTAATAGTGTCCTCCTAAAGATGGAAATCCATTTTTGGTTTTACAAAACCATAATTTTACGCAAATATATTGGGCTTCATGGGAGGCAAATGGCAATATTTTGCAGTTAACATACCGTCATAGTAGGGCATAGTATGGCAACTCCAAACCATATTTGGAAAAACAAATGTATAAAGATAAAAATGTTGGCTTTTATAATAACTGGCAGACTGGCGAATGGAATCCAGCTCTGCCTGCATTTTCCTAATACACCGGTGAAAGCCTGCTGGAAACAGATTTAGTCAGGGGGCTGCTACAATATAAAATAGGCATGATTGGTTGATATTTTAAATATTATTAAAAATATATTCACAAAAAGTAATTGTATGGAGTATGGAGTTTTGTGTATATACTTCTATTTAAAAAAAGACATCTTTACATTTAAATGTTTGTCAGATACTTTCTTTATCTTTGGGATTGGAGGGATTTATTTGTTGGATTGTTGTATGAACGTTTTTTTTGTTACTTTTTGGAACAAACTGGATATCTGGAAGTTGCTTTCAATGATTTTGGGCTTTGATCTTCTCTGGAATATTTTATAAATTGTTAGTCAGCAGGGGTATTGTAGAATTAATAAACTTTATTAAACTTTGACAAAAATATTACTTAATAAATTTAGCAATATGAAGAACTTACTAAAACCCTCCACACTTTTGGTGCAATAAATCATCTACCACCACAAAAACCTATGGTGTATTGATTGCACCAAACAGCATACAGCTTCTTTAGCAAATTAATGGATTGTAAAGCCGGCCGTACAATACCTCAACATTACACCAATACAACATTTGATCTAAGATCAATGTAGAATCGATTGTAATGTCGAGTGGAGCAGCAGTGTAAACTACCAGCGTTATAAGGGTATTACTAGGGGTAGATTCCCCTAGATATATCAAACTCAGAAGGTCTCCCACAAGGTTGATTTGTTAGTTCTTTTCCATTTGGCTTGATCCCTTGATACACTGATCTTACCCCATCTTCACAGCTATGGTTGAATAATTCTGTATTTCCTAATCAGCTGTCCCCAATACCTTAACTGATTCTGCACAAACCGATCGTGGAGCCAGTTGTCTCCCAAACTAGACTTATGTACGTTTCAAGGGTCACCCCTTCTTCTTGAAGGTCAACAATCCTGTATCCCTGGGTGGTGGAATGTTGAGAATATATAACCTTTCCTCTATGCATTAGTGCATTAGTGCACTTACATCTAAGCTGTATTACTATAATATATCTCACACTATCTACAATCAGTACATTTTTTGTTTCAATTGTCAAGCACCCCTTATCATAAAAACATACAAAACAATACAGTAATTATTCATTAAGACCACGAGTGATATATAAATCCAACGTGCCTCATAATAAAAACATTTTTGCATCCAATTACCTCCTCTTTTGTTCCTAGCTACTTTCTCAATACCAGTGGCATAACTACCACCCTCACCACTCCGGACTATAGTAGGGCCTTCCACATGCCTACAATCTCTGTCTCTACTAGCTATTATTAAACAGGGCTTTTTTCCTCATTTTTTGGTGCCTGTATGTTGCAGA
The DNA here is from genome assembly GCA_019447015.1 of Hymenochirus boettgeri. NCBI lineage: Eukaryota > Metazoa > Chordata > Amphibia > Anura > Pipidae > Hymenochirus > Hymenochirus boettgeri. The sequence continues at coordinate 193,387,801 of CM033474.1, read as the reverse complement.
TAGTTTTCCCCATGTATTATTTTTGACACTCCCAATGTAATGCATAAATCACTCCTTTCATTTTGCAATTTATCTGCCTTTATGGTGGCCCATTTCTCTACCTTCAACATGAATTAACATGCTCTACATCAACCACACTTGAAGGATTCCTTTATTTCTCCTTACTGAACCATGCTTCTTTTTTAGGAGATTTAAATTGTAGGTGCTCTCCTTGGTACAAGGGAAGGAGAAGATGGCAGCCATTTCCATAATGTATTATCCATTCTTTGAATTTGCCAGTGCTTTTAACATCCTTCGGATGCCCAATTATCTTTGAGATAGGGAGCCCTGCAGAGAACATAGCTAAATAGGAACAACAATAATGGCAGGGAGACGCAGGCAAACCATAGCTTGCAATTCAAAGTGAAATTTAATGCTGCTTCAACAGGGTCACAACATGTTTCGAACGTTCAAGCGTTCTTTCTGAAGCTTGAGAAAGAAATAAAGAAAGGAAATGTGATGGGAAAACCAGTATGATTACATAATATAGTAATAATTGGCATTGGATAAGACAGATTTTAAAAAAGCAATGACCAATACTAAGAATAGGTAATACATTATGTGAATGGCTGCCATCTTCTCCTAACCTTTTACCAAGGAGACCCCTTTCAAAAAGTAGGTAGTTATTTTGAATCTCCTAAAAAAGAAACATAACTGAGTAAAGGAGAAATAAAGGAACCCTTCAAGTGTGGAGGATGCAAGGCATGTTAATTCATGTTAAAGACAAAGAAATGGACCACCATGAAGGGAGAAGAATGTTCAAATTCATTTATTAAATATGTGACGTTTCGGTGTCCGTGCGACACCTTCCTCAGACGTCTGAGGAAGGTGTCGCACGGACACCGAAACGTCACATGTTTAATAAATGAATTTGAACATTAAAGACTGGAGTGCGCTCTGAATTGCTTTTGTTTGAATGTATAATTGACTCTTTTATAAATTGCAAAATGAAAGGAGTGATTTATGCATTACAATGTGAGTGTCAAAAATTATACATAGGGAAAACTATCCACAGTATGAGGACATGCTTTCTTGAATATTTTAGAGACATTATTAAAGATGAAGATAAAATCCTAGTAGCTAGCTACTTTGCCAGCCATCATAACTGAGACCCAAGCTCTTTTCAAGTTTTGGGTTTTTGAGAAGTAGCTAGAAACAAAGAGGAGGTAATTGGGATCAAAAAGTGTCAGAACATTGGATATATAGAACTGGTAGCCTCACTACATGTGGCCTTAATATCAAAAAAACCAACATCACCCCCATTACACGTCCACACTTCCAGCAGCTGAAATCACTTACTCACATTTACAGCTGTGCTGCCCTCCCTTAGATATCACACAGCAAAGATGAGTGCTAAAAGCCTGCCTCCTAGATGGCCCAGAGCCATGATTAACATATCACTTGTCATTCGATGGTGGGAATGTCTGTTACAACCTCTCTCCTCCTCCTCTGCCGGTTAAACAAACTTGAAATATCTGGTTTCTAGGATACAGCCTACATAATCAAGCTGATCAAGAAATGAGTGTTTTCTCGCATGCTAGCTCTGATTGACAGTTAGAAGCAGACAGAATTGTTACGCCCCCTTTACAGCATGGCTAATTAAAGGTTAATTGAAGGCAGAGAGAGGCTCGAAATCAGGAAAAAAATATATGGATAGGGCTGCATACAGTACCTTTACTCTTTTTAAAGTTTTTTTTTTTTTTTTAAATGCATTGAGGCAATACAGTTATCCTTTAAGAAATAATTATTGTTTAATATGTTTTTATGATTAGGGGTGCTTGACAATTGAAACAGAATTTACTTTTTGTATATAGTGTAATATGTATTGTAATAACGTGACTTAGAAGAAAAGAAGTTTCATCTTCAGGTTTAGAGTGAGAGCGGCAAAACTGTGGAATTGTCTTCCTGCAGATATGGTAATAGCAAGTTCATTGAAAACTGTAGCTTTAAAAGTGGGATTGATAAATTTCTAAAACTAAAAAATATTGAGAATTACTGGTATTAATATATATACTGCAGTTCTGGTGCATCCAGGGATGCTTTCCGATTTCCATTTGGAGTCAAGAAGAAATTCCCCCCCTCCTTTTTAACTGTTTTTTTTGGCCTTCCTCTGGATCAACTATTAGGTGGGGTTGGACTGAATGGACATATGCCTTTATTCAACCACAATTACTATGTTACTATGTAGATGTAAAATGGAACATAAGAGATTTAATACATTGTTGCATATGCGAAGGGAAAAACAGTGTTCTAATGCATAGAGGAAAGGTTATATATTCCCAAAATTTCCCCAACCAGGGATACAGCATTGTTGACCCGAAGTAAGAGGGGATGACCCTTGAAACATACAAATGTCTAGCATGGGAGACAACCAGCACAGTGATCCTTTTGTGCTGAAGCAGCATGGTATGCTATACTTTTCCCACCCTCAATAGGCAGATTATATTATTCTTTCTTCCCTGGGTTGAAATAGGTTCTTTTATGAACTTTGGACACATTGCCTTTTATAAGGAATTAAGCTGTATACCTAACTTCATTTTTTATATTGGTAACACCACTGACGTCGAGGATACATATTGTTTGGGGGAAATGGATATCATTAGATATTCTTACTTTTAAATCAAGAGGGATACCATAATGTCCAGTTCTACTCTTACTAAATTTGCTGGGGGTCCATACAGGAACTAGCACTTAATACTACATTTAATACAGACACGGACCTGAACTATTTTTATCCGTTATTAAATTTAAAGGGGGAGGAGATTCTGTGTTGGGTTTGTATTGAACATTTGAACATATTATGCTATTTTTTCACTGTTTAAGATTTGCACTTTTTGTGACATTATTAAATTGTAAAACAGCCCTCCAGTCTGTCTAATTGTTTTTACTTATCCTATGTTTGGGGTTACCTTCAATTTTATTTACAGGGTGATATGGCTGTTTTGAGTGCCTTTTTCAACCATCCTTTTGATGGATAGCTACAGTATATGCATAAACTCAATAAAGATATGTCTATTTTTAACCTTGTAAGAAAGCAAAATTGTCTAACTAAAATTGCCCTCATTTTATCACTTACAAAGAAGTTAAGACCTTTAAAGGAGAACTAAAGTCTCCAGACAACATTGTCCCAATAGACAGAGTACATTCACAAACATACAACAAGGTATACAACCATTGGGTGATTTATGAAAACAACCTGTGAGTACTAGGGGTCAGCTCCCACAATCCACCTTAGCTGGGTAAACCCCCAGCTAAGTGTCTGCGTACAAGCACTTGCTCTGTAGTGCTCAACAGATCAAAACAAGGAAGCTGCAGCCTTGCTTCCTAGAAGCTAACAGCCAATCACAGTATATCACAGAGATCCTCCCTCTCCCTGACGCAGAACAGATATTTCAGTTGTTTGTTTTCAAACACATTCAATGCTCCTTTCCTAACAATGAATATAATCCTTTACTATACAAAAATAAAAGTAATCTTTACAGTGTATTTCATAGATAGCATGGATGTAAGAAACAGAATACTTACATTTCAGCAAAAATAAAAAAAATAAATGTAAGTCTGGGGAATAGAACCTGCAATCTGTACATTTACTCTGTCTTGCTAAGAGCAGAGCTCTTACCTCTAGGCTAATAGAGATAATTTATAGATAGCTGGTACATGTAGAATCTTTTACTATGAACATAGTAAACAAAATAAAGGAAACTATGGGGATTAGAACTTGCAACCTTCTGGACTGTGTGTTTCTATAACCTGCATCTTACAAGGTGAGCCATGACTGAGTAAGCTGAATGCTTAGGTACATTTAGGAGCTTCATCTTTTGCTTGGGACATAATAGAAACAAAAAAAAAAGTCTGGGGTATTGAACTTGTGACCTTCTGAATTGTGTATTATTAAACCTGGAGCCTTACCCGATGCACCACCACTGAACAAGCAAAGTACTCTTGTACATTTGGAAACTTTTTTTTTTTGCTTAACGATTCCTAAAAAAATGGAATATGGAAGTCCCTAAGACTTTGAAAGCTGCTTGTTACCCTGCAGTTTATTTTCCAGCAACTCACACTGAATGGTTAATAGATTATGGTAACAATCAGCTTTCAAAGTCTTCCATATTGGTGTATAAACATCTGTTTAGAAAACACTGTCCATATAGAAGTGAATACTGGGGTCAGGGGGCGTGGTTCTTTGATGACTTCATGGGCTGTGGGTTGTACTAGCAACAATATGGAAGCCTTCTTATTTACAGAATCTATTTCTCACATGTACTAAATGCAACTTACTAGAGAAGAATCTTACAATGTATAGGTGTTCTGGGGAGAAAAACTTTCAAATTAGGTTTTAAAAATTTTAAGTTTAGTTCTCCTTTAAGTAATTTTGCTTTATTTAATGAAGAAATGACATACGTTGTAAGCCTGTTTTATTTTGCCACTTTGCAGAAGCTAAATAACAAATGCTAAAAATGGTTCCGCTTATATAATGGATATGTCAATCAAAACTTCCCTAGAGTCGTTTTTAGAAAACAAGCTTGCTTTTTATCTAATTACTTTAATTATTTGTCAATATAAACATCTTTCTAACGTTATGAAAACATGCCACTAGTATCTGTATATTATCATGAATACTTCATTAAATGAAATTAACCTTTATAATTTCTCTTTATAGCTTAAGTAAACAAAGACAAGCCATATATTGCTGTGAAATAAATATAATATTTGAAATGAGCTAAACTAAAGACATTGTTATTTTCATTAGCAGATGTAACTAAGCTAGGCAAGAATGGATCACAATAAAGGGAATCAATCTTACTAGGGAACATGGGAAGTGGAGAAGACAACTCTTAATGCAACCACAATCTCACCTTAGTATTGAACTTAATATGGTGCAGATAACCTGTAAATACACAGATTTTTTTTTCTTCCAAGCATTTTCTACAACAAATATCAACACTGGCAGATAGTTACATACTGTAATGTAATTTTATGTTGAGAAAAGAAAGCAGTCTATTAACTTCAACCCCTCCATTAAAGCAGAAATTCAGTGTTTCTTGAAAATTCTTAATTTCTTTGATACCCCAGATACATATGGAATGACCATGTTCTTTCTTCTGTCCAGATATTTTAAACAAAAGAGGGCATACAAAAGAGCAAAATACAGCGATAGATCTAACTTGCTATTTAAAGGGGAAGTTCAGTGCAAATACATGTACTTTTCAGAAAAAAGAGCAGTATTTTTTCATCCCAATAACTTTAATGTGCCAATTCAGGATTTTCTCTGTGTATAAATGAATGCAACCGAAATACTGACTTCCTGTTTGCAGGACCCCTATTAGAGACCGTTATGGTCTTGCCCTTGACCCAGTGACTGGGTTGATTCAGTTGCTCAGTAGAGATCTGAGCATCTTTGACCCATCCAACAGCCAATTAGTAGAAATAACTGTTAGGAACATTCCAAGTATGTGGTGCATCCTGGGAAGAAGAAGGACCGTTAGAACCTGAAATGTCAGCTCACTAATGTCAACAGCATGGAACAGCAAGGGGTATGAAATCAACCGATTTTTTAAAATGGAAGAGAATATGTAGAATAACTAAGTATGCATTACATAAACTAACAATTTAACAAATATTGATAATTTCCACTGAACTGTCCCTTTAACAATGTGAAAAGAGAGGAAGGGAGTAGCCAAATTAGATTGATAACCTAGTATAATAATGATTGGGCTTGGATAAGATCCACATAAAACAAATATTGGTTTATTTTAAGCTCAGATAAAGCTATAAAATATCTGGTGCTTAAAACAGCTGCTATAACAGCCAGAAAAGCACCAATGATTGGGCAAAAGCTGGTGCACAGTTCCTTCACAGACCATAGTAATACTTGGTTGGAAGACAGAAAAACAAAAGGGTTGCACAAATGTGGACGTTGCAAAGCTTTCAGTTTTATGTGCAAAAAAACTCTCTTTTAGTATGGTGAAACTAAAAGCTACACTATTAATGACTTCATAAATTGTAAAACTAAAGGAGTCATATATGTATTAGAATGCCCCTGTAAAAATAGGCAAAACTATTAGATCTTTAGCCACAAGAGTACATTAGAAATATATCCAACAAGAATCAAGAAATTAATTTGCATGGCGCAAACGCAGGCGGCCTAAAATTCTGGAGAATTGAAAAGGTGAAAAAACCACTTAGAGGGGGTGACTGGGATAATTTAATCCTATGCAAAGAAGCCCAATGGATCTTTGAAGTGAACTCTCTAGTACCGAATGGGCTTAATGAGGAACTAACATATAAATGTTTTTTATAAATTTAGGTTATGGCTTATATATTAAAATTAGAAATATGTGGGCAGCCTGTAAGCCAAGTCTTGTGTTTATTTTGGATATCTCTTAGTAACATACTAAATGAATACTTGAAAATAAGCCATCCCTGCAGCCATAAATATAGTAATATATAGATTTTAAATATACTGTGATAATGTTAAGTTATGAGTTTATTAGATACTTGTTTGATACATTAAGATACGTCTATTGCTTCACTGTAATTAGTTACCATTGTTATTTGTGTTTGGAGAAAGCCCTGCCCCACGGTCAGCTGAGAACTCAATGTGAGCATTGGTGGAACTGTAGGCTAATAGATCCAGTTGATTGTTGGAGGGAATCGATGGGAGGAGTGCACCTGAGGATTTAAACATGGTTAGCAATCTTTCTAACATGTGACATGGAAGAAGGAGGGAGTTCTCTCCGAAACGTGCATCGGTTATATGGTGAACCAGAGGACCAAGCAGCATGTTATGAGATTGGAGCTGGACGGACCTTTCCCTTGCAGTAGATCCAGACATCGATGCCAGCTGCCTAGCCAGTGCCTGGAAGGTGGGACTTAGTGGTCGGGCTCAACGATGGAACTCTTTAGGACTGGATGCACTTGAGTATAATATGTTTGTTTTCCATATGTTTATACCAGCATTCTAGCTACTGCTTTGCAATTTGCTCCACGCTCCTTTTGATTGCTAGGTGAGGGTAACTCCAACCCCTGGGACGCAGAGGGGTTGCACAGATGTGCCCTACATACATCATGCTTGTTTGCTTATTTAGCTTGCTTACTTTATAGCAACTATTTAAACTTTTTATGCTGCATGTGACTCAGGGACACTTTAGTTAGATATATTTAATTTGGCTTGAAAAAGCCAAATTACTGTTCTTTCTATTTCTTCTTCTTTTTCTTCTTCCGTTTTATTCTTCCACTTATTTGGACCGTATCTCCTCCCACAGTTTTTGAGCTAGAGACATGAAATTCGGTACATACATGCGGGGCATATAGGGGAAGTGTGCTATCCTCTAGATAAGGAATCCGAGGAAGTGTTACAGCGTTATCTGTGAATTTCCGGACATTTTTTCCCATAGACTATAATGGTAATAATCCTCAAATGTGGATATTTCAAAACAGTTTTTTTCATGGTCATAAATACAAATGGTGATACCCCCAACCCCCCACACAGACCCAGGTACACCCACCTACTGACCTACCTTTACATTCCCATGGAAGCCATATTTAAAGGGTAACTAAAGTCAAAAAACTAATTTAGATTTATCCTCAATAAAAGATGGTTATAATTATGGTCGTAAACCCAAAAAAGACATACCCCTCTACCAGACCCAGGTACACACACCTACTGATCTACTTATCCATTACAGTGGCAGCCATACTTAAAGAGTAACTAACGTAAAAGAAAACTAATTTCGATTTATCCTCAATAAAAAATAGTTTTATGGTTGTAAACACAAAAAAGACATACCCCCTCAACCAGACCCAGGTACACACACCTACTGATCTACTTATCCATTACTGTGGAAGCCATACTTTAAAGGGTAACTAAAGTCAAAAAAGCAAATTTTGATCAATAATCAAAAAACTTTGTTTTTTTAACCCCCAACGTGATACAGAAAATATATAGTTCAGAGCGCACACCAGTCTTAAACCACCAAACTGTGTTTATTAACACGTGACGTTTCGGTGCCCGTGTGGCACCTTCCTGGGCTATGGTCTTCTGAGTGGCACCCAGCAGCTACATTACCTTGCAGGTGTGCGGGAGAAACAAACAACTTTGTGGATCCCAACGTGATACAGGTATACACAGCTACTGACCTACCCCTCCATTACTGTTGCAGCCATAGTTAAAGGGTAACTAAAGTCAAAAAAACTAATTTTGACCAATCAAAATTACTGATCTACTTATCCATTACTATGGCAGCTATATGTAAAGGGTAACTAAAGTTAAAAAAAACTCATTTTGACCAATCATCAAGAAAGTTAGTATTTTATCCCCCAATCTGATATGAATACACACACACCAACTGACCTACCTTTGATGCATGTGACATATTTAAATGGTAAGTAAAAAACAATAATGTCATCTTCATTGACATTATTGAGTTTTAAAATCTGCAGCACAAAATACAATTTTTAAAGAAGACACTACACCACCTATCCACATTGGACTGCCCACATATATTACTAGGAGGTGACTTCAATATGACATACTCCCCTAGAATAGACAGACTCACCCTGAGACCTAGACCCTCTGGAGGCCCCGAAGACAACTTAGCAAAACAATTCCGACAACTAATACGCCGTTGCCATCTATATGACCCATGGAGGATTGAACACCCCACTGCAAGACAATATACGTTCTACTCCTTCCCACACCATACACATTCTCGGATCGATTACTTCTTTATTTCCGCACCACTGCTCCGTCTAATTTCCACCTCTCATATCTCCAACATCTCCTGGTCCGATCACAGCCCAATCACATTATCACTCCACTCAACCGCTCCCACCACAAGAACATGTCAATGGCGTTTGAATGAAGCCCTGCTAAGAAACCCAACGGTAGTGCAAGACCTAACTAAAAATCTGGAGGAGTATTTCACTTTAAACACAGGCTCTGTATCATCTATAGGCATACTTTGGGAGGCCCACAAATCAGTGTTGAGGGGACACTGTATTAAATGGGGCTCTAGATTAAAAAAAGACAGAAATCAACATCACATAGACACACTTAGGGATCTTCAACACCACGAACAAATACTAGCTAATCACCCAACTCTCCCCACCCTCCGTAAAATACTATCTCTCCGTACGCAACTTAGACTTCTAGAGACACATAGAGTAGAAAAATCACTTTTATGGTCTCGACAAAAATTTTACGAACTTGGGAACAAACCACATACAATCCTAGCTAGACGCCTCTGTAATTCAACACAAGACTACAGTATACACCCAGTTAACACAAACTCAGGCCAACAAGCCACTAGTCCAAAACAAATAGCACAGAGCTTTCTACAATACTACACCAAATTATACTCCGCAACTCACACATCCCCTACAACGCCTCAACAACAAAAAATTCGAGATTATCTACACACCTGTCACCTTCCAACTCTGCTACCAACCCAAATAGCCCAGCTAAATAAAGACATCTCCACTCAAGAAATCCACCAAACTATCAAAGACATGCCCACAGGAAAATCCCCAGGCCCCGACGGCCTCACCTACAAATATTACGACATATTTTTCCCTACCCTGGCTCCACATATAACCTCCTTTTACAACTCTCTATTAGACGGCACTAAACCACCCCCCTCTTTCCTATCCTCACACATCACCCTTATTCCAAAACAAGGGAAAGATCTCTCTAATATGGCAAACTATCGCCCAATTGCCTTACTCAACGCAGACTATAAAATCTTCACAAAAATACTGGCAAACCGTCTCGCACCATTTCTCCCTAAAATCATACATAATGACCAGGTAGGTTTTATTATGGGCCGCCAAGCATGTGACAATACCCGTAGAGCCATAAACACTATAGACATAGCTAATAAAGAAAAAACACCACTTCGGGTTATCGGGACGATTTGCATCAGCATTAAGCACTCTCTACTCAACCCCCACAGGTAGGATTAAAGTACCAGGAGCTATATCCAACTGCCTCACCATACAACGAGGCATGAGGCAAGGATGCCCATTATCCCCACTGCTCTATGCAATGAGCATAGAACCCCTAGCTGCACAAATTAGAAACTCTCCTAATATACATGGTCTTACAATTCACAAAAACACATACAAAATTTCCTTATATGCCGATGATGTACTCATTGACCCAACCCCAAACCTCTCTCCCAAACCTACATAACACTCTGGCTGAATACGGAAAACTTTCAGGCTATAAGATAAATGAGGGAAAGACAGAAGCTCTCCCATTAGATCTCCCACACCCAACCATAAAACTATTGCAACTTAATTTCCCATATCTGTGGAAAGTCGATGAAATCAAGTACTTAGGCATCAAACTCACTTCCAGATTCAAAGACCTATATAAAGCAAATTTTATTTCCATGCTCCTCACTATAAAATCCCTACTGACACAATGGAAAACCTACCCCATATCCTGGTTTGGGAAAATCTCCTCAATAAAAATGACCATTCTTCCAAAATTGATATATTTATTTTCAACTCTCCCAATCGACATACCCCCCAGATTAATCCGTACTTGGCAACAAGATTTACTTAAATTTATCTGGGAAAATAAAACACACAGAGTTTCCTGGAAAGTCGCAGTAACGCGAAAAACACAAGGGGGACTGGGAGTACCCGACCTCCTAAAATACTATTATTCGGCACAATTACGTCATGTCACTCACTGGGCAACTGTAACCCCTTTAGCAAGATGGGTCAAAATCGAAGGAGCCCAAACTTACCCAGCACACCTACTTACACTACTCACCTCCAAAATAAAACATCCCTCACAATACACAGGCCCAATGCAAGTCACATACAAACTCTGGCATAGACTCAATAAACTACATAAATTACTTAGAAAGGCCTCTCAACTTGTCCCATTCACACAGACCCCAGACATCCCCACTAGTCTAATAGCAACACAACACAGACTCTGGACAAATTCACATATGGCACGCTATTATGATATTGTAGATAGAGTTACTAGGAAACTTTACACATTCGAAGAACTTATAAACAAAAAGAAAATTTCCCCCACTCTGTCCTACGCCTATTGCCAGATTAAACATAGAGCAGACATACTAACACGAACAGGAATTTTCTCTCAACTCACACACTTTGAACAGTTGCTCACCCAAGGTCCCCAGAGAAGAGGCATAATCTCACACATATATATTATATTCTGAACACTATACCTTCTGAGCCCCCCCTTAAACATAAATATATGACACGATGGGAAAAGGCCCTGGCCACGCATATCCCCTTAGACACATGGAAGACAATATGGGAAACCACAGCCAAATCGTCGATAAATATAACACATAAAGAAAACGGATACAAAATCTTACTACATTGGTATTACACACCAGAGAAATTAAATGCAATCAACCCGTCTCTTCCAGCGACATGTTGGAGATGTGGAACCGCACCAGGCACATTGCTACATATCTACTGGACATGCCCGGGCCTATCAATTTACTGGACTTCAGTCCAACAACTAGTGAACAAACTGATGAGACGCTCGATCCCTCTCTCTCCGCAACACGTACTACTGAACATCCCCCACCCAGACCTAAAAAACACGGAGAGAGATCTAATCAAACACATACTTACATCAGCAAAATGCTTAATACCCAGATATTGGAAACAAATACAGACCCCAACATTCTCAGAACTTATACATAAAATTAGTGATGTACAAATACTGGAGTATATGACAGCCCAGCTGCGAGAGAAGACAGACAGACACGAAACAATATGGACCCCATGGCACTCATACCTGGGACAATAACTACCCTGGAGAAAACAAACAAGAACGAACAGAAGGAGACACGACCTAACTAATTCATTAATTGATATCTCCTTTATTAAAAAAGACACCACCGCCAGGGGGGGAAGGGGAAGCCGCCCAACGTGTTAATATGTTCAATAATTTTCCTTTAATAATGTTAAATAGAAAATAAGGTTTGGACAAACGGTGATAGTTTATTAATAGCTCCAAAACATATCGAAATATCTGAAGCCCGACTTCACAACAAATATAGTTGTCATAATATAAATGTATAACAAGGTTCTCTTTTACTCCTCCCTCTTAATAACGCATAAGTATTGTATAAACTATACTCTAGATAGAATTTAAGAGAGAAATTTTACTGATGTGTTGCTCAATAATTGTTATATTGTATCAACTGTCACTGATGTCTAAAATGTTTTATAAAAATGTACAATAAAAAAAAAAAAAAAAAAATCTGCAGCACAAACACACAAATTCCCTTCCAAAATGCAGTCTTTCAAGCCAAATTCAAATTTTATACTTTCCCTTTCTAGTTACAATTGTTTTTCATGTTTTTGTGTGTGTTTTAGGTGGTTACTACTTTTGATGATTTTTTTATGTGGCCTTTATGGTTGGAAGGTTTTTATACACCATATTACTTATTTTTTCCCCCACGCATGTTGGGGTTATTATTTCCCTATAGAATGCCAAGTGAGTGCCTCCGGATATTTCTGGAGTATAGTGGGTTTCCCTTTATTGTTCTGAGGCTTTCCTGATTACCACTGTGTTTAGATATATTTCCCCTATATCCATTGCACCTGCATATATTTTATGAACGGCTTCAGAGGGTATTTAAGCTGATACCTTAGTTATACCATGTTGGCAGATATTTTAAACAGTCTGATATTTTCCTAATCCACCTCTTTTATAAATGTGATTAGGGCTTACCACATTGCTCTTCAAAAGGCGAATATACACATACACTTATTATAAGGAATTGTCTTGAAATTCCATCTATTGACTGTTTTCCAGAATGCTAATTTGTTGCACATCAGCAATTTCTCTGCTTTGGCAGGTCTGAACCTGCAGATAACTCCCACCATGAGGTGTTGTAAGTGTTATACAGCTTTTTGTGTTTCTTATGCAATAAGTAGCTAGGGCTGTCTCTAGACTTTTTGGAACAGGAAAAAAAAATCCAAAAGCTGCCCCCCCCATACCGTGCCGCTGTAAGGGGTGTTGTTTTATAATTGAAAGTGGATGATGGTTTGTCCGAAAGTGGGGTATGGCTTATCCAGAAGTGGGAGGGGCTTTATATGCATGACTGGTAAATAATGCCATTAATGACTGGAAATTGACGCCCACAGTGACTGGTAAATGCCAGTCAAATTAATTGCCAGTCTGAAGGGAGGGGGAGGAGTTGTAGCTGCATTCTGTGCAATGTAAGTCATGTCTTCCCCTGCGATATAAAGTGACAGTACCTCCCTAAAATATGTGTTTTTTTACAAATGGCATTTTGTGCCCCCCCTGGCATCTGGGCCCCAGCACATGGAAAAATCATGTGATTTTTTTTTCTGGCTTCAAAACTGCTGCCTTCCTACAGGGTGCTTCTCTCTAATGTGCTTTACCTTGCCTCATTAGAGAGGTGACCCTGCAAGTGGCTATTAGCCTTAATCTTTATGTGTGTGATCAACTAAACTGCAAACACATTTTGGCACGTGAACATTTTTTTTCAAAAGCTGCCCCCCCTCGTCGCACCGCTGGAAGGGGTGTGGTTTTATAAAGGCGCTATCATAATTGTACGATCTCCCTTACAATACCAATGTTTTCATAAATATACTGTTATGATTGTAGTTTTACACACGGAACTAGAAGTTGCGGGTTATTGATTATGGCCTTAAATATTTTACAGTATTTACTTTTTATTCTTTGATGTGTTATAAGGAAGTTATCTATCTATTGAGATGCTGACTGGGTTAGAGATTTATCCTAGAAATGCAAAGAATACACTAAATAAATTAGAGTAACTGTCTGTCATATGTCAACCTTGGAACCCTTTATTCAATTAGTATAAATCACACTGGAAATAAATATTTCTTGAAAAATCATTTCCACATATGTATGCGCACATCACATTTTTTCACCTGAACTTACCAATTTATCCTTTTTCTGGTGTTACAGTGCTAAGCAATAATTTTGTACATTGATTCTTTATTTTCCCTTTTTCTCCTGGACTTTTTTTTTTTTTGCCTAACTTTCTTGGCATATCCCTTGGCATTCCATTAATCCATTGTCTCTTTGGATTTCTTCTGGTGATCTACAGTGCATTTATGTTTGTTAAAAACAAAGGTTGTAGTTACATATGAATACCATCCTGGATCAATTTTTTTTTTCTCATAACACAAAATTATTAACACAAACATATAAAACTTCCTTTTAATCAAAACGGTGCTACATTTCTCAAAATTAGAGATGGGCAAAACTGCTATGAATGCCTGCGGATTCACGGATTTTCGAAAAAATTTGAAAATTCACGGAAAAACCTATTAAAGTAAACATCAACGTTGCCGACCTCTTGATCCAAAGTCTTCTTTCTTCCTTCTTCTTCCTTCGCCATCACTGTGATGACTTCTGAGCTCTGTGGGGGTTTGCACCTCTTTATATAGGTTTGCTGAAGGACCAAATTCAGTTGTTATTGGTTAATATTTTAATTCTTGCAATCATATGATCACACATTATCCAATCATGTTTGAATTTTATTATTACATCAGCAGAGTTGGTGTCGCCAGGTGGGAAGAAAGAAGACACATCACAAGGGCTTTTCTAAGAGCCAATGGGGGTCCTGGTTTTGAGCTGCAGGACCCCCAGCAAAAGCACTTGTCAGTGCTGCTAGGGCACTTCTAAGTGATGCAAGGGCACTTTTAAGAGCTGTAAAAGCTACAGGGCCACTTATGCCCCAAAAGGCACATGTCGGTGCCACAAGGGCCCTTCCAAGGGCCACAAGGGCACTTTGCCAGGAAAGGGGGTTCCCCCCTAATTGCTTTAGACTGCTAAGCAACCACAACATACACGATGGCAACAGGTACATTTAGAAACTTTAGATTTTGTTGGGAACAGAAGCAAATTAAGCTGTAAAATCAGCTATTTTGTATGTTTGCTGGAAGGCTGTTAGCAATTCACACTGGCTGGAAATTACACTGCAGAGTAACAGCTGCTTTCAAAGTGGTATCAGGGATTGGAGTGGAGACATCTGTATAGAAAATATGAGCATAGAAACAGTGAATAGTGGGGTGAGGGGGCATGGCCAATAGGTGCACATGCTCACAAGACTTTGAAGTCTAAAAGGGCTGATAGCTGTACTAGTAATTGAAGCCTTCTTAGGTACAGAATCTACTCCGTTCATGTACATAAATGCAACTTACTAGAGAAGAATTTTACAATGTATTGGTGTTGTCAGGCTATATGTATTCTTTATATTTTTTGCCTATTCAATAGTTATTTTTTTCCCATTTGTGTTTGAACACTAATATCTTCTAAATGTGTAAAAGTCAAGTCAGACACGTCTAATGATTTAGCTTTTGCTTGAAGGTCCTTTCAATGCACATTCTGGTGGCTGTTTAATATAATAAAATTGTTAAAACTGTATGACATTCTGAAAACAATTAAGATTAAGAATAATTTGATTTATCTACTTTATGCTGAGAAATCATTACAGCTCGTATAATGCTAGCATATGCATGCTTTATTTTTACTCTTAAATTGTATTTTTAGCCAGCCAACTTACTTACCAAGTAATATGAATCATGTCCCCCAAGTGCTGTCTATCATTGTCTCTTAACACTTGAAGAGCAAAAAGGTAATTATCAAGCTTTTAATGCATAGCTACTATTTTACCTCTTCAATCTTAGTGTCCTTCTGGTGTTCTACTGTTCTGACAAAAGGACGTGAGTTATTAAGGTATTAACTTGATTACTGATTTTAGGTAATTTTTAGTCATTGAAATAAAAAATTAGGTAAAGAAAACCAAATGTAAATTTCTTACATTTATAATCCTGAAAAAGTGTTTTTATATATATTTTATAAATGTTTTCATTGGTTGGTTCAGTGATGATTGTTTATATATTTACTGTCAATTGCACAAACAATTTACTGGATTTAGATTTTTACAATTTTTAGGGGGAATTTGCAGGAAATGGATCAATCATTGTTTTAGTCACTTAGGGCCATATCTATTATAAAGTAATTTAGTTATCAAGGTTGCATAGAGACACACGTCCATCACGTTCAACCCTTTTACCCCAGCAATGATCCAGAGGAAGACAATAAAAATCAATTTGAATCTTCATCAGTATTCTGTTTGTCTTGTAGTGTTATGCAGTGTTTGACTGAATGCTATTTATAATTCAGCATGCTATTCACTTTGAAGCTGACCTTATATGTAAAAAAAACCCTGTTTACTTTTACATAAAGACGCGGTTTGTAGACTTGAAGTAATGTATAAAACAAGTTTTAACAAAAAATGCAGTTGTAAACTGTTGTAATATGCTAAAAAAATAAATATGCATTTGTTGTTTTTTTTTGCTTAAACAGTTGCAACCCCAATTTAAAATAGAATAGCCCAAATTAAAGGGATAGCCTTATCCACCTGTATGTGTTTTAACCAATTAAAATGCTAGGAAACTTTTACTATAAAACTTCTGATTTGCATATTTGCTACCTCTTCACCCTCCTCCCTCCCTGCAGGGTATATCTGTTTTGGTGCTCCTGAAAAATGCTCTCTTGGGATTATGAAATGTGGATGAGTGGCTGGTACACAGTCCCTGTGGACACAGGGGAACATGTCACCAGGGCTGCTCCTACCATGAAGCAATATGAAAATATTGCTCATAGCTTGCACCCCTGCTAAATTAGAAAGGTGGCAGCCTGTCAGTTGTATTTTCCCCCTCCTTCTTCATGTGCTGCGCTGCCCTCTACCTTATGGCAGTGAGAGACTCAGACTGGGCTGTCTGGTTGCCTGATGGTATCCCATCTCTCTCCCGGAAGCTTCCATTTTGTACCTGGCTTGTGAAGTTAGGAGCTAGGGCCATATTTATGCAGTGTCTGTGAGAGTCCTGCTCAGTTTTCTGTCTGAGCTGCCATGAGAGCAGCTCACTGTCAAAGTGCTTGCCTTAGAGTCCTGTAGTATATTTTAATGAATTTTATTTTATTCTTACTTAACCATGTGAGGAACTCAGTACTGGGACCTGCACTGTTAATGTCTGCATGTGTGTGTGTCTGTGTGGACGTGTGAGTGTCTGTGCACATGTGTGGGTCTGTGTACATGTGGGTCTGTGTGCACATGAATGTGCCTGTGCATATGTGTGTGTCTGAGTGCATGTGTCTGTCTGTGCACCTGTATGTGCCTGTGCACATGTGTGTGCATTTGTGCATATGTATGTATGTGTCTGTGCACATGTCTGTCTGTCTGTGTGCACATGTGGGTGTGTCTATGCATATGTGTGTCTGTCTGTGTGCGTGTGTGTGTGTTTATGTGGGTCTGTGTGTCTAGGTGAATATGTGTGTGTCTTATGCACATAGTTTTCTCTGTCTGTGTGCACGTGTGTGTGTCTGTATGCATATGTGTCTCTGTCTGTCTGGCTGTGTTTGTCTTGCTGCATGCAAATGTGTGTCTAAGCATGCATTCCTGTGTGCCTGTGTCTTTCTGTATTCATGCTTTGTGTCTCTCTGAATAGATATGTGTGTGTGTGCATGTGTATGCATGTGGTATATGCATTCATCTTGAGGGTGGAGCAGTGTGTGTCTGTCGGAAACAACAAGGAAATGAGGGTCGCACTCCAAAGTAGATTAACTTCAATTTATTGTAAACCACACATATATCACAACGTTTCGGGGGGAAACATGCCCCCTTCCTCAGGTGATGATTCAACAGTAGTGCAACACATCTATGTAGGTCAGCCAATCTTAGACAGTGTGTGTCTGTCCCATCTTATGTGCAGGGCCCTTCTTTGTGTGCAGGTCCATTTGTGTGCAGACCTACAGTACAACTTGATTCCCTCGTTCTGAAGAAAAGATAAAACAGCACAAGATAAGAATGGGTTATAACTTAATATTTTTAACAGCTGCATTGAAATACTAATGTAATATAGCACAATTAATTTTTACTCTTTAGAACAGTGCGATCAAGCTCTGTTTCTATTTAGTTTTGTTTTATGGTATTGAAAGGTTTTGACCAAAAAATTTAACTAAATGACTCTTATAGAATTTGCCTAAATTACAGAAATGATGGGGACTACAGATTTCACCAGATTCCTCTACCAAACACATATTTTGCTGCAGAAGTTTTATAAAAATATATTTCACTAAAGAAGATATTGTTTAAAGGAATTTCATAAGGTTGGGCTAACACTTCATCACCAATGAACTCTCTCTCTTTTACAGGTCTTATTCCAGAGCCAAAGTAACAGCATCCCAGCAAAAGAACACCACTTAACCAGAGAAGTAAATATTAATTGCCAGAAATGACTGACCTGCTTTTGCTAACACTCTCCTTGTTTACCCAGTTACTCCATACCCAACTTTCTTGCCTAATTATGTTTCCTGTTATAACCATAAGTGTTGCATTCTCCCGTGATGCCACACACTAAATGGTATCACATTGTAACAGAGTTTGTGGAGTACCAAACAGGTATGTTGTGAGGTGCACCACCTTTACACACCCTGTGTGTAAATGTGATCATATTCAGCTTCCATACTCACCTATGACTAGGAAAGCGTAAGCAGCAAATAGGTGAAATGGTATGAATAATAAAGTTCTGATTTTTTTTTACTTAATGTGTGTTTATTTTTATTTGGTGTGTGTACCTCTTGAAATTTTCTTTTGTGACAGCAGTTAAGATGCAAAAGGAAGAAGGGAGACAGGCTGGTAAAGAGGATGGGTCCAAAGAGGGTTTCTTTAGTATAGGAGATATCGCAGTGTGTTTAACTGAGGAGGGAAAATACCAGTGGAGAAGGACAACTTAAAGAGAGTTGTTAAGGCTGATATGAAGAAGAAAAAGGAGAGATAAGGAATAAGAGGGGATAGGGTCAAAGTGGCAGGTGGTAAGACTTGCCCAGTTCTGTAATAGTGGTAAAGCCTGAAAGGGGACAAATAGAGTGTGTATACAATGATGCGAGGCTAGGCAATGCAGCAGAAGGGGTTGGAGTCTGTATGGTTGGAGGCTGCAGGGATGGGCTAGGGTACACTGGAAAACCATTTCTGATGTTTTCAGGTTTTTTTGTGTTTCTGATAGTCAAAGGAAGTGGCAGGCAGAGGAGGTGGTGGACAGAGCAGGAAGTTAAATACTTTGAAGAGCGGTTTAGGATTATAGTATTGTGTGGATATAAGTCAGGTGAAATAAGTTTGCTTGGCTAAAGACAATGCACTTCTAAATTTGATAAAGGGCACTTTAAAATTCTGAAAAGCCTTTATTCTTATTGCTCTAATGCCAGTGTCATTCAGCTACATAGGAGTGCCTTTTCATCTTTAAATCATGGTTGTAACTAGTATGACGGGTGGTTAAGGGAGCAACAGAATCAAGACCTTTGGAACTGTGTTATGGTAATGAACAGCTGCTAGGTCAGGGTCAGAGGGTATAGAAATAAATGATTCTTGAAACATTTGGGAAGAAATCTGCAGAATCTGACTAGGCCATAGACATACAAACAGTTCAGATAAAGCATTATTGTCTTATGAGTAGAGCTTAAAAAATAGGGGGGGGTAAAATACAAAAAAATATATTCCCCAGATATAATTTCTATGCAGCTGACATTTAGTGAAACATTAAATAGAAAAAACCAACAGAGTATAAAACACACGGCTGAAAGGTCCTTAATACGGCTGCTCCTGGAGTGCAACTGAAATAAAATGACTTGGGGGTGTCGCCTTAGGCAACAGAGTTGTTCCCCCTTGTGTTTCCATGATGCACTCTTATGCAATGTAAGAAAAAAACAAGTCATTAAGTTATTAGGACAGACTAGCAAATGTAAGTTTCTAGAGAAGACACTTGTAAAGGGATATGCAAAATATTTAGCATACTGCCCAGGAGATGTAGGGGACAATTTTGCCCAGTAATGAACAGAGGGCAATAGACCTCCCCTTTAAATGTAAGAATTTACATTTTCAGATTACTGAACATATATTTGGCTCACTTTGAGTTCATCTTAATATAAATGATATAAATTGCTTCTGAGGCACGTCAGAGCTCTGCACAAAAACACACAAACCAATGTTAAATGCTAGAAAAATTACAGTAGTTTACAAAGTGCACAAAAAGCTTTACACAAGAAATATATTACACCTTTCAAAATCATATAATAAATTCTTCCTCTTGCTATTTATCTGCTTGACAAGCTTATTTTCTGATGTAATAAATATATATAAATTAGGCTAAAACATTTCTTTTGACATAATTTACATGTAAAATACACAGGTGCATATGTCCTGTATTTTATATTGAATCTGTAAATGCTATTAAGTCAGTACAAACTGCTGTGCGTTTTCCCATATTAAATCATTACTGAAGTTTAATATGTTAATTTCACCAAACATCAAAATCAGTTATGAACAAATTCTATCAAATAAACAAACAAACTAATAGATAGTTGTAAAGCTCGAAGGTAATGAAAATAATTAATTTCCAGTGTTTTTTTACTGTTGGGAGTTAGCCATGTTTTGTAGATTAATCACACTGCCAGAAGCTACATTAAATCTGAACAAAAAACACAACTTTTGTAAAATAGATCTACATTTCCAGATTGGAAATACGGCATATGAATATGAAGATCAACCTTTTTTCATTCATGCACATAAGTAATTCATGTGTTTTTGGCCTTCATATCTGTCTAGATGCATTATCCTTACATTCACCTTTATAAGACATCTGTTGGCAGGTTTATAAATATAGGAAGCTGGGAGGCCACTATGCAATGCAAATAGGCACTGAAAACATGATTTGATAAATTTGTCCTTGCATTGTCTTATTCTACAGTAGCTTCAGGGTATCCACTGTGTTTAAAGTAAACCCTCTAATATATACAATTTTATAAGCCATTATTGGTTTCTTGAGACCATAAATCAGGTGACCAAAATACCCTTTTTTAATTTGACCTATTGCATCTGTTGCATGTGACCCTTACAATATAAAAAAGGTATGAGATAAAAATGTAAATAATTAAATCAAATTCCTTACATTATGTAGAATAATGTGAAATCTTTAACTTTTATGCTGATAAAAATGATAATTATGTCTGCTCTTTAAGGTGCCATTGTTCTTAACTTTAGAGTCAACTAGGGAAGCAATACAGTGTTTATATTTTTGTTTACACACAAACCTCTTCTCGCCCTTGGATAGTTTAAATGCTAGCTTGTTCCTTGATACCTTTTACGTGTACAGCAAACAACAGTGTGTTGACACAGCAGGCGTTGCTTTTATTTCTCCTTCCATGGTCATTCAAAAAACCCTGTAAAAACAGTAAAGTTTTTTTTTTGTTTTTATTGTTCACATGAATAGCTGAAGGACTAAACCTTCAGGTAGCAGACAATAAAGTAGCAGGTTCCTCTATTGTTTAGTAGGCCTCACCAACATCTCAATTCTTTAATACAGTAATACAACAAACACATAAGAGTTTTAGAGTTCCACAAGGATTTATTAAAGGAGATGAGCACCCATTGAGACATTTAGTGTATATATATATATATATATATATATATATATATATATATATATCTCGGTATATTTTGGAATAGAAAATGATTCAATCATCCATCACAGTTTCTTCTTGCAAATAGACAATTTTATTAAAGACAAACTAACTCATTTAGATTGTCAATAGTCTATAAGGACTTTATAATGCATATGTGCTCAAGATTGTGCTGTACAGGATTTTAATTGTAGACTTTAATAAAATGTATTGTGGGTTTGTGGTTAGATCCTCATAGATACATATTTACAAAGTATTGAGGGGGAATACAGAGAAATGTCCATCTAGTCCTACCTTTAAGGCCTATCCCTGATCACTACAGTTGATCCAGAGGAAGGCAAACTATGTGTGTGATATATATATATATATATATATATATATATATATATATGTGTGTGTGTGAAAGTGTCCAGTGCACTCAGAGGGTTTTTAGGAAAGTAGCTATTTATTGGCTGTGCATAATATAGGCAACGTTTCAGCCCTTGGACCTTTCTCAAGCCAAGTGAAAAAGTGCATAACAGTGCAGTATATATATATAAAAACCCACAAAGGTACAGCAGCACTCCAATCTCACTCAAAGCTTCTTAAAGGGTATCAAAGCCCATGCCATTATTAATTATCTTTATGTCCAAAAAATGAATTTCTTTCTTATTCATATTCATAGAGAATTGTATAAAGATAGGTTTTGACTTAAAGCAGTGTGAGACTGCTTTAAGGTCTCAAAGTCACCCCGCCAAGTAACAAACACGTCATTGATGTTTCTCCACATGCCACAAAGTGGGCCTGGTATAGATTATCTATATAGACATGCCTGTAGAGTAGTAGACAAAAGAACTCAGTTTGGAACATTAAGTTACAAAATTTCTCAAATAGTAAAAAAACACTGGCATATATTGCATGATATGTATCCAGTTATAGAGGAGTTCAGGCACTATCCTGTCTGCTTATATAAGTGGGGTAGGACTTTAGGTACTATGGTAGCACGTACACAACTAAAAAGACAGACATTGAAATCCCAACAGTTTACATAAAAGAAAAAAAGGAATGGTTAAATGCTATAAAGGTGTCCAATGTCCGCAAGTAATAGTGGGAGATCAGTTTATACATCCTGTTACAGGACAAAAGATTATGATTATATACTTGCAATACAAGCTATGCTGTTTATGTTCTCACCTGTATTTGTGGGTTATTAAACATAGGAGAAACTACTCAAAAGTCATAAATCTCCCTGCATAAGTCATCCATTACATTAAGACCTACTCACTTGCCAGTAAAAAAGCATTTTGTGGAGGCAGGGCGTGAACTTAGGTTCATGGTGCTGGAGTCTGTGTCCATGTTTAGGGGAGGAAAACCAACACCTTGAGCTTTAGCAAAAAGAGGTCAGATGGATCAAGTGCTTGAAGATGTTTGTTCCATCTGGCCTAAACCGAGACTGATTTATATCACATTTTATGACAGGTTGGATTGTTGTTTGATAGTTTGTGAATACAGGGAAATATGTAAACCAATTAAAATATATAAGAAATGTATGTAAATGATTAAAAGTATGGATATATTTTCTACAAGGCTATAATGAAATAGTGAATAGGAATGTATC